>VAFG01000239.1:333137-350983 GCA_013461545.1 Syncephalastrum contaminatum
GCACACTAAGGGAGTGCGATGTGTATGCGGACTATTTTTTTAGGACATTTGTATACATTTTTGACGTCAAGGGCGACACGCCCTTTGGCTGGCCGACTGGGGCTTTTTGGCTGGGCTGTTATAATTATATGGCGTTAAGTTGAAGCGGGAATCGTCATGTGTCGTCATGAATTTGTTCACTTCATTGTTACCTACTCTTCTCTTACTCTCACGCCCAACCATTGGTTTCAGGGATTGCGTGATCATTTACCAAAATGATCCTAGAACTACCCACTGAGCTTCTACTTTGCATATTGCGTTATCTCGACCCTTGTTCGATTCTCGCCGTTCTGGCCAGCCACCCTTCGCTTGCCTGTCTAGACCAGGACAGTGGTTTCTGGCATGGGCTGTCTACCATCCATGGCATATCTTATCGGGAACCATCGCAGTCCTGGCGCGACCTGTGTTTATCCGGCGATATTTACGACCTATGTCCTCACCTTTCTACGCTCGCTGCCTTTGAGCCAGGTCTTGCCCTGAAACTGGCTCATTTTCGTCAGTATTATGCCATGTGCCTGGCCTGTGGTGACGCCCTCCTCATGCGCCCATCCGCACAGCAGCAGCATGATATTAACAATAATACCACTCAACAAAAGACGACGCCTCACCATGCGCCTCATTCATCATCTTCTACTCTTTACAGCTGTCCTCATGCAACCCTGGTGAGCTTATCGCCTTCCTCCTTTATGAATGTCGGCTGCCGCATATGCAACAGGCCTGTAATACTTTGAGTTTTCTTTTTTTCTTTCATTTTCTGTTTTGTCAGTGTCTTCTTCATCGTTCGTTTGCCCTGACGTCTCCTCCAAATTTTTTCTTTTCTTTTCTCTTCTTTTCCTTTCCGGCTTTTTTTTTTTCTTTCTTGTCATTATAGTTGGGCGTGCAGCGACCACGGGCGGAGGAATATCGTATACGCCAGGTCACGCGACGTTTGACGGCCCTCTGTGACACAGCAGAAATAGCATGCGACGGCGATCCGCATACCTATCATGATCAGAATATGGACTACGCCCTATTGCAAATACGGAGGGAAATGGAAGCTCGCTCTATGGATCAAAATCATCCGTATGGTGGGCGTCAGACTGTCAGCCGGTATCTGGTCAGCATATCATGGTATTCCGTCTGGGAAAGCTTTGTTCGAGGTAATTATAGTAAATACATCTATGGACATACATTATGCACTATGATTGTGTTTTCATACGCATCTGTATATGTTCTTATCGCACTAATGACGCCTTCTTGTCTGTTCCTGCAGGCACTTCGGATCATCTCCCGAGCTGCCTAACCAATGATGATCTCCTTAGGCCAGACGGTTCACTCGACCCTAACCTCACCTTGGGGGTCCACTTTGTGCTCGTCAGCGAGAGCACGCGTCTGTATATTGACCGCGTCTACGGCATCGACTGTGACCTGATTGCAGTAGGTCCGTGTTGAGGATCATTTCTCGTCATATTATTATAGCTCACTCGTCACACGCGTATTGCGTCATGTAACTTATGCCAAAGCGGACCTGAGGAACAATCCTGAATATTGCCGTCTCATGCATCGTATCAACATTGCCGACTTTGCTGGCCGCGTTCGTCTACAACACGATGTGGCACCCGAACAATAGATAGCTTATTTACTAGAGAAAACAATAGACATTGAGTAGTAAAATTCGCGACGCGATTTTTCATTTTATCGCGCTCCTATCCAAGAAAGGGACAACTCTGTGCGTGGGTGTGCGTGTGTTTCTCTATTCCTCATTCAAGCTTTAATTTATAATCCCTCATGAGCCACATGCAAGATTCGCTTCGTGCCTTTCTGCGAGAGACGGAGCGTTCCCCTGCATTGTCCAATGATCCTGGCTTTGCGAGTAGTTCACGGCAGCACAATCGTCTTTCTACCTCGATGCCCATTCCTCCAGCTGACACCAGTGTCTTGTTGTCATTGGATCGACAGACTGCAAAGACCTTATACAAGCTCACTCAATCCATGGCACGTCCACCTCTCGACGCCACACGCGACGAACAACAGGCCTATACCGAACAGACTTACAACAAATGTGCGCGCCTGATTGCAAAGTAAAAAAGAGAAGGCATTCGAATGATCTTCACTTTGTATAACTGACCTGGCTCCAGTCACACAGCCCCTTCTGTCTTGGAGGACGAGAATAGCGTAGCGAATGCGATACGAAGGAAGCGTGGGTATTCGCCATGCTCGAAAAGACGAGACTAATGATTGATCTATTTAAATGCACCGGATAGTCTCGCATGATCCTAGCAAAGCAGCTCGATTTGGCCACCTCTACAATAAGCTGGCGTCTCAGGTACCTTACACAGATAGTTTCCATGGAAGAATATTCACTGATGTTGTCTTTCAGTCTGTGCTCCGCAAAAAGTGGTCCATTCTCTATCTTCTCTCTCTGCTCAGTGATACACCACGGTCACTGGTAAGTAGTCCGTTTCTTACAAAGCTTGAATATAACACATTGTAGTCCATCGATACATCTGCACCTAGCCTTGCTTCAGCAGGGCTTCCGAATCCACACTCAGGTCGCTCAGAAGAACCTACCTTTTCACCACGGAACACGCGACGACGCCTGGCACGCGAAACCGACCCTCATGTGTTTGCACGACCAGAGTACGTGGGCGATCGCTCCTTGCCGCCGGCCGTGCAACTAGCTAACGCACGCGAGCACAGACGGGAGTTCGAGGACACGGGTAGGTCGCCTGACTCGGCTAAAAAGGCGGATACGCACAGATGACTCAACGCCCTTTCTCACCTTCATTTCAAACACTCCAGTACCTGAATCCACCCTTCTGCGTGACCTTATCTTTGTTTTTCAGGGCATTGATGGTCAGCACATCAAGCTTGACGGGGTCACAAACGAGTACGTTTTGGATGCAAGTCGGGTAAGACAAACACACTCAACATGAATGTTCACATACTAACTTGTTTTATCGAAACAGGGCCACGTCTCTCAGCCGACCAAGGACTTTGTGCTGCGTTTGGCTGAACTGGGATGGCTGTATAGACGGGTGCAGACATTTGTGCACGCGAGATACAATGACCCTTCTGTAGGGCTGGTGGGCCAGGTACGGATAATTGGGCGGAATCGGAACGGAACGATAACAACCTTTTTAATAGTCATTCTGTTTTGCGCTCCAGCGTGAGCTGACCGACTATTACAAGTTCATTGCGATTCTCGAGGGCCAGATTGAAAAACAGACCACGACGTCCACGACAGAGCAAACCTTAACTCTGAAACGATTGCTTGTTTGGACCCGGGACAGTTTCCAGCGGCTGCGACTCACCAGCGTCCTCGTTGACGCATGCCAAGGTAAAAGAAGAAGTGGGCTCCATCGATCGACTGTGTTCTGACACAGCAAATCAGATCAAAAAGGCGGTGCGCTGGTATCCACCATGCACAACTATACCAAGCATGGCGACCCATTCATCCAACAGTTTATCAAGGATATGCTGCAGGAGGTAAGCATAGTTGAACTTTGGATATGCAAGTGTTTATTCTCGAATGCTAGGTGTCGAAGCCATTCTATGAGATGCTGCAGCGCTGGGTCTATGAGGGCGAGCTGGATGATCCATATGGCGAATTCTTTGTGGCCTGTGACCCAATGGTCTCCGAAGAGGAGCTCTGGCAGAACAAGTACTCGATTCGCAAAGATATGATCCCGAGCTACATTTCTAACGAGCTTGCACAAAAGGTGAGTGCATTGTCTGTGTTCGTTTATGCGCTAAGCATGTGGCAGATTTTCTCTATCGGCAAGTCTTTGAACTTTATCCGCTACAGCTGCCATGATGATACCCTTGTCAACAAGTACCATGCACCGGAAGAACGTAAGTCAATACCCTGATTGGTAAATTCATACGCTCATATATGTCCTGCTAGCTGTGCAAACGTTCCAGTATGGCAATATTCTGGCAGTAACGCAGTCGATCGACGATACCTACCGCGAGACGAGCAAACGCTTGCTCGATCTGCTCAAAAACAAATACAAGCTCATGGATCATCTGCAGGCACTCAAACGGTACCTCCTGCTGGGCCAAGGTGACTTTATACAGTACCTCATGGACACCCTCGGGTAATGCTGAAAACCTTTTCATACGACGTTAGACTGATTCTCTCTGTTAGACCGGGTCTGAGTCGGCCAGCCAACACGTTGCTCAGACACAACCTAACAGGCGTGCTCGAGACAGCGGTGCGAGCTAGCAATGCCCAATACGACGACCCAGAAATTTTAAATCGGCTGGACGTGCGACTCCTCGAAATCTCGTCCGGCGATCTGGGATGGGACGTGTTTACACTCGACTACCATGTAGACTCACCGATCAATACCGTTTTCAGTCCCAAAGCCATGAACCTGTATCTGCGCATGTTCAACTTTTTGTGGCGGCTCAAGCGGGTCGAGTACACGCTGACCGCTGCTTGGCGGCGGTGGGGCATTGCGGCACGGACCAAGCTCGCGGATGTGGGCCAGGACCTGCGGCAAGATTTGCACCAGGCCCAGATGACTATTTCGAGGATGGTGCATTTTGTCTATCAATTACAGCACTATTATCTTTTCGAGGTAAATCATCTGAATGGGCGTGGGGGCGGGGTAATAAGACTCTCTATCTGACATGCATACGCACAAGGTCCTCGAATGCTCCTGGGAGAAGCTAAAACGCGATATCAACAACGATAAGACAATGGATCTGGATGCCATCATTGAGGCGCACCTGCTGTATCTGCAAGAGATCACGGAAAAGGGATTCCTAGACGGTGGCAAGAACCAGGCATTGTCGCAACGCTTGAACGCCATGTTTGATACCATCTTAAAATACAAGATCATCCTGGATCACTTGTATGCGTACATAACCAAGCCCAATGAGTCCGGTGTCAAATCCAATGCGCCTGGTTCCACGGAGCGGCTTCAAAAGATCCGATCCAGGCATAGCGAGATTGAAAACAAATTTGAGGCAAGTGCTGCATATTTTTCCTTTCTATCTAGTGCTCATATGCCCAACAGAACCAAGTCCATGAGTTTTTGGACATCCTCGTGTCCTCGTACCACGATGAAGACCTCCGCTCTCTTTCTACTCGTCTGGATTACAATGACTACTATGCCCATTTTCAATCCACCACACCCTCCATGATGCGTGCTTCCTCTTCTGCTTAGTCAAGAGCAGAGAGCGACAACAAAAAATGATGATATAAAGGATACGATATACAATTAACATGGAAAAAAGAAAACAAAAATGACATGATTTATCTACAAGAATCCAGCTAAGCATTGGGGCATAACTACTTAGCGTCGACGGTTGCTGGCAACTGGGGATACCGGCCGGTGTTGAAATACTCTTCGAGGTGCCACTGGAGACGCGTGAGCTGGCTGGCATTGTTGTTTTCGGGGTCGCGCGGAATCTTTGGGTAGAGTTCCTGCTGTATGAGGCGAAGCACTTTGGGCATCTGGTTCGGGAAAGCTTGAAGCAGGGCGGGCGCAGCAACGTGGAGGAAAGCACTCAAAATGTTGGCATGAAGAGGGCGGGCAGGTTGCATATTGCACACCCGTGCGAGGTAGCGCCAGCCATGCTCAACACCAACCGGATTAATAATATTGGGAGCATTGGGTGTCTGTACGAGAGCGGCGAAAAACATAATGTAGGCCTGCTGGTATGCGAGATAATTTTCTGTGGTCTGGAATTTATCGTCGTCGGGCTCGTATCGCAGTTTCTGCTTGCGCTCTGTTACGCTCATATTCTACGTATATAAAAGAACTTGTCAGTCAATGGTCTAATCACTAAGGCGGGGGTATTTTCCGTACGGGATCGTCGTAAAAATTGGGTATCAGGAGCGGACAACGCTTGTAAAGACGACCGAGGAGGTATTCGGTAAACATGGGCACGGTGGCGCAGAGTTTCATGGCGAGTTGGGCATAAAAGTAGCAGCCAGCATTGAAGCGATCGACTTCGAGACGGACCTGCTGCAGGAAGGATTTGCAAATGCAATTAAGGAGACAGTGATAGGCCTCGTCCCCTTGGCTCTTCATCGCGAGCAAGCCGTCACGAAGGATGGCAAACCGTTCATCGACGACCTCGGCTTTAAGCTGCAACTGCTGGAAGTTTCGCTTGAGCACCATGCGCTTATTGAATAGTGCTTTTCGGAAGGGCTGATCTGCGCGCAGTTTGGGTCGGTACGTTTGCTGAAAGTGCTGAATCGCTGCGATGTAACGTTCCGCTTCCTGATGACCATGCACAGAGCCCGTTTTCCCGTGTTTCTCGAGGAGGGCCTGTTTTTCTTTTTCTTTGGCATCAGCCTCAGCCTTGGCCTTATCCGCTTGCGCTTTCTCTGCGTCTTTGCGTGCCTTTTCAGCGTCGGCGGTTTGTTTGGCTTTCTGGCGGGCCTCGGCCTCGGCGGCGCGCTTTTTGTCTAATGCGATGGCTGCTTCCATAGCCTAATCGTGCGGTATAAGCAATCCGAGGGAGATATACGTATGTGTAGACTTACAGCTTGGGTCTGCTTCACCTCCTTCTCGTATTGTTCCTTGATCTTGGCCTCTTGTTTTTGTCTATCATGGACGAGTTTATCAGAAACGCTCAAAGAATATAAAACGCGAGCCTTTCGTTACCTTTCTAGGTCCAAGCGTGCCAGCTCGTCTCTGAGTTTCTGAACGGCAGCTTCGTGTTCGCGCAGTCGCTGCTGCGAAGCTTCTTCGCGTGCTCGCTCCATGGCCATGTTATGCTGCTGAAATCGAGCAATAAAGTCTTCATTTTGCTCCTTGTGGCGATCCTGCCATACGCTGCTTCGATAAAGCTCCAAGTCATCGGCAGGTTTGGCCAATCTCTGTAAATCCGCGTTGGGGACACGTGTGGCGAACTGGGAGTATCTTTTTCGGAGGTCAGTTACGGATAGCGATCGTTGTCAACTTGCGCTTACAATGCGTCGTCTTCATCATCGGACCAGTCCGTAGGCGCAGAATAAACGTTGGGGTTCGTTCTATTATGAGTATTAGAGGAGATATCGGTTAGAAAATAAAAGACGTACACGCGTGTTAAGGTGACCATGTCGAGAAAGGCGGAAGAGCGTCGGAAAGAAGTCAAGCAGAGGAAGTCTTCAAATCAATCAAGCGTGTCAATTTTAAAGCCACACATCTGATATTTGTATAAACCAGACTTTTCCTGTCCATGAGCTTGCACGATCACCGTCTTGATAGTTCGTTCTCGGTGCTGATAGTTGCAGAAAAAGTAGAGAAGACCGAAGCAGACTTTCACAGTAAATAATACATACATTTGCCATTTACTTACCATGTCGTTCTTGTCTATAATAAACAAATTGCTTGCTATGAGTTATTTATCATCGCATGGAAAACGTTGGGTTGGTAGTCAGGAACACGGTCCTAATACAAGTAAGCGAGCGACAAACAGAATATGATAATTTATCTAGATGACTGTATCCTCGCGGACGCTATACGGCGTCTCTAATATAACTACGATCGACCAAGTAAAAGATAGTTGTTACCGTTTCTCGAGGATTCGGAGGCGATGACAATAGGTATGAATAGCGCAGTCTCAATAAGTCTGAAGAGAGGATTATAAAGTTTTATCTAAGCATATGTGCATGCTTAGGACTTCATTATAAGCGCCAGATTGCGCTGAAAGAGACACGCATCCGTAGCTCGACAAGGATTCTTTAAGCGGGGTACACGTACATACCACGGTATATATGTAGTTCTCTTCTGGATTGTCTGGGCTTGTGCACTTCTATCATAGTCGCTGCTGGCAATGTGAGGAGGTCAACTTCTGTATTTTCTTTATTGTTTATTTTTGTCCGGTGTAAAAAACAGGAAAGCAGGTACGTCCTTGCAACGTATCGAGCAAACGATAACGCGGTGCGGTATACTTGACACAGGAATGGAATAGATAATATTTGTGCTTATACACGAGGGCTGAATGGAGTGCATTTGCATCCATCTCTTGCACCTATGCGAGCCAGTTCAGCAAATATCATATGACTAGAGTGAATATCAATTATTACTGTGATTCTTCAGACTGTGATATATGAAGAGGGGATATATCGAGAGGATTTAATCAGAAGGAGAAAGGTAGAGTAAATAGAGGTTCTGTAGAAAGAATGTCCTGGGATGTATGACCCGGATCGGATCCGCCTTCTATTTGTTACCTGCTTTATAACTAGAGGCAAATAGATTCTTATTGTAGTTAAAGCGAGACGCTGGAAAAGAAAAAGTAGAGTGGGATTATCCAAATTGAGAAGGACATTCCTTCCCTTCTTTATAGATACTTCATTCATGTTGTTTGCCCTCACATATCTGCTCGTGCTATTGGGAGCACTGCAGTGGGCAGCAGCCGCTCCTGTCGACATTCCAGAGTTAACTGCTTCTGACTTTGCAGCTACGACAGAGCAAGGCATATGGTCTGCATCTATCTGGCAAGATTAGGTCTAGATTACCTTTATAACTGACACTCTACATTCTAGGTTTGTGGAGCATTACTCCCCCTATTGCCCCCATTGCGTTCAATTTGGTGAGCAAGAAAAGCCATCTCACTGTTGAAGGAGTTATGGGCTAATTATGACTTGAAGCACCTGAATGGCAGAATTTGGCGAACGAGTTTGAAGATCTGCAGGAGACGAAAGGATTCTTTTTTGGCAAGGTGGACTGCACAGTTCAAGGAGACCTTTGCAAAGAACACGGCATTCGAGCCTTTCCTATGCTTCAACTGTACGTGCATGGTGAACTGGTCGAGACGTACCCCAATTCGGAACGAGTGCACGACAAGCTAGTCGAGTATATCAAGAAACAAGCTGAACAATATGGCACTCCTGATTTGCAGGAAGAGCAGGAACAGGACGAAGATCTGGGTTTGGCTCCACCTTCCACTCATTCACCCATCAACCCGAACGGCGAAAATATCGCACTCACTCCCGACACCTTCAACGATGCCAAGGCTTCTGGTCAGCCTTGGTTCATCAAGTTCTATGCCCCCTGGTGCGGTTTTTGCAAGAAGCTCGCACCGACCTGGGTTCAGCTCGCCAAGGATCTTAAGGATCAGGTCAACGTTGCTGAAATGAACTGTGACGAGTATCGAGGTAATAGATGTGAATGTCATCATTCTAACGCTAAATCATATCGATGTATAGAGGTCTGCGTTGCCCATGGCGTAAGTGGGTTCCCGACCATGAAAATGTGAGCTTTTCCTTATCTTTTTGTTTCACGTAGTCGTAGTGTATCTAACGTCATTTTTAACCAAAGGTTTGTGGCCGGAACGGATCACGAGTACCGCAATGATCGATCGCTTGTTAGTCTCGTCAGCTTCGCCAAGAAAACATCTGGGTATGTGATTTTTGGTCTTATTTGGTTCCATGCATACTGACGTCGATAATCTATGTAAGTCCGACGATCAATCATGTCAGCAATACGCAGCTCGAAAATGAGTTGCGAAACAAGGACTCGGTTGCGTTTGTCTATCTTTATACAGAAGCTCAGGACGCGGCAACGGTAACTCAAGGAAAAGAGGAAAGAAAACCCGTACTGAAGTTCATGACAGGAGCTGCTGCAACACGTGGCTTTAGAATGCATGGAAGGTGTTACTTTCTACAGCTCTCAGGACGCACACGCCATTCGACAATTCAATCTCGCACCCACTGACTTGCCAGCGGCCTTGATTGTCAAGGATGGCTCGCATATCATATACCCGTCCCACCAATTTAGCAACACGCCCAAGGTGCAGGATGCACTGACCGCATGGGTGCAGAGCGAAAAGTTTCCCCTTGTCAGCCAAGTGGGTCCTGGCAACGCGCCCGAACTACTGCAGGGCAACCGCATGGTGGTGCTTGGCGTGATTAATGAGCAAGATGCAGAGAGCAAGGCCAAGTTCCGCACCATGGCTGAGACGTACAACAAGAAACAAAAGGCCCAGCCGGCGGCGAACGAACGTGTCTTGTTTGCCGAGATTGATGGATCGACATGGGGCGACTACGTGCGCACAGCCTATTCTGTGCCACGGAATCGCATTCCGGCCATTGTCGTACTGGACCCAGCTGTAAGTAGAAAAAAGGGACAGCTGCGCCTACCTGATACAAACACATGTTTCTCGCTCCCCATAGAACTATCGCTACTTCAACCACGACGCGGAGGGCAACAAGTTTTTGCTGGATCAGCCCGAGTCTATCATGCAGGTTCTCCGGGATATCCGGGAGAACAAGCTAATTGGCGTATCAACGCTGCCCTTCCATTCACGGATGGCACAGCATATTCAGCACGGCATGGGGGTCGCACGAGCCCACTGGGTTTTGACGAGTGGAGGGATTTTTGCAATGGGGTATATTTTCTATCGTCGCATGTACAAAATGCAGCCCAGAAGTCGGCGGGCAAGTATCCTCCCGTTAGACGAGCACAAGGATTAACAGAAAACAAACAAAGAAAATAAAAGGAAAAAAGTGTATAAAGTTTAACTAGGAATGCGCAGGCGTGGGCAGCGGTGGCGACAAGGACTTGACGCGGCGACTGTTTGGATGGTGATGATGATTCGAGGGCGGAGGAGGTGGAGGAATACGGGCGCCAGCACCCAGAGACTTTTGATCGGTATGATGGTGAGAAAGAGGCGGAGGAGGGTGATTGAGTGGAGGTAAAGTGAGTCTGCCGACGCTCGTATCAATGGGAGGCAAGACAGGCTTGCTGGCTGAACGCGGTGAGGGGAACGCAGATGATTTACGGTGGTGGGTATTACGGCGGATCTTTGCTTTGAGAGCTTGCATCACCCTATCGTGCGACATGGGTTCATCGTCTTCATGCGACCTTTTCCTTGGTGAGCAGAGTGGGTGAGCCGTGTGGGGTTCTTGTTGATAAGCAGACCGAGGTGCTTCTGAAAATAAAGCCGAGGAAGGCGCCTGGTGATGCCGGTAATAATGGTAATAGTAGTTGAGGTCTAGCTCTCGTTGCTGCACTCGCAACAGCTCCACTTGCAATGTGTCGTGCATCGTGCGTTTCTATGGTGACAAAGAAGCTGTTAATAACTCCATGGCAATCATCCTATAGAATGAGGTTACCTTGTCTTCTTCTGCCTTGGCCACCAGGGCCAGCTTGAGAATCTCCGGGTCATGTTGGTATCGGTCGAGAAGATCGTGCACTGTGAAATCCTTTGGGGCCTGAGACGAAGTTGACCGTGATGGTGGAGGCCATTCGAACGCAGAAGCGGGGCGTTGCTGTGACATGTCGAGGAAAGAGGGTACGTGTGTGAGAAAATAGAAGCAGAATAAAAAATAGCGTATATATTATAGGAACGAGCAGATAAAGAAAGAAGAAAGAGGTTAGTGATAAAAAAAGCTCAAAAGAATGAAAAAGATTCGCAACACGAGCAGGTGACACGGCGAAATATATAATTGATCGACACTGTCCTCTTGACTACCTATTTTGTGTTTCCAACCAAAAGCACAGAAAAAAAGAATTCCTCTCGTTTTGGTAACTCTTAATTACTCAACTTCAATATCCCTGCTTACTCTATTACTACTGCTCTTCTTTTTTCTTTTTATTGTCTGTCATCAACAGCCCTACTGTACTCAACAAGCCTGTCTCCCCTAAAATAGTTACGTAGAAGACGAAAATATCGCTCGACAATAAAGAACCGCTATAGAGGCGCGACGGTATTTCAATACGTAAGGCGTATGCTTATGTGATGATGGTGCCATCTTTTGGATCCGCAAGCAAATAGAGTTTTATTGCGCCGGTACATCCGAATACTCCATTTTCCCGGGGACATGTGCCCGTATGCTTTTCCAAGTCTTTGTCCCTGTTCCAACTGCTGTCTCATTTGCCTCTTTTATATGATGATTATGGATTGAATACTGTATACACAAGCGAACATAGGACAACAATTCGATATGTGCTGTCAGAATAAAAGGGAATATTCCTCCTACCTTCCTGACAGCTCTTCTTGGGCTCTTTAGCTTATTGCTCTGTTCAAATTCACTAGTGTTTATTCTATTTGATTGAAGATCGTACCTATTCTTGTCTTGCTTTTATTATTATTATTATAAAAAGAGAAGAATTAAATAATGAAGCGTAATCTACGTGCATATATATAGAATGCAGACATAATATAGACAATAGTCAGCTCTATTATGAGGCGTGTAAGTAGCACGAGCAGATTCTTGATAATATCATTGTATGCCTCTTCTGCGAATAATTTGTGATGAATATGGGACAGGTGATACTTTTAAATTTACAAAATCCGTACCCTACTGCAGAGCCAAAAAGAGTACTTCGGTTTTCTGAGAGCAAAACTCTATGTTACGCATATATTGGTAAAAATTAGCCGTATATTGCAAGTTCATCTGTACCTGAAACTACGTAAATGGAATTCAGGTTTCACAAAAAGGGTACATTGAATGGTCTTTAAACCAGTATATGAATAATCACTCAAATCTTCCTTTCCTTATTACTCCACCTTAGCAATAGCAGCGCGAGTCCTCAGAGAACTTTAAGCGCTTTGCTCTAATATGACTTATCATGCTCAAGGAGTGATGGAGTACATAAAAATAGAATAAGTAACGCTTCGGAATCGCCAGAAACAAACTATATACGTGCGTATCTTATGCTGCAGAGTATTCTACACAAAAATTACTCAGGTACATACATATATAGACATATGCTTATCAAGACCATCAATCGCGAGAAAAAACAACAGGTGGGACTAGGTCATTGCATTCTGAGTGGAGAATTAACATCAGAACTACAAGCGTAAGATAATCTTTTCAACGATTTAACATTGAATCTAACGCAAACGTTCTGAACTTCCTTCTCGCTGGAGATAAAGCAAGAAAGTTTGACCAGAGAACAGCTCGCAGGCATGCTTCATAAGGCAACGAGGCCAGGATGTACCGGTACTTTGCTAAGCAACCAACTCGCTAGTTTTCTTTTGTACAGTAATTCTGGCCCGCAAAATATGCTTCCACTTGAGAAGACCAGATGGGTTTATATCTATCACATAGGACCTTGACATGCGTATATCGGTAGTGGCGATCATGTAGTGTAGAATAGGTACTTATGGCCTCATACGACCTTCTTTTTTTTTAAAAAAAAAAACTGATTCCTGTCTGCTGTTCTCGTGATCGCGTACCTTTGCGGCCTCGATCCTGCAAGTCATACTACATTATACGTCTCAAGGAGCGAGTTGAAGCCTTTGTGTTTCCTACGCTGGCATACGCATATGCACAGTCAAGCATGAGCGAGATATGTATGTATTCACATTTATACAGGAAATAAGAGTTGTAGTTTTCTGTCATAATCTTTATCAGGAGGCTTGCTTCTTTTGTTGACGAGTCTCAGCCATACGTGCGGCAACACATGCGGTGAGGGCTGCACCCACGCCGCTGCCGTCCTTGGCAAGGCCCAGGCGGACAACGTCACGCACATTGGAGAAATCAGGCAACAGGATCTCAAGCGCTTCGTAGATGCGCTCCTCGAAGCAGGGGTAAAACTCGTACAGCGAGCCATCGATGCCAATATCCGCACCCTTCTCTGGATCGACCTCGCAGTGCTGGACAATGGCGGCAATACCGCACGCAGCGAGGCGTGCTGCGCGGCGGCCCACCAGTTCGCAAACGCGCTTGAAAATCCGTGCTTCGATTTCGGTCACTTTCAGGTCGAGGTTCAAATCCAAGAGCTCCCGTGTCGCCCTCAAGTCTCCGTCGTCGGATTCGATACGACTCATGTACTCGGTTTCAAATGCATAGTGGCCCGAGATGTCCTTGCAGTTCGCGTTTGGATTGAACTGAGCGTCCTTGGGGCCAAATAGGAGTTCGCGATCCATCATTTCCAGGAGGACGTTGCGGGCAATCTCGCCGAGGTACATACCCGACACCATTTTCTCGTAAATCTGGCTATGCGGGTTGATGGATTCACGGTCGACCTTGTTGTCGAATCGGGTCACGGGTAATACACAGCGCTCGTTGTCAAAGGAGCCGAGTTCCATATTGATAATCATTTCTGGATGGGTCGTCTCGCCGCCTTTCCATTTGCCGATCTTACTCATCCGCTCAATGTATGCACCGTTGGCACCCGTGCCTAGGATCATGCCTGCCAGGGTCTGCGGTTTGCTGTACGCATTTGAGAGCAGCGTACCAACTGTATCGTTCACGATTGCAGCTACACGCACGGGAATTTGTTTGCGCAGCAGTGCATCTTGCAGCTGCATCACTGGATCCTTGCCTGCTGCTCCCGTGCAGGAGAAACCCTTGGTCCAGTGCTTTAAGATACCACGATTGATCTTTAGAAAAGAGAGATTAAATGAGAATCTAACCCTGGAAAATGAAGAATTGTATTTTGTCACTTACACTGGTCTGGAGAACTGGGAAACTAAAGGTGTAACCAAGGTCAAGATGCTGATCAGTCAAGTTTTGCTCGGTCAAAAAAGCGTCGATGCAGTCGGCAATGTAGTCTAAATAATCGATGCAAATATTATTTGTTACAAAACCTTAATACTGATGCACATGGACATCTCTCTACACCCACACATGCATGCATATACATACATGAGCATATTGATAGCCCATGTCATGTCATGTGTGTGCCTATAGGGTGTATGTAGATGCATGTGCATGCATCGTAACTTACCGCACAGGTTCCGCATCGATCCCGTTTTGAGTTCTTCAGTCAGTCGTGATTTCGTTGAGGTAGTCTTGAATTTGCCATCGCCTTCGAGACAGACCAAAACCACGCGCAAATTGGTACCACCCAAATCGAGCGCGAGATAGTTGCCCTTTTCCTGGCCTATTTTAATAATAGAAAAATAGCATTGGTGTTATCTTGTGTTACCGAAAGCATTGAGTTGAATGCCTTCATTGTTAATATCAATATTTTACCTGTCAAGCGACCCTCGACATAGGACGGTATCATGGCCAAAGTTTGGTCCTCATTGTCAAGGCCTTTCTGCATCTCGGTCAAGTAGTGATCGCGAATCTTGATTAGACCGTCCTTGTTAATCTCAAACTCCCCTGCGACACTGTCCAAGAAGGCTTGCTGCTCAGACGAGCCGCCGATCGGTCCGACAATGGGTTTGGCTCGAGGTGCTCTGCTGCTACCCGCCGTGGTAGTCGTCGTCTTTGCCGTGGCCATTGTACGATATTAATTTAGAAGAAAAAGAAATAAATATGGCACATTCCCCATTGAGGCAGGGTTTGTTTCTTGGAAACCGGGGGTATCACCTCGTTGGTTTTTTTTATTGTTTTCCATTTTGCTGCAGTGAAAATCAAATAAAGAGAGAAGGAAGGGGAGAGAAAGAAATGAGAGGGAAGAAGAGAGGGAAAGTTGGGGTAGAAAGAATACGTAGGAAAACAAGCCTAAGTAAGCGAAGCAAAGCAAAGAAAGGACGTGTTCAATTGTCTTAGGGATCATCCACCGAAGGCTTGCCTCCGTCTGGCTGTTCATCCTGCTGCTGGTGATGGTACAAATGATATCCCGAAAGCGTGTTTGCCGTATAGCTGCTCGCACCCCCGCTACCGCTACTCGTATGTGGCGGTGGCGGTGGTGCTGCCGACTTGTAATCAAATCCACTGCTGGTGTTCGAGCTGCTGTGGCTGTAAAGATCCTGTCCGGCTGACGGCGTCTGATACTCGGCATGGCGAAGGCCTATTCGATAAAAATAACAGGGCGATCATGAGACTCTCACAAGAAAAATGTAGATATAAAAATAAATATCCAACGTTGCACATACCGGTGGATGAAGGGTATGGATGCGAGGGAGGATTGGCATTGGACGGATCCGACGAGAGGCTGGTAGCACTGGGCATTTGACGGAACGCGCCGCCTCCTCCGCCTCCGCCAGTACTTCCGTCCAGGCGGCTTGTGCTACTGTTACTGCTGCCAAAGGAAAGTGACGAGTAGTTGTTGACGCTTGCGTGCGAAGATGGCGGACCGCCTGGTGGCGGAACAGGGCTGGCGTGTGCGGGGTGATGCGCAGAATGGTGCAGAGGCGATGCATACAAATATCCGCTCGGGTTATCGACGAACAGCGGATGCAACGTTTCCAGTATCTTGTACTGATTTGCCAACGCTTTTGCTCGTGCATACGTGATCCTGTAGCAATTAAATATAGAAAAAGTGGTCCATTCATGGTCAGAGAGTTTGTCTGGGCGGAGGGCCGAATGTGTGTGTTGCGCGTGTGTATATATCATGAAACACCCACACAAACTCTGTTTATTCCACTTACCAGACGCCTTTGAGGTGCATCGCACCGACCTTGACAACCACGCGACCCTTCTCGTTCTTCAGGATACCATCGCGCTTGCCGCGGGACATGCCTGCAACATTCAGCAATTTGGTGCCGTTGATCATGTCGTTATCTATAAAAAGCAAAAATAGAAAAAATGGCAGCGACACAGAAATTTTTTTTAAACACAAAAGGTCATCAAATCAATAAACATGGTAAAACAAGCAAATCAAAGTTCCTTACCATGGCGACGCGCAACGCAGATACCATTAGCATCCACCTGGTAGCAGATTGTGCCCTCGTCCTCCCACAGGGTCGTGGTCAGTTTGGGGCGTGGCACAAAAGGGGTCTGCCGTGCAGCCACTGCTGCAGCAGCTGCGGCGGCTGCATTGGTATGATGTTGGTGCTGAAGCGAGGCTAGGTTTGGGTAAGGGTGGTAGCCAAGATTATGCGCGTAGTTCTGATACGTTGCGGAAAGGCCCACACCACCTGTGCTGACTGAGTGACGCCGAGAGGAGAGGTACGGGTGGTACAGCGACTGACGATCATATGGAGAGTTGCTGGACGGGTGCGAGGGAGGCGGGATGGGCGTGGACGGCGCAGGGTGTTGCGAGTGGTAGTAAGACGATGCGGCGCTCGGCGTTGGCAGGCTGGTCGGCAGAGTGTTATTGCTGTGATCCAGAGAGGCGTCATCGTTGTTGGTATATTCGCCTTTCATGTATTCACCCCTTTCTTGCTGCTGTTGCTGTTGCTGCTGCTGTGGCTGCCACATTCTCGGGATAGGACTGTCATAATGGTGGCCACCCCCACCACCCGTCATATCACTCAACGGGGGAACGCCCCTCGTCGTGGTTGAATCCGTGTTACCGTTGTTGGAAAGAGGTCCAGGGTTGGTGTACTTGTTCTGCGAAGGTGACTCGGCGGGGGCGGGAGGGTTGGAATAAGGGTCGTGGTGGTACATCGAGTTGTATTTTTGATAATACGAAGAGGAACCAGCACCGCCACCTCCAGAACCGCCGCTGGCGGAAGCAGAAGCGGGCAGCGACGTCGGACGAGCCAGGGCAGGATGCTGACTGGCTGTCGGACTCGCCATACCTTGATGATTCGTACTACTCGGCTTATTCAGGCTGCTGTACGGATACGTAGGTGTCTCGGGGGAAGTATACATAGTGTGCGTATGTATGTAATGTAATGTAATGTACGTGTGGATAGAAGTGGGGCTTGGTATAAATGGTGACTCGGTGGGTACACAGAGCCTAAATAGAATTAAAAAAGTTAATTAAAGAGAAAGGAAAAAAGAGCTTCGGCGTCCACGCCAAGCAAGAAGTAGAAGAAAGAAAAGAAAGAAAGAAAGAAAAAAAGAAAAAGAAATTGGAGTGACTGTGCGAGTGGCTGGCTGGTTTATGTGTGTGTGCTCTGTAGGCGCGTGTGTGCGTGGCCACCAAAAAAGTGTGCGGAAGGGGAAAGAAAGGGGGAGAGAAAGGGAAAGTTGTCCGTCTAAACTGTGTCTTGCTGTGCTGGAAGATGTATCCTTTTTTTTTTTTGCCACACACTACCCACACACATCAACTCACGCACACACACACATATGTATACACATACTGTAT
>VAFG01000239.1:359458-380171 GCA_013461545.1 Syncephalastrum contaminatum
GAAAAAAAAAGGACCTAGCCAGATAGATAGCATTTACGCTTTACACACAGGCACCTCTCAGGCAGACCAGGAAAGAAAAAAAGTGGCTCCTTCCCTTTCCCCTTCGTGCCTTTCTTCTTTCTCTCTCTCTTTTCTCTTCTTCTTTACACTTTTCCCTTACTTCCTTTTTACTTTTCTCAAACACTATGGCTCATGTAAGTCTCTCTCATCTCTGGCTGCGCTCATGACCTCTCCGTCATCGCATAAAAAAGAAGACCAAACAAAAAAAATCAAAAATCCTAATTCATTTATAAATTGGCACTTCATCGCCAAATAGAGACTTGGCGGTCGCAGAAAGAACGTGAAGAAGGGATTTCAGTTCACGCTGATGGTTGTCGGTATGTTGTCCTTTCCAAAAAAATAACATTATTTGCTGATTGAATGCCTCAGGTGCTTCGGGCACGGGTCGCACGACCTTCGTCAACACACTCTGCAACTCTAATGTCCTAACTGGCAAGGTCTGTGACAACCCAGAGGAAGCACACAACGAGGAAGGCATTACCATCAAGCCTGTTTCTGTCGGTAAGTCTTCCAGAGAAATGGTACTTGTAGCATGATATTCACTCAGAGACCTATACAGAGTTGGATGAGGATGGTGTCAGGTACGGATCTTGAAAGAGGGAGGGGTGAAGGTAGCTCCTTTCGTCCAGCAGAGAGTACAGCACACTACAGGAATCAGAGGCAACAGCATCCGCGCGTGCACGCGTGTGTGTGTGTGCGTGCGTGCGTGCGTGCGTGCGTGTATATATGGTCTCGCGTAACCCAAGCGGCATAAGTTGACAAAAGAAGAGAGAGAGACAGCAGGCATTGCTGCTTGCTGCTGCAAGTGAATTCCCCGCCCCCAGCGGGCCATCCCTTTTTTCGCTCCAACTCTATCATATCCCCCTTTTTTCTTTCCTTGACTTGCAACCACCAGAAAAAGAGGACCCTGACCGTCGGATCCAAGACCAACCCACCTACCGACCCAGTCCAAACATACGCCATATTCGCTCCTTCTGGTTTCCTATCTCACCGCACCCGTGCCAGCGACCTTCTGTGTGTTCCACAGCATCATCACAATCTCTGATTCTCTCTCTCTCTCTTGAAGCTTTGCCTTTTTTTCTGTTGACTCTGCTGTGTTGGAAAACGCCTAACCCCTCTTCCCTTGAAGCCAAACGATACCCCTTTATTTTTCACCCTTGGCTGACCCTCACTTTTTTTTTTATCTCAGAATCTCACTGACGATTGTGGATACGCCTGGTTTTGGTGATAATATCGACAACGAGCGATGGCAAGTATATACACATGCTCGTATTCACCGAATGACAGTAGTAGAACTAACCCGACCCATGCTTTTCATATATATATATAGCTTCCAAGAGATCGTGGGCTATCTGGAGCGGCAGTATGATGACATTTTGGCCGAGGAATCCCGTATCAAACGTAACCCTCGCTTCCGCGACAACCGCGTGCACGCCCTCCTCTACTTTATCTCACCTACCGGCCACGCCCTGCGCGAGATTGATATTGAGCTGATGCGCCGGCTGAGCCCACGTGTGAACGTCATCCCTGTCGTGGGCCGCGCCGACTCGCTCACCCCTCAGGAGCTCAAGGACTTTAAGCGGCGCATCATGGAGGACATTGAGCACTACAATATCCCGATCTACAACTTCCCTTACGACGTCGAAGAGGATGATGAGGACACGATCGAAGAGAACTCGGAGCTGCGCGCGCTCCTGCCGTTTGCCATCATCGGTAGTGACGAGGAGATCTTGGTCGGTGGACGAACCGTTCGTGGCCGCCAATACCCATGGGGTGCGGTCGAGGTCGATAACCCGCAGCACTCGGACTTTGCCCGCCTTCGTTCGGCTCTCCTTAGTTCACACCTCCAGGACCTCAAGGAAATCACACACGACTTCCTCTACGAGAATTACCGTACCGAGAAACTGAGTCGTACTGTCAGCGGAGGTGAACAAGAGTAAGTGCATTACGAGGATGATGTGCGTAAAACGGGTTCTAATAATTTTCTTCTTGTAGCGACGCGTCGATGAATGCGGAGGACATGGCAAGCCAAAGTGTACGTTTGAAAGAAGAGCAGCTGAGAAAGGAAGAAGAAAAGCTGCGTGATATTGAACTGAAGGTGCAGCGCGAAATCCAGGAGAAACGTGCCGAGCTTCTGAACAAGGAGGAGGCTCTGCGTAGTCTGGAGACCCGTCTGGCACAAGCCCAGATCGCCGATGCTTAATCCATACCTTGGGATGTACGTGACGGTGGAACACATAATATTTTTTTTTTCTTCCCTTTCTTCTCTCTTTATCATCTTTCTCTCTCTCTCTCTCTCTCTCTCTTCAAACATTATTATAAACAATAATTCCCTGACGCTGCCTTGCAGGAACTCGCCTTGGCGTTTTCTATGCTACACGTGTCAAAAATTGCTTTTACGTACTCACTTTTGCTCATCGTGGTGTTCTCGATTGTCAATATTCGTCAACATGTTACGCCCGCCTTGCCAACAGAGGAAAATAGATACCGATCTCAGTAAGCGTAAAATCAAAAAGGCGCATATCCATAGGAACGCTCTTCAAAGATCGGGTAATTACGAAAATCAATTTGTGTACGAGGTTGCTGCGCGACAGGTCCGCTCTCGCGTCTGCATGGATAACAGGAAATGCCGACGCCCATAACTTTGACACGAAAATCTAATTCCACAATCACGGCTCTCTTTCCACTATACGCGTTTGAAATGGACTCTAACGTAGTACCCACCAAAGGTACACTGCAAATCCTATCGAATACACTTTGTGCTACAGCAGAAGTATCTCATACAACTTAGTATTTTTATTAGACCCAGTCATGGACCTTCCGTATGAGCTCATTACTCTCATCTTTGAGCACGTACCTTTTCGGGAGCGCGTCAAATGCACCGACGTTTCCAAAACTTGGCGCTCATTCCTACTCAACTGCAAGAGCATGTGGAATACAATGGAGCTGGTATCAGCGAACGACTCGTCTCCCAGGTACCATTCCTCCTGGGACGGTTGTGTGGACTGGCTCATTCGCGCAGAAAGTAGGCAGGTCCGCGATGTCCATGTCGTGACGGGATCCATGCTCATTTGGAGCCTCATGGCGCACACAATTGACGCCAAGCAGTGCACAAACCTGAAAAGACTTTCTCTTCGCGCTGTTGTTTCTACCAGATGTATGTGTATTGCAAGTTGTCTGTCTAAAAAAAAAGGCTCATCCCCCTTGTTCTCTACAGTTGAGCGAGGACGTACCATGACACCATCTGAAGGGTGGCTCAATGCAGTTTGCACTTGTGCGAAGACCCTAACAGAGCTTCAGCTGATGGGCAAGGATCTTCGCCTCACAAGCCGACAGCTTTCCATCGTTCTATCTCTGTGCCATCATCTCGTCCGCTTGATCTACCGCTCGCGACAGACGGACCAGGTTCGTATCCCGAATCTGATCCTCGATCATGACACGCCCAATGAGCTCGCGCTCACGGATATTGGCTGGAGCGGCGAGTGCCCCTTGCCATACGACGCACTCCTCCCGCGTTGCCCAAAGCTCAAGCGACTCACTGTTGCGGAAGAGCGTCATACAAGACAGAATATCCAGAATCTGGTCAGCCTGTTGTCGGAGCAACGGGCTCCAGTCCTCCAGTCCTTCCGCCTGGGTGAGGCACAATACTACTTTTGCCCTGCCACACCTGAGACCATACCCGCTGCAGACCATAGTACTGGCTTGCGCTACCTGGAGTTCAACTGCACTGCCATCGAGGCCAACGACGGTGAGGAGGTGAACGACGAAGCTGAGCCGATGTGGCAGCATCGCGCTATAGCAGATCTTATCCAGGCCCATCAAGAAACTCTTACGTCGATCAGAATGCGCTCCCAGCTGTGTTCGCTCACCACTTGGATCTTGATCACGCAGATCCATTTCGAAGTCCCGCTACCCCTCACATCGCTTGACATCCATTTCCAGTTCCATTCTACAAAAGATGGGTCTCAGCTCGAAGATTTGATGCACGGCTTCTTTAAACAATGCCCGCACCTCACGTCGTTCACTGCCGAGCCTGTTCCATGGACGAACCGACAACTCTTCCGGGTGCTCTCTTCCTGCAACACATTGAGACACGTGTCCTTGAACATTTCTGCGCCAGACTTTGAAGTCAACGACGACGGTGAGGACTGGCCTGAGAATGGCCTTCCACTTTCTCTGACATATCTCCACATGAGGCTTCTTGACATTGATGAGCCATTCCTGGAGCATATCAGTGTTCTTGATCAATTAACAGAAATCGACATTGACGATTGTGATACCTCTTCTTGCTCGACAGAAGCTCTGCGTAATTTCTTCCTGAAGAAAACGCCTCATGTTTCACATGTCCGATTTGAGCATCATGTTAAGCTGGATGATACCATTGCAGCTACACTCGCTGGTATGCCTTCCGTTCGCGATATCACATTAAAGGCCTGTAAGGGTTTTACGAATGCGGCCGTTGATCATTTACGCTCTCTCGGTAAGGCAGTGGCAGTGGTGGGATGAGGTGAGCAAGTACAGCGCAAACCGATGTAAGTAGCAGAAATAAAATGATGTACAGAAGTATCCAGCCCTGTTCATAGATGTCAGTAGTATAGCTGCATAAAGCGCCTTTATTGAATATACGTATATACATTATAAGCGAGATGTTTGGTGCAAAAGAAAGTGTAAGGAACAATGGAGAGTCATTATGGAGTTTACATGTCATGCAAACCATACCCGTAAAGAGATCACACATCTTTGTAGGTGACCAAGCCCCAACCGAAAAAGTCACCAGGTTAAGGAAGGTCTCAGAGCGACATGGGAGATAAATTATCGACAGATCCGTGTCTGTGTCCTAATCATTAAGGGATACACATCTCTTTGACCAAGTGTATATATGTATCTGTTTCCCCATGTACAGTCATGTTATTAATGCAGAATAACCGAAATGAAGCAGAGCGACGGCTGCATCAACAACGTCTCCATTTATTGAGGAGATCCAGCTCCAGCAAGGCCACACTAGTACGAAGGCTGGTATCGATAGACGTTCGTATCGCGTTGAACGAAGCCCAGGTTTCTGTAGAGACGATTGGCATCTTCTCTCTCCGGTCGGCTCGTGAGGTCGATCGTACGCGCGCGCCACACCCGTTGTGCGTACTCCAGGCCAAGCTCTAACAAAACGGTGGCAACTCCTCGCCGCCTATAGTCGGGATGGACAACCACATCCTCGATATGCACACGCGTACCAGACGCACAGGGTGTCATACACGCAAGCAAAGCACCTATGTACCGACCGTCTTGCAAAGCCGTGAATACTTTGTTCTGAGGAGAATCAATCGCGGCCCGGACGAGTTCAACTGTGACATTGGAAGAAAGATGCTTAAACAGGTCAGCCAATTCTTGGACATTGGCATCACTGTCTTCCTCTTTAGTGAAAAATTCAGGTGCTTTTGCGCCGGTGGCCATCTCGAAGAGGGAAGAAAGGGCAGCAGTTCGGCAAATACTGAAAAATAAACCTTATTGGTCTTAAATCAACGCGTATTTTATTTGCATCAATAATTGTCCCTTAGTCGATGCTAAAAATAATAATAAAGTCACTCAAGTTTAGGTAATCACAGTAGGTTTGTCACGTCCAGTGAAATGCTGTAAACGTGTAAGCTCGAGCGCAACGTCAATGAGGGGCTTGAGAGCAGTCTGGGTCGCCGTCGTGTATTCATTCGCATCACTGCTGTATTTTTCCACGTACAGGCGGATCGTAGCGCCTTGCGAGCCTGTACCCGACAAACGTACCACAAAGCGAGATCCATCGGTGAAGAGCACGCGCAGGCCCTGATGGCTGGACGTGCTGCCGTCGATCGGGTCTGTGTAGCTAAAGTCGTCTGCGTGGTCGACCGTAAAGCCGTTGAGTGTCTTGCCTTTGAGCGACTCGAGTTGGCCGCGAAGTGCCTCCACCATGGCATTTGCCGCGTCGCTCTCGACCTCCTCATAATCGTAACGCGAGAAGAAGTTACGGCCGTAGCGGCGATAGTGATCCTGCAGGATCGCCTCAATGTTGGGGTTCTTGACGTGCACAACAATGCTGAGCCAGGCCAGGATGGCCCAGACACCGTCCTTTTCGCGCACGTGGTCCGAGCCCGTACCAAACGACTCCTCACCGCACAGCGAGCACTTGTTGGCGTCCATCAGGTTGCCGAAAAACTTCCAGCCGGTTGGGACCTCGTAAATATCCAGACCCTGTGCCTGCGCGACGCGGTCGAGGGCGCGCGACGTCGGCATGCTCCGCGCCAGACCGGCCAGGCCACGCTTCCGAAAGTAGGGGATCGCTTCGCGCGCATAGTGCGCAATCACGGCGACGCTGTCGCTCGGGGTGACAAACGCATTGTCCTTGCCGACGACCATGTTACGGTCGCCGTCGCCGTCCGAGGCCGCGCCAAAGTCAACGTTGTTTTGGTTGACGTGCTCAACGAGCTCGTGTGCATAGACCAGGTTTGGATCTGGATGTTCGCCGCCAAAATCGGGCAGCGGCGTCGCGCGCATCACGCTCGACTTGGCCAAACCAAACTCTTGCAAAAAGAGTCGCTGACCATAGATGCCAGTGACGCCATGCATGCCGTCAAACAGAACTTTGAACTGTGGATGTCCGTCCAGAAATGTTTTGATGGCATGGAAGTCAAAAATCTCCTTCATGAGGATCACATAATCCTCGATGCCGTCAATGACGTCGATCGTCATATCACCGACTTTCTGGGAGCCCAGCTTCGAATAGTCGACCTGCGTATATCCATTTGGTAAGATAATGAGTTTTTTATGAACCCTTTATACGTACATGAGGGATATCAGCGTAGGTGAGCTCGCTCAGGTTCTTGGAGAGGTCATAGATGTGGTTGGTTACATTTTCGGGAGCGGGCCCGCCGTTCCGGACATTGTACTTTATGCCGAAATCTTTGTCGGGGCCACCAGGGTTGTGCGACGCTGTCAGCAAAAGACCACCGGTGGCCTTGTACTTGCGGATCAGATGTGACCCAGCCGGGGTAGAGACCAGTCCATCGCGCGGGATGATCAGCTTCTGGACACCGGCAGCTGCGCTAAACTTGATAATGATTTGCATCACCTCATCCAAATAATACCGCCCGTCGCCGCCCACCACAAGTGTCGCGCCTCGAGCTCCGCCCTCGACGGCCTGCAGCACGGCCTGGATAAAGTTTTCCGTGTAGTTCTTTTGCATAAACACCTTGACGCGCTTACGCAGCCCGGAGGTTCCCGGCTTCTGCCCCTCATAGGGCTGCGTCGGTACCGTGATGGTGTTGACCATGATTTGAACAAAAAGAGTTTGGTTAAAAGAGCGTGTAATTTCTTTATTAGTCTGCAAAACAGAATTAAAAGTATAAATGGTTTAGCATACAAACAGATGGAAAAAATGATCCATGAAGGTTTGCGAGTGAGTGGACGATGCCCGGAATGTCACACCAAATGGTACCAAACCCCAGAGATCCATCCGATCCGTGTAGCGTGTCTCACACGACCTGATGATGATAACGAACGAAAATCCGTTATCTATTTTTTCACACAATTTCCCTCAAACACGCCCGCTCCTTTTTTATTTTTTATTTTTTTTATTTTCTCTTTCCACTCACATCCATATCCACACTCTCCTCCCTCCCCACTCTCTCTCACTCTCTTATCGCACTCATACGCCCTTATCTGTCTTTCTCTCTCTATTTGATCTGAAATGCCAACCAACACATCCTGGGCAGAGGCCATTCCTGCCGCACAGGGCTTGTACGACCCTGACTATGAAAAAGACGCGTGCGGTGTTGGCTTCACCGTGCATATCAAAGGCGAGAAATCCCACAAGATTCTAAGTGATGCGAGCAACATTCTTTGCAGCATGACCCACCGCGGCGCGAGTGGCGCCGACGTGCGCGACGGCGATGGCGCGGGCGTTATGACCGCCATGCCCGACAGCTTCTTCCGCATCGAATGCAAGCGCGATCTCGGCTTTGACCTGCCGCCCGAGGGCCACTATGCGGCAGGTAACATCTTTTTCAAAAACGAACATGCGGACGAAAGCAAACACGTGTTTGAGAAGCTCGCCGAAGCGCTCCACCTGCGCGTGCTCGGCTGGCGCCCCGTACCCCGCGATGGCACTATCCTCGGCCCAGCGGCTCGTTCCAAGGAACCCATTATCGAGCAGCCCTTTGTCGTCGATGCTAAAGATGACTTTAGTAGCTTTGAGCGGCGTCTGTTTGTGCTCCGTAAACATGCGACCCATGCCATCACCATGAAAAAGTGGTTCTATGTCTGCTCCCTCTCGACTAAGAATATCGTCTACAAGGGTCAGCTCACGCCAAAGCAGGTGTACGCCTACTTTTATGACCTCGTCAATGTACAGTATACCACCCATTTCGCTCTCGTCCATTCAAGGTAAGCACTGACAAAATTCATTGTACATTTGATAAGCATGCTGATAATGACTGATCCCTTGCATAAAAAAAGATTTTCCACCAATACATTTCCGTCTTGGGATCGTGCACAGCCCATGCGGTGGTGCGCACACAACGGTATGAAAAACCGACCACATCACACACATGAATGTCTAACCAAATGAATAGGTGAGATTAATACACTGCGCGGCAATAAAAACTGGATGCGGTCGCGTGAAGGTGTCATGCAGTCCGACACATTTGGTAAGCAGCTCGAGCTGCTGTACCCTATAATCGAAGAAGGCGGTTCCGACTCGGCTGCGTTTGACAATGTACTCGAGCTACTCGTAGTTAATGGCGTCTTGACCCTGCCCGAGGCAGTCATGGTCATGATTCCTGAAGCGTGGCAGAACAACCCGCTCATGGAGCCCGAAAAGAAGGCATTTTATCAGTGGGCGGCTTCCATCATGGAGCCCTGGGATGGTCCTGCGCTCTTTATCTTTGCTGATAGTCGCTACTGCGGTGCCTCACTCGACCGCAATGGTCTGCGTCCCTGCCGCTTTTACCTCACCAACGAGGATATCATGGTGTGCGCTTCTGAGGTCGGCACCTTGCGTGTGGATCCTGAAACAGTCGTCCAAAAGGGCCGTCTTCAGCCAGGCAAAATGCTCCTCGTCGACACTGTCGAGGGCCGCATTGTGGTAAGACAAAGGAAAAGGAGCATGTGAACTCGGGAGAACATATGAAAAAAAGGAAAAGATTGACACGCTCTTTTTTCCGTTTTATAGGATGACAAGGAGCTCAAGTTGATGACAGCCGCCAAGGCCGATTTTACGTCTTGGGTCAGCAAGCGCGTCACGCTTGATCAGGTGCTCAGCACCTGTGGCAGCAGTGACGTGCCTGTCATTGCACAAGACGACACCACGACAATTCACACCGACCCGCGACTCAAGGCATTCGGCTACAGCCTTGAACAGCTCAACCTGCTAATGATGCCCATGGCCGCCGACGGCAAGGAAGCGCTCGGCTCGATGGGCAACGATGCCGCCCTCGCCTGCCTCGCCAAGCAACCACGCCTGATTTACGAATACTTTCGCCAGCTCTTTGCACAGGTCACCAACCCACCCATTGATCCGATCCGTGAGGAGATCGTCATGTCCCTCGAGTGCTACGTTGGTCCCGAAGGCAACCTCCTCGATCGCAATGCGGATCAGTGCGAGCGTTTGACTCTACCTTCGCCCATACTGACCGTCCCCGAACTTGAAGCCATCAAAGCCATGAACTCGGAATTTCCCAGGTGGAACGTCACAACGATTGACATTACTTTTGCGCGCGACGACGGCGTCGAGGGCTACGTGAATGCGCTCGAGCGCGTCTGCGGCGAGGCCATTGCGGCCATTGAAAAGGGCGATCGCATTATCGTGCTTTCGGACCGCCGCGTCTCAGCCGATCGCGTGGCCATCTCGTCGCTCGTCGCTCTAGGCGGCGTGCACCACCACTTGGTCCGTAACAAACTGCGTAGCAAGATTGCCCTGATGGTTGAGACCGCTGAGGCCCGCGAGGTGCACCACTTTTGCGTGCTGGTCGGCTACGGTGCCGACGCGGTGTGCCCGTACCTCGCGTACGAGGCCATGCTCAAGCTGCACCAGGCCCGCGCAGTGCGCGACAGCAACGTCTCGCCCGAAACTATCGTGGCTAATTTCCGCAAAGCGGCGGACAATGGTATCAAAAAAGTCATGTCCAAGATGGGTATCTCTACTTTGGCGTCGTACAAGGGTGCACAGATTTTTGAGGCCCTCGGCATCGACGACACGGTCATTTCCCGCTGCTTTGCCGGCACTGCGTCGCGCATCAAGGGCGTCACATTTGACACGTTTGCGCTCGACGCACTCGCCCTCCACGAGACAGGTTACCCGCGCCGCAATGAAGTGATGCCGCCCGGCCTGCCCGAGACAGGCGAGTACCACTGGCGCGATGGTGGCGAGCCCCACATTGCCGAACCCGCCAGCATGGCCAATCTTCAGGACGCCGTGCGCGAAAAGAATAAGGCCTCTTACGATGCCTATGCCAAATCGTCATATGAGTCCATCAAGCAGTGCACGCTTCGTGGTATGCTCGAGTTTGATTTTGATCAGGCCCAACCTGTCCCGGTTGAGCAGGTCGAGCCGTGGACGAATATTGTCAAGCGTTTCGTTACCGGTGCCATGTCGTATGGCTCCATCTCCATGGAATCCCACTCGGCTCTCGCGGTCGCCATGAACCGCCTCGGTGGCAAGTCCAACACGGGTGAAGGCGGTGAGAAGCCGGAGCGGTCGGTGCCCCTTCCAAACGGCGACACGATGCGCTCGGCCATCAAGCAGGTCGCTTCCGGCCGTTTTGGCGTCACGAGCTACTACCTGTCAGATTCGGACGAGTTGCAAATCAAGATGGCCCAAGGCGCCAAGCCAGGTGAGGGTGGTGAACTGGCAGGTACCAAAGTGTCAGAGGAAATTGCCAGCACGCGCAAAACGACACCGGTAAGCACCCACACGAGTACGCATCAACATAGTACAGTGAGCCTCATTGTTTTTATTTAGGGTATTGGCCTGATCAGTCCACCCCCACACCACGATATTTACTCCATTGAGGATCTCAAGCAGCTGATTTACGACCTCAAGAGCTCGAGCCCACGCGCACGCGTATCCGTGAAGCTTGTCTCTGAAGTCGGCGTGGGTATTGTCGCCGCCGGCGTCGCCAAAGCCAAGGCCGACCATATTCTCATTTCGGGCCACGATGGCGGCACAGGCGCGTCGCGCTGGACCGGTATCAAGTACGCGGGCTTACCTTGGGAGCTCGGTTTAGCCGAAACGCACCAAACGCTCGTGCTCAACGACCTGCGCGGGCGCGTCATTGTCCAGACCGACGGCCAAATCAAGACGGGCCGCGACGTAGCCATTGCTTGCTTGCTCGGCGCCGAAGAATGGGGTTTTGCGACTACGCCCCTCATTGCCCTAGGCTGCATCATGATGCGAAAGTGCCACCTCAACACCTGCCCGGTCGGTATAGCCACTCAGGACCCTGAACTGCGCAAAAAATTTGAGGGCACACCCGAGCACGTGGTCAACTTTTTCTACTATGTTGCTGAAGAGCTGCGCGGCATCATGGCCCAGCTCGGCTTCAAGTCCATCAACGAGATGGTCGGTCACACCGAACGCCTGCGCATGAACGAGAGCGTGCGCACCTACAAGACGGCCAATCTCGACTTGTCGCCCATCTTGACGCCAGCACACACCCTGCGCCCCGGTGTCGCGACCTATTGCGTGCGCAAGCAGCAACATAATCTGTACACACGTCTTGACAACTATCTCGTCGATGAAAGCGAGCCTGCCCTCGCTCGCAGGGAACCTGTCGAAATCGAGGCAGACATCGTAAACACCGACCGTGCCGTGGGTGCCACCCTCTCGTATCACGTTTCCAAGAATTGTGGCGAGAATGGCTTGCCAGCCAACACCATTCGCGTTCGCTTCAATGGATCGGCTGGTCAGTCTTTTGGCGCTTTTCTCGCCCCTGGAATCACTTTAGCATTAGAGGGCGATGCAAACGACTATGTCGGCAAGGGCCTGTCGGGAGGCACACTCGTTATCTTTCCTCCCAAGGAGAGCACCTTCAAATCAGAAGAGAACATCATCATTGGTAACGTCTGTCTATATGGTGCCACTGGCGGCCGTGCCTATTTCCGCGGCGTCGCTGCTGAACGCTTCTGCGTACGCAATTCAGGCGCAATCGCAGTCGTCGAGGGCGTCGGCGATCACGGTTGCGAGTACATGACAGGTGGTCGTGTCGTCATTCTCGGTGGAACCGGCCGCAACTTTGCCGCAGGCATGTCGGGCGGTATAGCGTACGTGATGGACACGAAACTGTCGGAGAACGTCAATCTCGAGATGGTTGAGCTCGAGTCCGTGACCGAGCCCGAAGAAATCAGCGAGCTACGCAGCCTGATTGAAGAACACCACGAATTTACTGGTTCTCAGATTGCCGCAGACGTCCTACGTAACTTTGACCCAGCCCACTTTACCAAGGTCATGCCTATCGAGTACCGTGCGCTGCTCGAGTCGCTCAAGAAGCCTGCCAAGCGAAAGGAGGTGCCCAAGCCGCAATCGGAGGAGCCGGCCATTGCTGATCTGGAAGATAGCCTCCTGGACGAAGATGCTATTCTCGAACGCCGCGGCAAGCTCGACAAGCTGCGTGGTTTCATGAAGTACAAGCGGCGTGCGGACACGTACCGCAAGCCGGAGGAGCGGCTCAAGGACTGGGATGAAATCAACCACCGTCTCACTCGTGCTCAGCTGCATGAGCAGGGGGCGCGCTGCATGGACTGTGGTGTACCATTTTGCCAATCTGACACAGGCTGCCCCATTGGCAATATAATTCCCAAGTGGAATGAACTGGTCTACAAGGACCAGTGGAAGGATGCCCTGGACCGTCTCAACATGACCAACAACTTCCCGGAGTTCACTGGTCGCGTTTGCCCTGCTCCCTGTGAAGGTAGTAATAGCAAAGAGTACAAAATGTCATTGTCTCATAGGTCGGTTAATTTCTAGGTGCCTGTGTACTCGGAATTACGGAGCCGCCTGTGGCTATCAAAAGTATCGAGTGTGCCATCATTGACCGCGGTTTCGAAGAAGGCTGGATGAAGCCCAAGCCTCCGGCTCAGCGCACAGGCAAAAAGGTAGCCATCATTGGCTCTGGCCCTGCCGGCCTGGCAGCTGCAGACCAACTCAACAAGGCCGGTCATCTTGTCACTGTCTATGACCGCAACGATCGTATGGGTGGTTTGCTCACCTATGGTATCCCCAATATGAAACTTTCATGGTATGTGCTCTGGTCATGATCTCTTTTAATTTCACTGACGGCCTTTCCACTTTTTTCTGTTTCATCCAGGGACAACATCAAGCGTCGTCTTGATCTCTTGGAGGCAGAAGGCATCCAATTTGTGCCGAACGTGCATGTCGGCAAGGATATGGATGCCAACACAATCCGTGCAGAGAACGACGCACTGGTAGTGGCTACTGGGGCGACGTGGCCCCGTGACCTGAAGATCCCCGGTCGGGAGAGCGACGGCATCCATTTTGCGATGGAGTTCTTGCAAGCAAACACCAAGAGCCTGCTGGACTCGGGCTTAAAGGATGGTCACTACCTATCAGCCAAGGACAAACACGTGATTGTGATTGGCGGTGGCGACACGGGCAACGATTGTATTGGCACCTCGATGCGCCACGGCTGCAAGTCGGTCGTCAACTTTGAGCTGTTGCCGACGCCGCCGGATGTGCGCGGGCAAGATAATCCATGGCCGCAGTACCCCCGCGTATTCAAGGTGGACTATGGCCACGCTGAGGTCAAGGCCCACTTTGGCAACGACCCGCGCGAGTATTGCATTCTGTCCAAAGAATTTGTGACCCACGACAACAAAGTCACAGGTATAAAGACGGTGCGTGTCGAGTGGACCAAGGTTGACGGGCGGTGGTCAATGGCGGAGGTGCCCAACTCGGAGCAGTTCTTCCAAGCCGACCTTGTGTTGCTCTCAATGGGCTTTTTGGGTCCCGAAGATACAGTGATCAAGCAGCTCGGCCTCAAGCAAGACTCCCGCACCAACATTGTGACAACCCACTTTGAAACACCAGTGGAAGGCGTCTTTGCCGCGGGCGATTGCCGCCGCGGCCAGTCGCTGATTGTGCATGGCATCAATGAGGGTCGCTTGTGCGCGCGCGAGGTGGATGTTTACCTGACGGGCAATACCTACCTGCCTGTGGCGGGCGGTATCTGGCAGCGCCCCCGACACCATGTTCAGCAGCAGCACCCGGTTGAGCCTACGCCTGCTTAAATGGTTTTCTTATTTGTACATATGTACACACACACACTGAAAGACAGAGAGAAAGACAAGTATAAATTATACGTTAAATAAAAATGGAGCCATGGTCAAGCCAGATATCCCATGATCATGGTATTCTATATGGGTTTAATGGCTTCAAGCGATGCGTAAGAAACGTTATGGACGAGAGCACATACGTAATACGAAAGCGAGAGGTAGAGATGGGAATGAAAACGGTCTAGCCGCAGTGGCCATAGTTTTCATTTTGTGGAATGCAGGATTCATTTTCGGGGCAGTCCCCCAAGCCGACAATACATTCTCTTCCATCTAATTAAAGAATTGAAGTATCAATTTTAATATAGAGCAGGCGCTTCTTTTTATCCGGAGAGGATATTTATATACCTGGGAGGACGGCACCCTGTACTGCAGTCAAGGTGGTAAAATAAATACAGCCCAGGACGAGGCAGGTGAGCGAGTAGAGAGTAGCGGGGAGATTCCACATGGTTGGTATGAGTATAATGGAAACAAGAAGCAGAGGTCGGAAAGATTTAAATGAATGAAAAATGAAAGGGAAAAAAGAGGACTGGGAATACAAGAAGAGATCAAGACGAAGTATAGGATAATATATACCCAAGAAATGGAAAAGACAGTTAGCTTTAATCAAAATCACACACGCCTCTGCAAGACAGGAAAAGGAAACGCGTACCTATCATTCGCGTTCATTATTTGCTGCACGCGTAAAAAAACAACGCGCGTGTCGGCAACTGATGTCAGTCAGTTCCTAATTTGGTGCCGCCCTTTTCTCCCCCTCTCTATGCAGTCGTGTTAAATATTATGCTCAGTACCGATGGGAGCATTATAAACTCACCCCCCATTTCGGCTCTGGTCGACTATACCCCGCGTCGTGTACAGAACGCAGCTCGTCCCGATCCTTTGAGCCGCAGTGGCATTCGCCTCTTCTCGCGCCAAAGCCGCGACCAATACTTTCAGAAACTCGCCCATCTCCACGACAGCAATCACGGTTCTGACGGCAATCACGACATTAGCGACGACGACACCGATGAAGGAGATCGCGCGTATTATAACAAAAGCAATGCCTACATGGACTCGCCCCAGGTGCGTCGGTACCATGGCGTCAGTTCAAAGATTGCAAAGATCAACCCGTATGCCGACCGCCCTGTGCGCTCACACTTCACGTATGCTCTCTTCTTCTATTAGATCAACGTATCGCGCGTACACAGTCCCACTGATGACTAAAATCTCGTATACTTCTTTATTTTAGACCGCGTGAATGGACGGCGAATGATTTTGACGTCGGCCGACATTTGGGCACCGGTAGATTCGGTACTGCTTACCTCGCACGTGAAAAACAAAGTCAAGCCATTGTGGCCCTCAAAGTTGTCAAGAAGCAAGAAATTCTTGACGCCAATATCGTGGCATTTCTCAAACGAGAGATTGAGCTTCATGCGCATCTGAGGTATTTTACGCGAAAATCGCCACCCACACGCGGGTCTAAATGAACAATGTTATCAAAAGACATCCGAATATCTTGCGGCTTTACGGCTACTTTCATGACGATGACCATGTATACATGGTACTTGAACATGCAGCCAAAGGCGATCTGTATACCCTCCTTCGCGATCGAGGCCCCTTGTCCGAATTACTGGCTGCCAAGGTATATATAAGTATTCATCTCATGTGCGTATATTCACACACCTCAATCCAAGTATGTCGCCAAGATCCTGAGTGCTGTACGATATCTTCATAGTCTGCATATCATCCACCGTGACATCAAGCCTGAGAATGGTATTTTTGCCCTGTCAACCTCTTGTCTGATTTGATCTCACGCTGCTATATTCAGTGCTTATAGATGCCAAGGGCGAAATTAAGCTGGCAGACTTTGGCTGGGCTGTCCAAGATCGATCACCACGGTAAGAAATATCTCAGCGTATATGTCACGATAAAGAAAAAGACAACGGTATACTCATGGAGACCAACAGGCGTCTTACCTTTTGCGGTACTCTGGACTATCTGCCACCTGAGATGATCAACAAGAGAGAACACAACGAAAAAGTAGACGTCTGGGCCGTCGGCATCTTGGCTTATGAACTTTTGGTCGGCCAGACCCCGTTCGAGGAAGAAGAATACACGGACACGTACAGCCGCATTCTCAAACTGAATTACACGTTTCCCAGTACTGTCAGCCCCGTCGCTCGAAACTTTGTCTCCAAGGTACAGATGTCAGTTGTGCACATCATGGGGCATAAATATTGACGAACGAAACTTTCACAATCCATTTTAGATCCTCCAATATGAACCGCGCAAACGTCCCAAAATTGGTGACATGGCCGATCACCCTTGGATCAAGTCGTATCTTTGACCAGTCGATCCAGAGTGGATCGAAGACCTTGCCTATATATCACGCAAACCTGCGCACAATCACCCCTCATACACGCCATTCACACTATGTACATATATAAATTTCAGTTACAGCATGCGCGGCTACTTCTCGCGGATGCATCCTCGAGCACGTGCCCGCGAATGCTCGCTTTACCCGTCATTCATGATCCAGAGACTGGGCTGTTATATGCACAAGCTGGAACCTGAAACAAGCATTCTACCCAACGATAACTCGCTGATTTACCATGTGTACCGCTATTAGCACCATATTGGCAACTGCTTTGCGTCGCTGTCGATCATGATCTTTGGCACACCCGCCAAGGAGAACGATTATTGGGTATGGATTTATGCTGCTGGATAGGCTGATCTTCATTCTTGCCAATGCGACGATTGTAAGCGCTACCGAAAGTCATCAAATGTCAAAGAATCTGCATCTTAAAACCCACTGTACGGCAGCTGTGTGATGCTTATAAAAAGTGAACGAATGTCCCGAATTATTCAGTAATCTACCTACTTAATATCAGCAAAGCAATAAGAAGATGGTTTTTAAGGTGGCCTTAGTGACAGCTTCCCTGACATACTACGCTATAGCAGCTTCTATTTATCACAAGCGCGAAGCGGTTATGGCAGTGACAAGTTACAAGCTACGTCAGATTGGTGCACTCAATACTATGGATTACACGATGTATCTTGGTAGGGCAGACACGTAACAAGATGTTTATTGTAATGAGAAATCCATACGGAAATCCATGTTACCAGAAAACCAGGATGGTGTACCGATCTCTTTTTTCCATGATATTCTCCTTTATCCATCCCAGGGCAACGACAAGATTGTCAACATGGTGGTTGAAATACCGGAGGGTCAGAATGCGAAACTTGAGGTAAATACATAAAAGGAAAAGAAAAGCGAAGAAATCAAGCTTATGCTTTCTGAAAGATTCAAAGAGACATTGCTTTAAATCCGATAAAGCAAAAAGTTAACAAAAACGGGCTAAAATATATTTCGAACGTCGACGGTCTCAAAGGCTACATCGGCAACTATGGCTCAATTCCACAGACATGGGAAGACCCTACGCAACCCAACACAGATGCCGGTACCGCAGGCGGAGACAATGACCCAATTGATATTGTAGATATCGGCTCCAACATCGGCTATCCGGGTCAAGTCAAGCAAGTTAAAGTGATCGGTGGATTTTTGATGGTCGACGATGACCAGACTGACTGGAAACTGCTTGCACTGGACGTCAACGACCCGCATGCTAGTCGGGTCAATGATATTGCCGATATGGCGACGGTCTGGCCAGGTAAACTTGACCAAGTTAAGAGATGGCTCGCGGATTACAAGGTGCCACAAAGCGGCAAGGAGAACACATTTGCCTTTCAAGGCAACCCCATGAACAGCGACTATGTGTCCAACGTCATTCAGCAATCGCATAAACACTGGCAGTCTCTTGTGGACGGTCAACGCGCAAACGCTGGGCAGGGCACCATTCATATCGAGAATTTGTCCGTGGCAGGTTCAGCAAGACGCTTGGATCAATCCGACCCTGTGTGTCTCGCTGTGCCACAGCCAGACCCGCAGCCACCTCAGGCAGTTCCCCAAGATGCTATCAAGAGTGACGAGCAGACTTCTGACGAAGGCGATGAAAGTCAATAGTCCAGTAAATAACGTGATATCACAACTGTGCTCATCACATTATATGATATAATTATTTTATTTGCAAAATAGTAGCGAACAAATCTCACAATATACGTTACACAAAAGACGGTATAATGCTTGTGTTTTTTCGCTTCCTTTCTCCCATCACAAAGTGATCCATGACTGCCGCCAACAAAGTAAACTTCCACTGAAAATAGTTTATAGTTTGGTCCTTACCTTGGATATAGTATTTGAAGCTCGTCTACATTACCGATAACGAGGATGGCGTAAAATTCATGCCTATGGTGAGTAAAGGCGGAAGAAAGATCTATGATTGAAAAGCAGAATTAACAAATGAGTGAAGGACCCTGCACCAAGCGATCCGTCGTCCAACTACTATACCCACGGAGGAGGCTTCTTACTCTACTCTCTCATCGGCCTCTTTCTTATCAACACATTTCTCTATTATATCAAATAAGCCGTTTCCATGCGTCTCTTATGTGAGTACACGCGACTTGCTAATTCGATGTCGAGCTCATATCATCATCATAGGAATTACACTAGACTACGTTGGCGTCTTTCTTGACGATACTCTTTTCCTAAGGACCATAGACACCATGTCTTCAGGACGCAGCCGAGATATCAATGAATAATTACCGTCTTTGACATAAGTGCAGTCATTTCAAAAAGTTGGATCAGTTTTTCCTTGTTGGAAGTTCATCGTTTCTTTTATCTTTTCCTTCCATGATACTCTATTTTTAGAGAATGCTCTTGTTGCGACAAAGGAATCTGTTAAGCTCTTGCGAGGTATTGATTGACGTCCTAAACGAGATGATATTACATGCAACGATGTTATTGCGGCATTGGATATCATCGGAAGCGCACGTCATAATGGAAATTTGGATGGTCTTTGTTACGATTGTGAAGAACGAGCTTTTCTATGATGTTTTAAAGGAACCTTGACTCCCTTGTGGTCGACATCTCCTTTATGATCATTATCTGCCCTCTTTACGACGGACTCAAGTCTGATTTTACATCGTGCTTGGATACCATTTCGTAGTCTATTCGACCCCATATATAATGATGTTCAAAAATTTCACGACAACTTTCAATCTTTATTCTGACAATGATACAGTTTATTCTCTGTTTCCACATCGTTCAGCTGAGTTTTCTTCTATCTACGATTTCCAGGTGTAGAAAAAAAATAAAGGCGAGGGCGAAGGAGAAGGCGAAGACATGGGTGATGACGGATCAGTTTGTTGTCGCTATGCTGCACAGCCTTTTCGCCACCGTTGAAAATAACAGAATGACTGTGACAAAAGAGATAAGTAATATGCAGAAGTTCGCAGTGCCTAACATTTACTTTTGGTTAGGCGGTGCCAACAACATTTTTTCCTGTGCCTCTTTCACTGCCTCTCCGTTTCCATTTCTTTCCTTTTTTCTCCTCCATCTATTCTTCATGAAGCTGGTATACATTAATAAACCTATTTGCTTTGAAGATGGTTGCAAGCACATTGCTTCTTCCACGCAAAGATACCGCACACACCTGGAAACCCAACACGGTTTCCATTTTCCTGCGATCTCAAGCAGGACAAAGCGCCAGGAGACGGACGACATCAAATACGTCATTGGAAAACCGAGGGAAACACAACACATAATGCGTGTCCCGTCTGCAATTTTCATTGCAGAAGCCTCGATGCTTTAAACGGCATGTATATGAAAAACACCCTGCCATTTTTCCTGCCGCATCGCTCAACAGCACTGATAACAGACGGATTCGACGTACCCCAAGTATTTCATGATATGCAAACATCCATCCCTGGACGCATATGGAAATACACCTTGAAAAAGCACGTCCACCTTGCCTAGTCAGCGTCGCACATTCTGCTTATCTCCGCAAGCATTACGTAAATGATCTGACACCTTTTATTTTACTGACGCGGACCTTGACGCGGACCTGACGCCACGGTGTGTTGCATACAATTCAAGTACAAACTTACACGAGCCTCCATGCTTTTAAACTCGATGAAAGCATGTCACTTTCGATAAAAGCCTTGCCAAACGTCGCCACCCACGTGAGGTTCCTGCAGAGCCTATCGTTGTTGTCGGTCGCCGCCGTTGGTTTGGCCTTCCCATATGCGCTGCTTACCGCCCAATGCACGATTCGGACACGCGTTATACTAATGTCGGGCCGCATATCCATCAGCACGTCCTTTTCTTGATCTTCATGGTGTCTTCACCGAGCCAGCGGAAGGAAGACGCTTGAGATGGATGTTTGCATATCATGAATACTTGGGGTACGTCGAATCCGTCTGTTATCAGTGCTGTTGAGCGATGCGGCAGGAAAAATGGCAGGGTGTT
>VAFG01000239.1:380181-396100 GCA_013461545.1 Syncephalastrum contaminatum
AAGCTGAGACATATTTAGCCTTTAATACCAGGATGACCCGCGCACTATGAGTAGCTTTTTTTGTGAGTTGGTCCGTACTCATTTCCCAGCTTGCACTGGTCTTCCTTGGTGCACAATAAGATTTATTGCGGAACACCATCCCAACAACACTCTCTGCTTCATAGCTATGACACCACCATTCAGGGCAGCATCTTCACGGTCGAATGTTGTATGCCTGCATACCTTTCACATCAAGTATACAGCCCATGGAGTATAATATACTCTTACGAACATGCGCCACTGATTTGTCAAAACGCAGGCGCCAGCGGCAGCACTGCTGGACTCGTCTCTTTCAGATTTTAGATTCATGCATGCGGAGGTAGTCGCTCTCCCGAGCAGAGTCCTGTTTATATCAGCGCTACATTGATCTCACCGATATACTTTCTGGGGGCAGACTCAAATTAGATCCATGTATACAAGCATGTCGCAGAAGTTCATCTTAGGAGCTATGCGCCACAAATAATTACCGGTGGTACATTCTATACTCGTACCAGCAGTGTGCTATGTAGATATAATGAGACATATGCGCTTCTCTAAATATAAATCTTCGACTAGTCGCTGGCAGTATGATATTGATATCTCTCGAAAAAAAAAGAAGATTAGTTTTGTTTGGTGCGTCATTATTCAAAAGCATGAAATGGGGCACTCTATTTTCTTCTGCAGTTCTTTCTTGCTCCCTTATGAAGGAGTATAGGTAGTAAGTACACAGGACCCCCTCGTTTGGCTCATTTGCCTCGGGGTCTATGCAGTGGATCCAGAGTCGTCAATACCAGATGGTGCAATTGATCTAGATTTCGTCACATAAGCGTCAGGAAAGCGTGTCTCATTGAGTTTTTAAAGCTTGACAAAGTTACTTGCTTAACTACTGCGGCACTGTGAGATTCGAGACAAAAATGATGAGGAGCACTGCATCAATCCTTGGTAAACACGCCTTTCTATTTTGGCTAAGCGCCTGAAGGCTATGCCGTATCTCGCTTGGTAATCAGCAGTATCTCAGTAAAAATTGCTCCAGAAAGTTGGAGTGGAGCTGTTTTCAGTCCATGTTGCGATCAGCTGACTTATATCGTGGGCGTTATAATACGTGTGGATATGATTATACGTGTCAGCTACATGTCTTCTCCTTAGGCAAGAATATATACGAAAGCTCTATGAAATAATGGTATCAAGACATGCGACGTCTCTGGAATCTTAGATACTTAAGGAGCTCTATATTATCTCAGTATCGCATTTTATCCCAGTATTACCGTCGAACTCTTGCTTGGTCATATCATAGGAAAGGACACCCGTATACATGACTTGTAATATGGCGAATACCTTGCTTCTTACGATAGCCATTTCACTTGAATGTCTCAGCTGCATGCAGCTCTGTATTCTATTTCTTTATGCAGTCCGAGGAAATACTAACGCAAAACACTTCGAATATAATACAATCTGATTCTTAATGATATGAAACGGGTACCCACCCCGCACAGAGATTGGCACCAGGGGGTGGATACGGACTTAAACTATAGATGTAAGCTTCTGCTAACAAGATTCTCTTGTTGTTGTTGGCGCAATTTGTCAAATAGTACTATCCTCGAGAATCTGACCAGTAAATATGGCTTCCGTTTACGGGAATCCTATATATCAGTGCCACGCATGGAACCAGAACACTGGTGTATCACGGTCATCCGCGCCAACAGAAGCAGAGCCAGCCTCCTTCGATCGAGTGTCGGCATTCGTGCTACACCCATGGCTCATCAGGAGTCCGATGACTGGTGCCTGATCCAGCCGTCTTACTTTCGTGCCAGCAAGTCCGCACCATTCGCTCGGCTCACGATAGCGTCAGTAAAACAGCAATATCAGCATGAGCATGGAGGAACGCATTGAAGAAAACGAGAAGCGAGGCAAGAACGATGAGGAACTGTCGTCCCTCGGAGACGACTACGAATTACGACGACGAGCACGAGTACAATGAAAACGACGATGATGAGGACTAGTACTATGCCTTCAGGCGTTCACGTCGCCGGAGGCACGTGCAAGCGACTGACAACGAACCTGCAGAGAGGCAAGCATCACATGTCTGTCTCTACAGTACTCCACACCCCTTCCTATTCATTTTCTATGTCTTCTTCAGGCCTGCTTCGACCCAACCGCTTCCGCCGAACCGCGACTTCATATGATGTTGAGAAGACGCATCACCTCAGATCGATCTTTTACCATATGAAACATCTTGTGTGCGAGATAGAGATTCTGAAATACTGTGTATCTTTAATCGAAAATTATCTCTGGTATAACACAATGCGCCGGTCTCCCCAGCAATCTTCTCTCTACCATTATGAACATGAGGACATTAATTGAGGAGGCTGCGGGCGAATGCCTGCGTCGGATACACCGCCGTATATGGTTAATTCCTGGTAGACGGAGCCCTACTTGGCCCCAAGAAGATCTCGCCAAAGTTTATAGAAGTTTAGCCTTCTTCTAATTTATAGTCCGTCTATGAATAAACAGCAATGACTGTGCGCTTGTATCAAATGTTGACCAAGATATACAAGTATTACATTTTGAAATGCAAGAAATTTTAAAGTAACGTAGCTATACGTCTATTTTTTTTACTTCTGACGAGAAAGCACATCTTCATCAACGAATGTCTTACTACCTATAATATATGTTGCAAAGAGCGCTGTGAGGCTATATTCTAATTTATATATACCTCGCAGATTGAGAAACGAGAAAATGTAATCGTTCAGATTTCGTCCTATTTTCTACCCGGTAGTGTGTGTAGTACGTGACTCTCGGCTTTTCCATCCATGCATGTTTATGGTGACACGACATGCGGACTAGTAGAACTCCTCTGTGCCGACGCGACTCCACTGTGGGTATATATAATGACCTCTAGGTATTTATGCGTTTACTTGTCTTTCACTCAACACATCCGTTGTTTTAATATCATGGCGCAACAGATCAACGACCGAGAGGAACTCCTCAAAATTTTAAGGAGATCAGCTACTTGTCCTCCTTCCATACCTTCCTGGCGGAAAACCCGAACTCCCATATGATCAGTTGAGCCAGAGACTGCCAGATGTCAGGTTCTCCGAAATCAACTTTGAAGAATGAGGTAAGCGTCTAGATGGATGCTATTTATTAATTTGGCCCAGTTGTGATCGGGATATGCATCTGGGAACCTGCAACGAGCTATATATTTACTATCTGCTTATAGGATATCCTTTCAAGTTTCCTCGTTAAACCAGGAAAACTCACAGTGTTCAAGGATGGTGAACCGATCGGTCCTCCAGTCGATGCCGTCCCTAAAGTTATTGCAGACTTGGTAGAGAGCCAGTCTTCCTAAAGTGTCATATGCGTGTAATATTCGGTCATCAATAAACGACGGGTCATGCTTTATTTCCATACTTCAGCAACACGGCTAAGTGATATTCATTTCTACTTATCATAAAGACAGCAAATGACGCGCTTGTGTGCTTATATGTATACATTTATAGCTGGTTAAGACTCATGGATTAGAAAGAATCGCAAGCTGTGGATAGCAAACTGCTCAATCTCGTATCAAACATGATGATATATCAAACCATAGCGCATAGGAATCCTTTTTTTTCTTTGTTTTTTTTTTCTTGTATCAAATAGTTGAAAAAAAATAACCCAAGCTGTCTGTTCTTTGAATGATCTATACGGAAAAAGAGTCGCCCTGAATTCGAGCTTTTAATATGTGCCCAGAAAAACAAACTAGCTCAACAAGCGATGAAATCTGAATTGTACTTCACTTGGTCGAGTGTCAAGGACCGCGCCGGTGGCTGCTCTATAAAGATGAAGCCTATCTCTGACCTAAGTGTGAATGAAGCCTATTTTTCTAGTATCATGAGGAACAGAGCTCTTCTTTCATACCATGAATAACGTCACGTTCCAGTGGGTTCAAGAAGAACAGAAGATATAACGGTGCCTCGTATGCAATGAGCAGGGCGCAGTGAGGTCAAATAGGCTTAGGAAAACAAGCTATTATATCATTCCACCTGGACAACTTGAATCCGGGATTTCATGGCGACAGGTTTCTGTGTCACTTATATAAAATGCAACCTTTTCTTTTTTTCCTCCCACACGTAGTTTGACTGCTTTCAACATCATTTTGACTCTTTTATAACGCATGATGCGGCTTCCGATGGACCTGCAGCAGGTTATCTGCGAAATAGCCATCGGGGACTCGGGCAACAATAAATTTGCTTTTGTTGCTTTGCGAGTCAGTAAAGCTTGGGCCCACTTTGTATGCAGCGTTCTGTATCGGTAAGGCCAACAATTAAAAATAAAAGTAAGGTGTTTTATACATAGTCTCTCATACACGCATGCTATCAGAAATTACCGTATCTCGGATTATCTCCAGTTTGTGGGCTTTATCAACACGATTGCGATAGGTGCCAAGGGCAGTCTTCAGTATGGGTCGTACATGCGCTCAATCGATCTCACAAGTGACAACCGGTACGGCGTGGACACCCGAGTGACCAGACTGATTCGGCACTCCAGCAATCTCAGAACAGGGACTCTAGGTAGTCCCACCTCGGTCAAGGCAGATACGATTGCACTCATGGCTCAGCACTGTCGAAAGCTTCAGACCCTCCTACTCGGCGGTCACGAGTCATTCCCGTTCATGCTCGAGTGCGACTTTTCCTCGCTGCGTGGTTTGCGCACCGTCGAGACTTGTTCGACGCCCCTGACAGCCGATGCGCTGCACACGCTGCCCATGGAAATTGAACATGTGCGTTTTGCCCGCATTGACGCCCTCCAGTTTATGGATGTTAAGCTCTTCCTTGAAGACCGTCACAGGTATATCCGCTCCGTTCGTATCGAATACTGTCAGTTCATGGACGGTCCTATTGCGGATATGATTGCGCCTCTCAAGCAATTGGAGACGCTGGAGCTCGCGGGTGCAGATATCACCGATCCTATTTTTGAAGGTCTGGCAGAGTTGTCTCAACTCTCTGTCGATACCTTGCGCATTATCAATACCCACATCACAGACACCGTACTCCAAGGCTTTGTCACTGCGTGCTCTCGCTCCATTGATCGCCCGGGGGTGCGTCACATTGAGCTTGCAGACAATCGCTTCGTATCGGATGATATGGTCCAGGCGCTGCTGGTCAGACGCCACTGCTTGTATATAATAGATCGTTCCTTCAATTTTCTCTCCATAGATGAATGAGCTCGAATTCAGCAACTTCTCTTTTGCTCGTGCGGAGTAGATGATGACTGAATGATTGATACGATTTCTTTGGCTTCTTCGTGTTTGACTCTGCAACCCTCCGGATATACAACGCTCACTTTGGCAGATTATTTTACATTATTCCGTATTTTCTTAAATACCACCGGGAGCACGATAGGAATATTTCCTCTACTTTATTACTATACCATTCTTATGGCATGATGCGTTTTGCTTTGCTGGTGAGGGTACGTGAGCTGAGTTCGTGACGAAAGCTTTGGCTCTGATTGGCAATGATTTCATGCAGAATCAATTCATGCCATAGGCTGGCGGCGCTTGGCCAAGTCTAACTCGTCCCTTTCGCATATTCCCCCTTACATAAACCATATAAAAACATAGACACGTCTTATATCCATTATGCCAGAATCCTCTTATCGACCCCTTGTTATGCGCAAGTTCCATACTTTGCGCAATCTACATTTCAGCTCACGATTAGTCTTATAGAAGGCGACGGTGATCCTTCACAACCACCTTCGGGTGAGGAAGCGATCGAGGCAGCGCGACGCAATGAACGCCATCTCGTCCGCAAATTCGATTTCATGATTCTGCCATTCCTCAGCCTCATGTACTTGTTTTCTTCGCTTGACCGGTCAAGCTTGGGTAAGCGCGAAGCCCATGTTTATCAATATGATTTATCCTTTTTTTTTTCTCTAGGTAACGCGGTGTTGGACAACTTTGAAGAGGACGTGGGTATTACTCCTGACCAGTTCAATACCTGTATCACCATCTTCTACGTAAGCAAGCAGAGAGCAAAGAAAAGCCTCAATGCACTTAGAACCTCATAGGCTGGCTTCCTGGCATTCCAAATCCCGAGTAACATGCTTCTGAAGCGCTTTACTGCCAAAAGATGGTAAACGAGAACCTTACACGCACACGTATACTTCTGCTTATCAGAACGATGATTAGGCTTCCTTTTCTCATGATCTCATGGGGGACGATGGCCTGCCTGCACGCGACTGCAAAGAGTTACACACAGCTGCTCGTCCTGCGTTTTCTTCTCGGTGTTTTTGAAGCCGGCTTCTTCCCTGGTAAGCAAAAGCGAAGCTAGAGAAAATCAGCAGGCTCATTTCATTGAAATGCAAAATGCATGTAGGCGTTCTGTTCTACCTGACGCTTTTTTACAAGAAAGATGAGATGGCGACACGCATCGCCCTGTTTTGGGGCTCCACTGTAGCCGCCCATGCCTATGGTTTGCTCACGTGTCACAACAAAGCTGCAATTGGCTCATCAAATGTTTAATCCTCTAGCGGGTGTCCTTGCATATGGTATATTACAGCTACGCGGCTCCCGTGGTTTCACAGGCTGGCAATGGCTCTTTATCATTGAAGGTGTACCTACCATCGCATTAGCGATTGTCGCTTTGTAAGTAATTAAAACCTTGGAATTCGGTGGTTGATCTCACGCCTAGAGAAGCATTTATCTCCCTGCCTCGCCCGAGACATGGGAACGACTCACCTTGGAGGAGCGTGCGCTGGCTGTGTCGCGCCTCACTGCAGATGGATCTCTTTCCTCGACACATACGACGCTTGGCGACCTAAATGCGTCTAACCGGAAACAGGCAGTCAAGGCCTTGACAGATTGGAAAGTCTGGGTTTGGATGGTCATGTTCTTTTGCGGTAGTGTCCCCAACACCTCGATATCCAAGTGAGTCAAAACAATAGCGATTTCTTTATGCTCATTCACATGCTATATGTAGTTTTCTTCCGTTGATAGTCCATGGGCTCGGATACAATGACAAGCTCACAGCCAACCTCATGTCAGGTAAGTAGTGGGAGTAAGACAAAGTGATGAGAGGAAAGAGAATAACACCTTTTTCCTGTTTCAGCACCACCTTATCTGTGCGCTGTTGTCGTGGTATGTAAATTATAGCACATCGTGATAGCATACTAACCTTTGTATAGATGGTCGGCCTTGCCTACTTGTCTGATCGCCATCGGGAGCGCACGTACCATGCCATTCTGGGCGCAAGCATCTGCCTGATAGGCTACGTGTTACTACTTGTGCTGGAGAGTCGCGAAGGTCGCTATGCAGCGGTATGCATAGCCGTCTCGGGCATTTTTGTCATCAATCCGATTGTCAATGCATGGCTGACGAGCAATATCGCGCCCGAAATGAAGCGCAGTGTGGCGGCGGCCATGGCTGTGTCCGCCAATAATGCGTCAGGTATGCTATTAGGATGGTATCCAAGGAATTCAAAAATGTACAATTGGCTTATCATTCATTGCCCTAGGCTTGGTTGGGTCCAACATCTATCGCCGGTCAGATGCCCCACGCTATCGTATGTGTTTTACTCAATAACAGGAAAAGATATGGGAATTGACACCTGTTTATTATCTGTATATTTCTGTAGTACGAGGCCACTTGATCGCTTTAGGTTTTCTCTGTGCGTTCATATTGCTCGCGCTTACCCAACGCACGTTGCTCCGAAGAATGAATCAACGGCGGGAGGCCATGCTCAAAGACGGTACCCAGAAGCCAGACACGACCCAGGGAGAGAATGGCGCTGAAGATGGGGAGCAAAATGAGGAAGAGGAGGAAGATAATGACATCAAGGGGGATGAAGCGCCCACGTTTCGGTATAGGCTATAAAAGGCATCTTGATCTTCCATAACTCTCATTGGTGTCTCTTGAAATAAAGTTTTTTACATGTATATTTTTATTTTCTTTGTCTATCGTGCGCTAAGGCTCGGTGAGCTCGACAAAGGAGGGTGCAGTTGAACCACCAATGCCGGATTCGGCACCGATGCGCGTGATGGCGGCGGTGATGGAACCGTTGCGGGTGATGGCCTTGGCGGCTGCCTCAGACGACTTGCGCCGCTTGAGGTGGGCCGCGTCGAGCTTGTGCTGGCGCTCAAGAGCACGTTCAAAGAAGAGGTCGGGGTTGGTGCAGGTGCCGAGGGCACGTCGCATTTGGGTATTGATGACGGCGAGGCCGATCTGGTACGACGCATTCATCCAGCCGAATCCCTCGCGAGGTACATACTTGAAGTCGACACCGACGTTGCCATACTCGACTTGGACTTGATGTGATAAGCTGACGACATCTAAAGAAAAGGGAAAAAAATTGGGGGTTTAGGACGGGTTGCGCCAATGTTTTCCATTGTTTACATACCGTATTTCTCAGGTACTACACCGTTAAAATCGACGAACGACTTGGTGATGCTAAAGACGAACAGTGAGCGTCAAGCCCGTATTATCTCACAAAAAGAAAAGTAACTTACGTATAGAGCCATCGGTAGGCTAACCGAGCAGCAACGTCATGCATGTTGTAGTTTTCAAAGGCGCGCCACGCCATGATCTGATGAGGTGCCCAGCCGAAGGGGAAGTCCCACTGACGGTTAGGTCGGTCCAAGCTAATGAGGCCACGCGACTCTTCGGTTCCTGAAACAAGGCCACCGACAGCTTCGAACTTGTCAAGCGAGTTCTTGGTCATCTTTTCGGCCTGTTCGCGGCTTGCGCATCCTGCCCACATGGCCCAGAAGGCTGTGACGGACTCATACTTGATCTGCTCTTCCTTGACCGTATCATAGTCGTAGTAGAGGCTGCGCTCCTCGTTCCACAAATAAGTATTGATTCGGTCTTTTCGGAGCTGAGCCCTCTGTTCCCAATCTTCCGGGCGTTGTGCGATGCCGTCATAGTCTGTCAGATCGCCGTCGAGCTGGGTCCGAATGGCATTCGCAAGGTCGATTTCGTACTTGTAGAGGAGAGAGTTCAAGTCAATGGTGGCCAGATTGGCGCATACTTTTTCAAAACGGTAAGTGGTATCATGCCCAGACTCGCGGACGGCGCGGTCGTGCAGGAAATATTCATCGAGCTGGGGCTCCTTGATATCGCCATCGTTATAGCGTTGCATGTAGTCATGGACATTAATCCCCAACTTGTCTGCATACGGTTGAATCACATGGTCGAAATGCGATGCTTCTGTCTCAGGTGGAATGCCAACACCTGCGGGCCGGAAACGGGAGAGTTGGGTCTTGGGGTCCAGACGCGGTTCGGCCATCCAGACCGTATGGTATTCTTTGATGGCGGCACGCAGCGACGCGCGCAGCCATTCCTTGCTTGCCTCGGTGGGCGGCAGCTTTTGATAGATCTGGAGCGCCATATCGGTCAGAAAAGGCGGCTGGGAGCGTGAAAGATAGTAGGACCGATTCGCGTTGAGGATCTTGCCATAGTGTTTAATTTCGTAGACAAAGTTGTCGACCATGCCTTGAGCGAGGTCGACGCGGTCATCGATGAGCAGACCCAGCGCGATAAAGTACGAGTCCCAACCATACATCTCGTTGAATCGGCCTCCGGGAACCGCAAAGGGTACTCCGGTCAGAGTCTGGTTTCCAGAAGCATCGACGGTGTGTTTCATGGCCAAGGCGAGGATACCTGGACGGTGATTAAGAGACTTGACGTATTCGGGGGTAATGTCCTTTGGCAGGCGCTCGACTTCGAGATGAAGGTGCTTGCGTGTTTCTGCTGCGTGTTTGTAGTATTGGTAGACCTCATCTTCGCCGTAGGGAACGTAGATACGCGGTTTGTGGTCTGCAGAGCGGTTCTTGGGGTCAGCGCAAATAATTTCGAGGGCGTCGGCGTCAATCCGACGGGTCAGACCCTGCCAGAAATTATGCCGAATCATACGCGACAGGCGGTCGACTGGGTTTTCGTTCAGGCGGGCCTCGTCGAGGACGATGTGCTTCCGGCCGTAGTCTTCAGCGAGCGCGAGTTCCTGCAGGAGATTCGAAAGCATGTAGGTACCGCGGATTTCTATTTTTCGGTAACCGCCCGAGTCGGCCGTGCCCACCGCAAATGACTTGGGTCCGAGATCGTTCACGGTGATTTGGAAATCGCCATCCGTGTCTTCCTGCTCAACGAGAATGCGTTGCGTTTCCTTGACGTCGATAAGGAATTTTTGTGCTTTGCTCTTGTCGTCTATAAAAAGACAGAAGCACGTGAGACCTTTCATTCTTCTATTTTTTTTTCTTCGGCTTTTTTTTAAAACATACCGTGCGAAGCGCGACGTTTACGATGGGCATTCGATTCTAGTTTGTTGTATTGGCCCTAAGAGTATGTGAATGCTGGATGAGTAACGGGATATAAAACCAGAAAATAGGGGTACGTTACAGTGTAGGTCTTGAGGCGACTGACAGCTCCACCAGAGTTCATACCGGTGGTATAATAGGTGCCTGGAGGAGCATGGACATCGACAACGTCTTGGTCATTGACGACGTGTATGGTGGATTGCATTAAGAGAAAGGAGAAAGATAAGAAAGTGAAAGCAAGAGAGTGAAAAAGAGAGAGAAAGGAAAGAGTAAGAAATAGTAAAAATATGCGGTTTATCTCGTCGGAGAACTGCCATTGGTTCTGCGGATCTTCTCCTTCGTCGCAGCACTACACGCCCTCTCTTTTCTTCATTCTATGCACAATTATAGCTAGCTCGCTTCTTCTTTTGGTCCAGAACATGCCATGCAGTCGTCATCTTGTTCGCATCCTGCATGAAAACTGACAACGGTGCATACTATGATATTAATGGCCATGTTTTTCGATTGACCTCCCCCCAAGGCCGGAAATGGGGATGTTTGTGGGTGTATGGGCGGCTGCTGAAATGGTATGACCCTGAATATGCTTTATATGGCGTGGCGTTCAAATCAAGTTTTGTCCGAGGAACACTTTCCGCGGATGCCCCCTCAAACTTCTATGACTGAGCCTCATCCATTTTAGAGAAAACGAAATACAGAGGATCTTCGCACGCCTACCTTCTATTCTTATAAACGAGATAGGAAAATGTTGATGTGATTTGACTATTTCGTCTAGAAAAAAAGATGATCTGCTGGTGGGATCATCGTATGATATACAGACACTGGGTGGTTTCATCCATCCATTGCGACGGGGCCTCTTACGATATTATTGTTTTCTTCCCTTTCCGTGTATCATCATTCTTTGTTTGTTGCTAGACAATGAGGTAAATGGGTGGATAGTTTTCTAGCGGGTATACTTTCCATATATGGGTCATCCGATCGCCGTGACCTTCACCAGACACCGCCCGGTGACGACGATGAGATATGGAGGCATCTTTTGATAAGCTCGTATGGCGAGCATATGTAAGACGAGTGCATCGACTACAATTTAAGCTATGAAACAACGCAAGGCACCTTTATGGAAGCATCACTCATCCTGAAGTGTCTAAACAGAAAAATAATAACATGATGATGTGGTGGAGTAGCACATCACAACAGCTGGTATATTGTACAACTCAGCCGTCAGCAGCACATGTAAACAAAAACATATACGTAATAACCGAAACTTGGGTCTTATCACGGTGTCTGTTCTGCCTCCTTGAGCCACACTAATGGATCAGGAAATACTTGAGCAGCAACCGTGCGATGAGTATAGATGAATCATCTGATGTTATTGGTACCTTGTTTCACTTGCTTGATTTTCTGGACAAGACCCTCGGGATGCGGTCGAGCATCGATGGTTACTGTATAAAATATGAAATCCTGAAAGGAGCGTACGGCGGGCACGCTCAAGCAGGCACGTTTATACAAAGCAGGCGGATATTAGTCCAAGTCAAGTACTGGAGTTGCGTACAGACTGCATAAGGCGTGTGGGCCCTTGACCAGGCAGATGAGCATAAAGTGCTTGTGACTATAAAGCCAAAGTACAGAAGTTCGCCAGATAGTATTAGTAAAGTAGGTTGCCACATCAACAGCATAATAATGGATGCTCTACTTTGTATTAACATCACATGCCTTTTTCCTTGGAAAGAGGTGCTGGAACTCTCACAAATGGACAGAATCTTTCATATTTTGGTCAATTTAGAGAGCTGTAACTACGCGTGGGCAACCTTGCAGATATTAAAATGAACAAGTGAAATGAGTAATTGAAAATAGAGAGAAAGTGTATTTTACACTTTCAAGGCGGATTCAATTTATTATTCTAGCCGTGTAGTCCAACTCAGCAAGCAACAACAAAAAGCAACTTGTTCCCGCTTTTTTACACGGCTATCAGTATTCGTATTCGGGAATGGGTGCGGCGTCGCTTTTCCGACAGGCGATTGCACGTCAATTAGCACCCATTGCAGGCTGTTCAGAACAACATGTCTTGCGTGGTTTAGCCCCTCTGCCAAAAATCAGTCCCAATCAACAATTCGGCATTCCAGGGCCCAAGCTCGGCTCGGTCCAAGACCCTAAAGCATGGTGTCAACGCCTTGCTGAAAAGGTACTATTTTACTTGATAGTATCACACAACGTTCTTACAAGAGCCCTCTGTTTAGTTTGAGCCAAATGCCCTCATTCCACGCGCAACAGCCTCGGGTACCTTTCTCCATTTCGACGTTTGCCCAGAGGCCTATATTCAGCAAACCTTATTGGACGTGTATACCCAAAAGTCACATTATGGCATGCAAGACCAAGAAACACCAAAGACTGTGGTGCTGGATTATAGTTCACCCAATATCGCCAAACCCTTTCATGCGGGTCACCTGAGGAGTACCATTATCGGCAACTTTGTCAAACGCATTCACGAAGCCATGGGCTACAAGACCATTGGAATCAATTATTTGGGCGACTGGGGAAAGCAGTATGGTAAGTCGTAACGCGCTGTTTTTGCTAAGGCTGACCTATAAAAATAGGGCTTCTGGCGGTCGGCTATGAACGCTATGGCAACGAGGCTGCGCTGAAAAAAGATCCTATCCACCACCTTTATGACGTCTATGTCCGCATCAACAAGGACGCCGACCCAGATATAGATGCGCTCGCTAACGCCTATTTCAAGCGCATGGAAGAAGGTGACCCGGTCACGCTAAAACAATGGCGCCAGTTCCGGGACCTCAGCATTGCTTCGTATGCCGATGTCTATCGCCGCCTTGGCATCACCTTTGACCGCTACTCGGGCGAATCGGAAGCCGAGCCTTACATACCCCGCGTCTACGAAGAACTGGGTGATCGCATCGTCCAACAAGACGATGGTGCCTGGATCGTCGACTCGACCGTACTGCGACGCGCGGACGGGACATCGCTCTACATGACACGCGATCTGGCCAGTGTGCTTCTCCGTCGGCATGACTATGCCTTTGACAAGGCGGTCTACATAATCGGCAACGAGCAAGAAAACTACCTAAAGACTTTGTTCGGCCTCACACGTCATCTTCAAGGGTGCGACCGCCTCAACATGGCCCATGTCGGGTTTGGCCGGATCCATGGCATGTCGACTCGCAAGGGCACGGTTGTTTTTCTGCAAGATATCTTGGATACAGCCCAGCAGCAAATGTTGGAGAATATGCAGGCAGATGAGAACAAGTATCGGGAACTAATGGAAGAAGGTATCTGTGTCGACGGACGTCACCTTGCAGGTCAAGAGGCCGTGGCCCATGTGGCGGATCGTCTGGGTACATCGGCCGTCATTGTGCAGGACATGGTGGCGAAACGCGGTAAAAATTACACCTTTGCATGGGACCGCATGACAGCTGCCCGAGGATACACTGGCGTCTACCTGCAGTTTACACATGCGCGCATGTGCAGGTAACGTAGTAAATCAGAAGAAAAAAAGAGCGTCCCTTTTTGCCCATGATCACTGACTTCAATTTTCTTTTCTGGTAGCATTGAACGCAAGAGTCAGGTCCCGATCCAGATGAATTGCGACCTGAGTCGGCTCAAGGAGAAAGAAGCGCTCGATTTGGCCTTGACCATTTCTCAATACCCAGACATCGTCCAGTCGGCTTACCAAACTCTCGAACCTTGCACCATCGTGCAGTACCTTTTCCGTTTGTCGCACAGCATTGGTCAAGCCAATTCACGTCTCCGCGTCAAGGACGTCGACCCTCGCGTGGCTGAAGCGCGCATGCTTTTGTTTTGGGCGGCCAAAACGACACTGGCGAATGGTCTAAAGTTGATTGGAGTGGATCCTCTCGAGCGCATGTAAATACACAAAAGTAGAATGGAAAATGACGAACGCGTTTATTATATGTCCATAAATACATGATAGATTGTAGATATAAAGAAAGAAAATTATAGGTACACAACGAGGACGACTAGGAAGACTGGGAGCCCTGCTGGCGTCGCTGTTGAAGGTATGCGCTGATGCGCTCGTCAGTGATGACTTTGCGGTTCAGAGGATGGCGTGTCGGAGGCGGGTTCGAGAGTTCAGGGACGTGAGATGGCAAGGGGGAGGACTGTTGAGAGGAAGAGCGGCGGTGCGGGTCGAGTGACGGAGAATGGCTGCGTATGCTCGAAGACGTATTGTCGATGGGTGTAATGCAGAAATACTCGTCTTGGGCGGTCGGGCGGGGGGTCAAACTCGTCGGGGTCGTCAATCGACCGTCTTCGGATCGGGGATCGTCTTCGAGCGTGATGGACGACGAGCGGGAGTAGCGGAGACGGTAGTCGGCACCAAAGGTGTTCCCCGAGGCCTGACTCGTTCTGCGCCCTCGCGATGAAGAAGGTGAAGCGCGTTGTGCCACGTAGGGGCGTGAGGGTGGGACGAGCTGCTCGTCCTGATAGTAATAGTGATGATGGCTGTTGGGCGGAGGGGGCGGCAGCGCAGTGGCATCGTAGTGATAAAAGTCTTTTTGTTCCATCATGGATGCGGATTCGGCTTCGCTGATCAAGGATGCGTCGCGCCAGGCAGCGAGCGGGTCCGTAGGTACGCCGGCCAGCACGGCCGAGGATTTTCTCCGTTTCTCTTGGACGGACGAAGAGAGGCGTCGCTTTTCGTTTTGGGTTGTGGGGGCTGAAGATGAAATTAAATGGAAGCAGGACGGCGCGGCCCAGAACACAAATGCTAGGGCGGACAAAGAGAGTCCGATGACAAGAAGAATGAATTCGACACTGAGACTAGTGTCGGTGCATTGGATGAGGTCAGTATGGTTGCACACGGCCTGAATTCGGGCGGTGTACTGGTGATACGTATATCCAAAGGCGACCGCGATGAGGATCGTACAGGCCAGCACCAGGCCAGCATTGATCCACTGCAAAGCGTGTTTGTGCGTTTGACGATTGGCATAAAAGCCGTACAGAACAGCTATTGAGCCAAGGATGGTCGCCATCATGAGAGGAACGACACGGGCGTAGGAGGTGGCGTGCGTCTCGGGTACGGCGGTGTTGTTGGTGATGGCAGCCTGCAGGACAAGAGGCACGTCTAGTGCGGTAAAACGCATGTTAGCCTGTAAAACAAGATTTCGTGTATAATTAATCATTTAATGTTTGCGTACCAATATCATACGTGAGTTGCACAGACGAACAGGCACAGTCGAGGGAATAAATAAAACAGTGCCGCCAGAGTCCAAAGGACACGCTGTCTGGCATGACGGTATCGTCTGAAATGTTGCGAAAGAGGCTGACCTCGGTCATGGCCATGTGCCGCCGAAACGCACAGTCTTGAATGGACGTGGTTGTCTCGAGCCAGCTACCGAACCCGATGGCCAGCACCGCGAGTACCATCAACGTGCTCCGCACAGCAGGCACAAACACCCGTTGGACGAACGGCGTGTAGGACGATGGTGGTCCGCTGGGCATCGAAAAAGGAGAGAAAAAGGTAGAAGGATGCGCGGCTGTGTGTGTGTGTGTGTGGATGTGAGTTATATGAAAAGAAGGAAGAGAAAAAGAAAAAAGGCGAACGCTGACCTCTTTTTTTTTTTTTTTTTTCTTTGGAGGG
>VAFG01000239.1:406771-417604 GCA_013461545.1 Syncephalastrum contaminatum
CGAAACAGTCTCTTTCATATCGCAGTGTGTCCATACAACGACATACCAGACCCTGCTCCAGCCTAACCGAGGAAAATTACTCAAATTCAAACCCGGTTCCTCGGGAAAATCCTCAATAAAGAACCTTGTCTCCTTCTGCATTCTTTCTCGTCCTATTTCTATCATCCTATCCCGTCTTCCTTTATCATCAATAAGCAAACACGATCTGTGCCCAGACACGACGAAAAAAAGTATTTGATGGATGGCCAGACTGTTCCTGTCCATTCGGCTACACAAGTGCGACCTCATTCTTCACGCGAAACTAAATAACAAGCATCCGCCCGCTCCGGCCCCCTTCCCCAAATATGTTTTGCATGCATGACATTGGTCTGCTTTTACTGAATCGTGTACCTTTCTAAGAACCAATGACTAAGAGCAATCGACATAACCTTTCCACCGTCGCCAGGTGACTCGGTATCCGCGCCTTGCGCACCAGAGTTGACGGGAGCGGATTCACGAAGCAAAGCCCATGGTATTGTTGGAGGATGCGGTGTACAGTGGTATAGGGCGTTTGTGTGTTTTGATTATAGACAAGATGCAGCTATTTTGTACAGCCCAGATGAGAATGCTTTCCAGTTTTACGTTTCGCCTTATCTTACCTCCATCGTCGAAGCCTGATGAAGACTGTCTGTGGCTGTGCAGGGTTCCTGAACGAGATATCCCGTCGCAAGTGAAAGGATCCAGCCTTCCAGCTCGCTGTGCACAGAATCCATCGCGAGATTGCCTTGGTAGGCTTCCACCCGCCGTCGCGAATAGCCCACGCGATGGTTGAGAACAATTAACTGCGCTACAGGTGCTTCGTAGGGTCCGGCACGTTGTGCTGTTACTGTTGCTGCTGGAGGGGTGATGTCTGCGATATTAGGATTATTATTATTCATGTTGCTGCTCGAGGTCTCTGAATCCGAAAGTGACAGGCTGCAGTAGAGCGGTGACTCAATGTCCAGACTGACAATCGCCACCTTATCTTCACCTTCGACGATATCAACCCAAACTATGAAGAACAGCGATTTTAATCTTTCCATCGGATGGATAACCCGTAGCAGATTGTTCTTACCTTGCAGCTCGCCTTCGAAAATAAGGCCCATCTTGGCAATGACATAGTTCCAATCAAGGCCGGTGCGTTCAGCCATGCGTTTGGTCCGTGCCCACGTCTCCTTGAAAACGCCTGTTAAGGGCGACCCGATAGTCGTATCGGTTTGTATCTCGAGCACAGAAAAGTCCATCATAGTGCCCCGGTTATCCGTCCATACCACTACCATCCACCGCCGGTCGAGGCTGAATGTGTAAGCAACATGGATAGTGGCGCTGGTATCCTGTACCACCTGGGGTCGCGTCACCAGTGGATTCTTGATATTAAGCTGGACTTTGTCCGGAAAAGGTTCAGCCAGTACCCAAGGAGGGGTATACATCTGTAGATGATGCTATCAACCTGGTAAGCGAAGACTCTCTCGATGAAATGTCGTCTTTACCTGTTTTTGAGAGGGAACTCGGCACTGACGATAGACTGAAAATGCCACGTCTTTGAAGCCTTGCATGGTATAGGTGGATGACTTGAGCACATGTTCGATAGGGACGAGCTGCATCACAATATGATCGCTGTTGTCAGGGCGTACGCCTGCCTTGGTAACGAGAGAACGGTAGGTCGTAATGAGGTGGTGGAAGCAGCGGCTTAGGTCAAAAGTAGCCGAAAGGCGGGATGAAGACGGGTTGACGAGGTATATCACAATACGACTGCTTGGATCAAGGGCCTCTCCAGCTAATGAAGCTGCCACGGCTTCGCACGCCGACATGTAGCTCTGGAGCCATGCATGGTCCTCTGGAATAGATAATAAGTTAGCTCTTTTCGATCCAACTTGGCGTGATGTTAATTACCTGTCGGTGCAACAGGAACGCAAGCACTCTCGTGATATTGAGGATTCAAGCGACCAGCGTGATGTGTTCCTAAAGAGCACGCCTCATACACTGCGCTAAGGTTGTGGAAGAACCCACGTACGATGGGGCCCACGTGTTCATTGTGGCCAGGATAGAGAACAATATACTGGATATTGTTCTTGCAGGAATAGGGCTCAAGACGCAGTTTCTCCCAATAATTCAGCATCTCTGGAGAGCCCTCGAGCCATTCCTCTTTCTGGCCAACGACGATATCCGGGTATTGAAGATTACTAAGGTTCGGATCGACTGACTTGCGCTTCTTGACTTGATATTTTCCATAATATTTGGAATGTGGTTGTGATGTTTCTATATCAAATGTGAGAATAATGAAACCTTCCTGTATATCAATAGCTTGCCTGCAAGCTCATAATATTGCTGTATGGACAGAGGGCCCTTGACATCAATGAGGCTGTGTTCTGCTAAAACAGACGTTTCGGGTAAATCTTGCTCTTCAAAGACATCCAACAAGGCGTTCTTGAAGCCGTGCATAGTATGCGCGCTATCTGAAGCCAAACAAGGCACATGGGTGATATCTGACGATATAAACGAGTTAGTTCGTTTCTTTTCGCAGGCGGGATGTGGTGTATATTACCTCCCCGTAGACATTGGACCAATGTACGTTGGCGATCCACGACGACCTGTATGCTTTCGCCTTGACCGCAATCTGGACTGCTCGAAAAGGCATTCTCATAAGGATCGCCCATGAATGGATATGCGCCCCAGACTGTCTGACGGCATAGATAGTCGAGCGAAACGAGATCCTCCAGAATCATTTTTTGGGGCTGGATTGACTGAACGGACGAGAACGGGCTATCATAGTCGAGCATCAAATGGTTCACGCGGTGTCGTTTGGGTTGATTTCGGATATCACGCAGCAGTCGACGTACAAAGACCATTTGAGCCTCGCCCAAAGCACCAGCTGGATCATTTTGGTGTTCATCGCTGGATATGCTGGAAAGATCAGACGAATCCTCTGCGCTTGACGTGTCACTGTCATCGTCGCTACTACTGCTACTACCACTACTACTGCTGTCATCCACGTGGCCCGCGTCTTCCTCCTGGGCCTTTCGTTTCGCAGCGGCTTCTTCCAGCCGTTTGGTCAAAGGAGGCTTATAATCCGGTCGATACACCTCGGGCTGGCTCGACTTGACGTCTTCCGAATACATAAACTTTCCGCCTCCTAGGTACTTTGCATCATCCACGCCTGTAGAAAAGCGGATGGGCGTGAACCCTTGTGGGACCAATTCTTGCTCTTCTTTGACAGTTCTGTATAACTGGGCTGGACTATCGTGAAATGCGGTCGCGCCCGCGTCGCTTGATGCGACGGCTGTCATCTCGCTGATATTGGGGCTGGCATGACCGTGCTCCTCTGATTCATTTTTGACCATCGGTGCGGGAAACTCTGTAGACGCGGGAGCTGCGGGAGTGTCGATGTCCATTGCGGTGGATAGATCGCTTGGCTCGAACTTTGTGTCCAGCATTTCGACCTCGGGTATAACGGAAGGCTCAGGCATTATCGCATTAAAATCGACGGTAGGAGGCATCATTTGAGTAGAGTCTGCTGATGCTGGGATTATGGGTGCTGCTACGGTCCCTCCTGCGGCTTCAGTTGCAGGAGGTGCTGTTGTCGCTACTGGGGGCGGCACGCGAGCCGTTGTTGATTCAAAGAAATCAAAATCTTCTTCCGTCACATCCAGGTTGAAATTGTCAAAGTCATCCACGTCCATAGCATTATCCCATTGTCGTGGCATCTCGAGCACGGGAAAGGAGTCATCCAGTCCACCATAGAGGAGCTGCTCTACCTCACGCTGGTCTTCTGTATCTGCTTTTGGTATATCCGGCACGTCTGTGGCAGCATCAGCACTACTGGCTTGATTTGCGTCGAGCTTCTCTGTGATATCGCCCGGCATAAAAGATTTTGGTTCATCACTATTAGTTGTGCTAAAGTTCTTGACAGCATAGTCGAGTAAGGAAGACGCTTTGCCCAAAGTACCGCTGCAGAGAGAGGTAGAGATGGTGCTTGACTCGCTGTCGCTAGGGCGTGAATCTTTGGGTGAGGCTACACTCAGTGGGCTGAGTGCATGGGGCGGTGTACCGATTGTTTTTGCGGCCATGATGGGGCTGGACATGATAGGCTGCTCAAGCATACGCTGCAACAGCCCCTTCGCAGAGACAGAAGATGCGGATCTTCCGTCAGCCGCAATCAGGGCATCGATAGCGCTCCGTCGAAGACCATCAGCTGCTTGTCCGTCCATGCCCATGCACCAGAGTTGACCAATATCATGAACGTGGCCGCGGTTCTCTCGCAGCGTGCTCTCCATGCCCGCCATAAGACGTGAGCCATGGCGTAAGGGCTGTGCAACAAATATAAGGTCGGACGGGTAAAATACAGTGATACGTTTCGTCCGAATGCACACCAAAGATGACTTCTCGAGCTGAGGTAATTCGAATAAGAGTGACCATTGACGTGCTATCTCCCGTGCAGTCGTATCCATTTCGATTCTCGCAGACACCACGACAGCATGCTCCCCCGAAGGGCTCAGAATAACTAGTAACAGGGTAGACTGAATATCACATGAAGCTAAAACGGCAACAGTGATTTACCTCGGTTGCCCTTGTCAATGGAGGGCGCAAAGGCGCGTAATCGTAGTCGGCGTGTGTAAGGTTGGAATACCAGATCACTTCCAGTCAAATAGGCATTGTAGGCACATCCGACAAGGGAATCCGATTGAGACGTATAATGAGAGTCGATGTAAAAGTCACCTAGAGGAATGGCACCTGCACGGATCAAGGATCTGCAGGACATAAAGGGAGGGGGGATCTCGTTTAGAATAGTGTTTATGTGCTTGTGTCACAGCAACTCACGCATGCAGAAGATTCTTGAGGGCCTGCATAAACACTTTATATTCTTCTGTGACAGCCACCAAAGCTCGAGGGCGTTTGCTATTCAGGTTGGGCGATGACTTGGCTGTGCGGCCTTTGGTGACACTTTCCCAGGTGAAGGAACCCATGCGAACCTCTGGAGGCAGACAACTTTAGCTGTCAAGCAAGACAAGACTTAACTACAATGTCAGAATGTCATCACGTACCTTCGAGCGTAGAGAGTCCCTGATGGGCGTCGATCTCGCCTGTGCGTCTCTCGTCAAACCAAAACACCCACAGTTCCACGTGTACTTGGTCAGTCGTCTGTGATCGTGTCTCGGTGGATTTAGAAGTTACGCGCCATGTGCAAGGTATGCGACGATCCTTCAGATTTCGGAAAGTCCAGATCAAGTCATGCAAGTCATGCGGACTCTTTAAGGACTGCAGAAGCGTCGATCGTGAATAATTCTGCGCATAGACTCGGTACCGTATTTGTGAGACGCCATTCTGATTATGAAAAGGGCACCATGTCAAATGGGGTAATGGACATAAGCATGGAAACGGAGCTTACCACGACAAATATGTTGGTCAAGCTGGAATCGACCACCATGACAACAAATGGAGGGTCGAGAAGAACAGCGAGCTAGGTTGCTGTAGTATAATAATAAGCAATAGGCTTCTCTTGGAGCGGAGACGGTGGAAGAAGTGGCGGATTGTGATGGATGGTTTCCTCAAGAATTTGACGATCCGCCCATTGATTTTTATATCTTCTTTCCACAGGAACCAAAGGCTGATCAACTCTACTACTTTCTGAAGGCAAGCACCTGTAAGCATGTAGTTGGAAAGAGAAGCTACTGAATATAGTTAGTTTTTCTGCTTTCCAACCGATGGATCGATGTGATTATATATGTCCATAGATACTTATGGTTACAATGATGCTTAGAAGCTGCGCTTATAGTTATATGAAAGTGGCTGCTATGGCAGAGCATATCCACAAGCAAAAACTCATATGAAATATTCAAGTTATATGAGTCTAACATACTGATACTGTGTATTCATGCAATAGATGGCACCTTTTGTTTAACAGAAATCAGATATAGACGCATATAGCTCTCATCCTTTGGCTGCATCAGTACTACTTTCTCTTAATGATCGACAGCGTATCTAGTGTTTCTATCACATTTTGCGGCTTTCAACACATCGTATGCACTTTTAGACATCTTAGAGGACAGAGAAGTCAACTCAAATCTGTGTCACTTGTTTACTGGCAACGGCAAGGATACGTATGAACTTTTGGGACACGAATAAACCGCATATTTAAATCAAAATTTGCTGACAGAATCTTTTAATATCCCACTTGACACGGAGGATGAAGTCACGAGTAAAAAGAGAATAAGCGAATAAGCTGCTGAGCGGCCATTATTAATCTTTTCGTATTCGGCTGAGTATATGACTTCCAGTATGTTTTTGTGCAAGCGCCACCTCCTTCTTGCAAGCGTTTCAATTGGACTATTTCTAGAAGTAGTGTTACAGTGTGCTTCGGAAAAATGACGGCCACTGACTAGGTGGTACATTGCCTCGTGTTTTTGCCGTGCCTCTGTGCACCAACAATCTAGGGGTTCAAATATTGTGTTCTGAATGGAATAGTGCTCAGCCATTGAAAGCTAATATTAGTACCAGTTCACCGGCTACACATGTGTGAGTATCGTTGTCGCATAATCTCTATCAATGTCAGCGAACTACAAGTCTGATATGTTGGTATGTGGAGATGAGTACTAGCAAAAAAGAAGTAATTACGATTAGAAGGGGAAAAGTTCAACAGGTATTAAGAATACAGAAAACTCTCATATAGGGACATACAATGTAGATATATGCGCAGCATAAATAATAACAGGTAAAGACTTTAGTTGGGTAAAAAGAAAAGCTGTGCCGGTGAAATCAGACTAGTGCATAATGTTGAACACGTAATAAAAAAAGTTCAAGTTTTGCCATCAACAACAGTAGATAAAACTTTTATATTAGCACATGGAGTATTGTATTGAAATGAGAATACGAGAAAGTGTATGTTTAGTTTTAATCATTCAGATATCCACTCCTTGATACAAGTTCAAGGAGAGAACAAGCCAAACGAAAAAGGGTTCCTTAAAAAGGCAATATCATGTGACTCAGTAGCTTGCGCGCTGGTTTTCAAAGGGCCGTTTCGACGAGTTCGACGCCTTTCTCCAACGACAAACGCTACCGCCCAAAATGATGAAAGGACTGAAAGGAGTTGTACGTGAATACGCTCTAAGGAGGCCTTGGATGGCCTTATTACAATCTTGCATGCCACTTGGAAGCAAACTCAGTCATAATTAGCTTTCTAGGAGCAAATCGCAGCACCAGAACGATTCAAAGGCGAGATCCCGGCAACAGCGTTCCTCTGCTTCAAGAGACCAGTCAAATCAGACTGCTTCTGGGAAACAGCAACAACAACAGCAGCAGCAACAACAACAACAACAAGAGCAGCCATTAAGCAGTGAGTTCAGCTCAAACGCTGCATCGCCGCAGACTGCCGAGAGTCAGGCCGTTGTACCCGTAGCACTAGACTCAACCGGAGCACAGGTAAAAAAAGAAAAAAAGAAAAAAAGAAAAAAAGAAAAGAGAGAGGGAGAGCTTCATGACTACAAAAGAATATATAAAGAGAGAGATATTGGGCGTGCGTATGAGTTGTCAAGTCAAAGTATCAGTCACTTACAGTATGCGTATCATACAAATCGTTTCCATCCACTATCAGCCAACAAAACCCACCGTCCCCGGTAAAATGCTCAACCTGGCCAAGACAGCAGCCAACACGAATCGAGTCAATCAGGGCATCCCCAAAGATACGATCCCTATCGTAAAGACGCCCCGTCGCCAGCGCTCGTCACGCTTTTTTGCACAAGGCCAAGTCGAACTCGAACAATACCCTCGTTTCAGCGGTAAATCCATGACGCGTGCGATCCTTGATACAAATCGCTCATGCGCCCTTACATTGTCTTATTTCTTGCAGAGGTCCCTCCTGCACAACGACCCCAGCTCTTCTTGAAAAAACTCGCCCAATGTCAGATCATGTTCGATTTCAATGATCCTTCCTGCGACCTCGCGGGCAAGGAAATTAAACGACAGACTCTTCAAGAAATGCTTGAATATGTTGCAACCACCCGCGGCGTCCTCACCGACATACTTTATCCTGATGTCATTCGCATGGTAAGCTTATCACATCACGCGCTCATCATTGTCATCCTAATACAGTACCATAGTTTACTGTCAATACATTTCGATCTATATCACCCCAAGTGAGGACGGTTGCAGAGGGTGCTGATGCAGACGAAGAAGAGCCAGTACTCGAAGTTGCATGGCCGCATCTGCAGCTTGTATATGAGTTCTTCCTGCGCTTCGTCGAATCACCCGACTTCAATGCACATGCGGCCAAAAAATACATTGATCAAAAGTTCATATTACAGGTAATTGAAGCATCAAAGGGATCCGACTATATCCTTATTGGACTCACACGTACATCGACACATGCACATTTACAAACACACAACAAATATGCAGCTCCTCGAACTCTTTGACAGCGAAGATCCACGAGAACGCGACTTCTTAAAAACTACCCTACACCGCATCTATGGCAAATTTTTGAATTTGCGAGCCTTCATACGTCGGTCGATCAGCAATATCTTCTTCCAATACATCTATGAAACAGAGAAGTTCAACGGCATCGCGGAGCTGTTGGAAATTATGGGGAGGTAAGTTCACCAAAAGGGGTATAGCACCACTGTTGATCCTAAGACACATCAATTCTCTCTTTTTCTTTATCAGTATCATTAATGGCTTCGCGATTCCCCTGAAAGAAGAACACAAAGTGTTTCTCCATCGCGTGCTTATTCCTTTGCATAAACCGTCTGGCCTCTCTTTGTATCATCCACAGCTCGCTTATTGCGTGGTCCAGTTCCTCGAGAAAGACCCGAACCTGACCTCCGGGGTAAGTTTTTGACGCTGTGATTGAAAAAGTATAAGAAATTCAGTTAGACTTATGCATGCACGCTAGGTCGTTCATGGTTTGCTGCGTTTTTGGCCCAAAGTCAATAGCGCAAAGGAGGTCATGTTCCTCACGGAGCTAGAGGAAATTTTGGATATCACTGACGCTGTAGAGTTCCGAAAAATCCAAGCCCCCCTATTTCAGCGACTTGGACAGTGCGTTTCCAGTCCTCATTTTCAGGTATACAACCGGATGATGCTTCTAGCCAGCGAACATGGACTTACATTGAAATTAGGTTGCGGAGCGGGCTCTGTACTACTGGAATAATGAGTATGTCGTTAATCTCATGGGTGACAATATCAACGACATAATGCCGGTGATATTCCCACCTCTCTACAGATACGCAAAAGTACACTGGAACAGGTAGCTTTGCTTGTATTCACCGAGATCTTCAGCTAAATCACCCGGTTCTATTAGAGCAATCCATGATCTTGTGTCCGACGCTTTGAGAATACTCATGGAACTGAACCCCGATCTTTTCAACGAGTGCCTTAAGAGATCCATACAGGAAGACGAAGAGTAAGTTTTTTTTCTAGTACGCCTGATGGCATGTACTTACGACCTTGATAGTGCGCCAAAGATGAAGCAAGAGAGAGAAGAAATGTGGAACAAAATTAAGACACGAGCCGCCTCGACGCAGTCTTCTGCTGCTCAAAATCCTGAAGCCGTAAGTGTAGTAGCATCCTTGCTTAGGAAAGTAATGGCATACCTCTTACTTATTTAGCCGGCAGAGCACGATTAATTCAAGCCCTCCCTCCGAATCCGCCCATAATCCTACTTCTACATCAACTTCAATTACCCGCCACACCTCAGACGAAACTGTGACAACTAGTACACAATCACCTACGGGGGATGCAGATACCGATGATTCCGATACGTGCTCATGGCACAGCTACTAAAGAAACCCCCTCGCCTCACTGAAGTGAACTACTTAATGCTCACCTAAAGGAATTCTGACAAGACAAACATATATGCCCTCAATTTTTTATGGTGTGACATGCTTAAAAGCAATGAATCCACGAGCTCTATTTTTCCCGGGAACCCTTCTCTTTGCCCAAATGTAAATCTAGACACAAAACAGAGAAGGAAGTCAAAGTGTGACACTGGCTGGACTAGGCAACTGTCTGTTGTCGGGAAATCCGGTTGTCATGCACGACTGTTACGCCTGTATCCAATTCCATCATCCGAGAATTTTGATCTTTCCTGCTTCATTGTTTACGAATGCTTCTTCACTGGCCATATGGGGCAAGCCCAATATCTGGCACCAACTGGCGAAGATAGCGAGGAACTCATAAGAAAAGCCAATCGATCATACATACATGCTTTCTCATAGCAGATGAGATGCGGGGTCTTTCAAAACCGGACCAATGGGATCGTTGTGTAACACAAGCAGGAAAAAGGTGGCCACTTATCACAGCCTCGGGTTTCGACCTTCTCAGGATGTCACCAGACACGCAAACGGTGAACGAAAGAGTCGGATCGAGGCCGCCGACATAGCGTAATAATTAGGCCAAACACGCACGTTCATGTGGACGACTGTTCCAGAGGGCCTGTATAGCTCTCTGGAGAACTGTGTTACTTTTTGGGACTGAACCCGCCTGTTTCCTAAAACATGATTAGTTTCTTCACCATTGTCGCACTGCTTTTTAAGGCGCTTTTCCACGCCCTATGTATGTGTGATATATGAGAGTGTTAGTATTCCTTGTGCTCTGGGAACACAAGTGCACAAAATGCGAGCATTTTTTCGCCACCGCCGCATTACTACTGGCAGAGTTTTTTTTTCTTTTTTTTCTTCGCTGTCCTAAAGTGATGATCTTTTGCGTGCGCAGAAATATAAGTGTGCCGTGTTCCCTCTGTGTCGCATTCCATTTCTTCCCTTTCAACTTTTATCGCGCTTGTGCACGGTGACATACCTTTTTTTTTTTTTTTTTTTTTCTTTT
>VAFG01000239.1:417791-461010 GCA_013461545.1 Syncephalastrum contaminatum
CTCGGAGGGGCTTCACGAGCACTGTTAAATACCATGGCTGACGGGAAGATCGAATATACTATCGAGGAGAAACACGAGTTTGAGGAGAAGCAGCAGGTGCACTCCGTCACTGCCTCGACTACGACTGCGGCAAACAGCTTGCAGCAGGTCGAATACGATGCAAGGGGCGACCGCATCTACGTGCAATCCGCTGACGAGAAGAGACTCGTGCGCAAATTGGACTATATGTTTGTTATGCCCTTCATTGCCATTCTTAATTTTCTTCAGGTGCGTCGTACTAAAAATCTGCAGCTAGGCAGCATATGATTGCAGGAGAGGGCATTATCACTGACAGGTTCTGCATGTAGTTCTTTGACAAATCAACCCTCAATTACGCTGGCTCCTTAACAATCAAGCAAGATACCAACACTACCGCCGAGCAGTTCAGTTGGCTCGGCTCTCTCTTCTACCTCGGCTACCTTGTCTATCAGGTATACTTTGGAAACATAAGAAAGGATTACTTTGAACGTGTTGTATAACCATAATTATGGCACATGACTGTCACAACAGCTGCCCAACCAATTTCTCATCCAGCGAGTCCCTATAAGCAAATACATTGGTCTCCTCATCATTCTGTGGGGAACCGTATTGTCCGTGACCTTTGTTGCCAAGAATTTCGCTCAGCTCGCCGGCCTTCGTTTCCTCCTCGGCTTCTTTGAGGCCGCCATGTATCCATGCTGCATTATGCTCATCAGCGCCATGTATCGCCGTCGTGAGCAGGCTGCTCGCCTTGGTAACTATTCTCCCATACATACCTTACAATGTTATTAATGTAGACTTCTTTAGGTGTCGTTTACATCTGTAATGGCGTTGCCATGGCTGTTGGCGGCTTCATCGGCTATGGTATCGGGCATATGGAAGGTCTTCATGGACACGCCTCTTGGCAATGGTATGTGGGGGACTCATCTACCTTCGATATGCTTAGCTAACAGATCTTATTACCTTAGGATGATGATCATTCTCGGTGTCGTCACCATCTTCTTTGGATTTATCTGCTTCTTTGCGCTTATTGATGATCCTTACTCGCGTTTCCTTAATCTGACACCCGCGATGCGTGATATTGTCGCTGAACGCCAACGCGACAATGCTGTCGTCCACAGCAAAGAAACCAAGTGGTATCAGATCAAGGAAGCCTTGAAGGAGCCGCGCTTTTACTGCTTCATCATTGCGTCAATGCTTATCAACTTTCAGAACGGTGCTCTGAATACCTTTAGCTCAATTATTACCAAAGGTTTTGGTTTCTCGGTATGCTGATCATGAGAGTGATGATGATTTGCGAATATTAATCCTTTTCTAGGGCGTTGACTCTATTCTGTTGTCGGTGCCTTCCGGTGTCGTTGACTGCCTTTACATTGTCGCTGCCATCTGGTACAACAACAAGTATGGCAACACGCTGCGTGTTGCTAATGCTATGCTTTTGTTTGCCATTGTTGGCCTGATTCTCCTGGTCGCTATTCCTCTGCCCAAGGCGAAGCTTTTGGGATTGTACCTTTGCTGGTCTTATGCGGCTGCGTACACGATGTTGCTTGCTTCTGTGGCCAACAATGTGTCTGGATACACAAAGAAGGTCTTTTACAGTGTCTCTATTGTTGTCTTTTATACCATTGGGTAAGTTATCTTTCGTTCTAGCCTATGCGAAATCCTTTTAACTTTCTGATCGTTTTCTTTTGCAGCAACTTTGCCGGTCCCTTGATGATCGTGCCATGGCAAGCACCTCTCTATCTCGGTGGTATGATTGCCTACATGGTATCCAACGCTATCTGTATCGCTCTCTTTGAGTTTGCGCGCTACAGCATGCTGAAGCAGAACCAGTCAAGAATGAAGGACGGCTCCAAGACTGCCCGCCCCGCTGTCATGACCGATATCACCGATGTCGAAGACCCCAACTTTATTTACCGCTTGTAATAATCTATACTTTTACCTTACCTCCTTGCTCTCTAATCCTCGCATCTACATGCAAAAACCTTTTCTCCCTTTCTTGGGATGCACGTGTAATTTGAATTTGACACATGGTATCGAATAATATACTCTCACTTTTTTACATCCACCATCTATGGTCCGTTCCTGAAAACAAGGAAGATGGAAGTCTTTTTTTTTTTTTTTCGACCGACTTTGTGCCCCTGGTTCCAATGTCTGTTTCACGAAATGTGTCAGCGAGACATTTTTTTCCCGAATGGAGAAGTTTAAGAAAATACAGAAATAGGTAATGGTATATGTACTAATAGTGGTACTCCCGCCCGGACCATGATACTGGGTAGAGCGCTGTATGTGTGTGCCCTGATCCAAGTTGAGCTGGTTTTGAAAGAAAAAAAGTCAGTGATCCGCTCCATGCTAAACTGAGCGGCGCGGGATGGTTCCCGGCCTGGATCATGCTGTGTTAACGTGTTGTCACGACAGTTATTGCCATTTTGGCTACGGCGGTGACAATCAGAAATTTTGTGCAAACAAGGTTCCTGCATGGCTCAAGCTATCGGTGCTCGTACACTATTTGTGCAATGGAAAAAAGAAGCAACCCAACCGAGGGGAACAGATGAGAAGCAAGAAAAAAAAAAGGTTGTGCTACCTAGGGCCCATACGTGGAATACCTTTTAAGATGATCTTAACTTTTCTAAACAGACCAGCTCTCGCGAGCAACATCGTCTAGTTTGAAGCATTGTGACTAGAGTAATGCATGTCTCATACACTTCTTTGCAAAGTACTGCTTTGTGTAAACGCGCGCATTTAGGTTTTAGGTGAATGATGCAATGGGTGCGCATGTGATCTGCAAGCAGTTGTTTTGTTGCCAGCAGTGGCGTTTGCTTACCACAACTTCGACCAAGAAAAAAAGAACCAGCTGTGCATATGTAACGTTCGCATGTTGGACAACCTTCCCGAATGTGACCAAACCACTTTCGCAATTTTTTTCCCGGAAAGCAAATAATCCGGTAGAGCTGCTTGCCGAGGGAAAATTGGCATATTGCTAGCGTCCTACAGCCATCGGGAAAAAGGGTGTGGATATACCATGCGTAGAAAGTGTTGACATATGTCCTTTTTAACACGAACCAGCGTACGAGACATGTCGTACTGCTGCTATTGTGTTCGTGAGGCGTATGCAGACGTACTTCAATGTCCGAGTTACGTTTACAATTTTGGGTTAGGCACAAAGGTCTCGAAGCCCCCAAAAGGGCAATATGGCCAGTATCCATTTTTTCCCTCTTTCTGTTGTCTTCTCCTCTTTTAAAACGTGGAAACGGGTCCTTTTTTTACGATAAAACAGTAGCGCAAGTGATTCACTCTACTTTGCTGAATCCGGCTACCATCGCGACGACCCGCGCTTCTCTCCTTCCACTCCATAAATAAGACGACAATCATTCATAGCAACAATAGACGCCGACAAGAGACCAATGTCTAGCCGCCCATCTCATCGATCATCCTCCGAAGTACGACTCAACGCCATGGATAACTTGGAAAAACGTTCGAACGTCGAATCCTACAACACCAACGACCCTCATATGGATTTCTATGAGACGTCGTATGGCTACAGCGAAGAAGATGGACCTACCAGTGCTGAAGAGCGTGCACTTGTTCGCAAGCTGGATCTAATGATCATGCCGATCATTTGTATTCTCGATTTTTTACAGGCAAGCGCGGTCTTGCTGTAATTATGACTGAAACATTTTTTTCTGACACAGATTCATTTACATCTAGTTCCTTGACAAATCAACCATCAACTACGCCGCCGTATTTACCTTCAAGCAAGACCTTCACTTGCAAGGTAGTCAATACAGCTTGCTCGGTTCAATTTTCTATCTGGGATATCTTGCATATCAGGTATGCCTGTGCGTGTATATGTGTGTCACTGTGACCGAAAAAAAATGCACACCTCGGATGGTCATGTTACACGAGAATTGCACCAACACTCTGGTTCCCATCTATTATAATAGCTGCCAAACAACTACTTTCTGCAACACATTCCCGTGGGCCGATACATTGGGATAATCGTCATTCTTTGGGGCGTCGTTCTTGCATGCACCTCGCTTGGTCAAAACTTTGCGCAGCTGGCCGCACTGCGCTTTCTGCTCGGCCTCTTTGAAGCGGGTATCTATCCTGCCATGACACTTTTGGTCAGCACTTGTTATCGCCGCAAAGAACAGGCCGCTCGATTGGGTGCGTTTTGGATTTGGAATGGTCTAGCCCTTATTATTGGTGGACTTATTTCCTATGGCATCGGTATGATGGATGAAAATGTCGGTGGGCTCGTGCGATGGAGATGGTAAGGAGACAGAAACTTTGCGTACCATGATGCTAGATGCTAATATTCTGCGCTAGGCTGATGATTATCCTTGGAAGTGTCACTATTGTGATGGGTATATTTACCTTTTTCTTCTTGATCGATGATCCGAAATCCAAAGCTCTGAACCTGAATGCCGAGCAAGAAATTCTTGTTGAAGATCGCACGCGTGACAATGCTGTGGTGCGTACAACAACGGTGAACAAGGGACAAATCAAGGAAGCCCTCTGTGAGCTGCGTTTCTGGTGCTTCTGTTTCGCTTGTCTTTTGATTAATCTGCAAAATGGCGCAATGACTATCTACAATGCCCAGCTGATCCAGGACTTTGGTTTCACGGTTAGTGAAAAGCAAATGGAAGCTTAATCTTGTCTCATTCTCTTCATTCTAGAGCTTGCAAACTGTTTTGCTCAGCGTTGGCTCAGGTGGTGCTGATATTATATTCATTTTGATTGCCGTGTGGATGGTGCGGAAGACCAACGAAACACTGATGACAGCCGCCTTTTTAATGGCGATTGATATCATCGGACTTATCCTGCTGCTTGTGATCCCGGTGCCTAAGGCCAAGCTCGTTGGTTTCTACTTGGCATGGTCATACTGCGCTGCGTATGTCTTGCTGGTCACGTCCATATCAAACAACGTATCTGGATACACGAAGAAGATCTTCTATAATGGTGTTCTTATGATTTTTTACACTGTAAGTCGTCAAGCGATCACACATGGATGCAAAAACTGTACCTACTCTGTTTATCTGACACAAACAACACAGGTCGGAAACTTTGTCGGCTCCCTCTTTATGGTTGCTCCTCCTTATACCGGAGGTATGATTGGCTATATCTGCGCTAACGCCATCGTCATCGTGCTTTTCTTTATTGCACGTTGGAAGATGCTCCAAGTGAACCGTTTCCGGTTAGCTCAAACACCAGATGGAATCACGAACGTCGAAGATGACTTGAGTGATGTGCAGGATCGTAACTTTATCTATCGCCTGTAGAACTGGATATATTTCTACCTATTATACATTTCCTAATACATATTTTTCCTATGTAAGATACCCCACAGCACCATTTGTTTCTCCTTATGCATAGCGTGTGTGATGTTACCATCCTTGTTCTGTGATGAAGCGCTCTTGTATCTCGCGGCGCACTATACATCTAGTCATTCGTACCCACCGATTCAGATATGTAGTAACATCTCTCCATCATCGTATGTACTATCCATCGGCTGAATTTTGCCGACATTTGCGATATTAGAAGTACAATAATAACCTAAAATGCCCGTATGGCACTCACGGTAGAGCAGTTTTGCGAATAAACCATCACATGACATCTGTTGCCAATTGCTCAGCTGAGCATATTGACACGCATTACACGAGAAACTATGTACGTACAGCCGATGCAACTATAAAAGGCACCGCATCCGCCATGTGGTGCCCGGTATGTCACAAGTAAGTTAATATATACATATGATATAATACGTATAAGGCGCTATAGGATAGTCAATAATGATATTAGTCATCAGCATAGCAATCAACACAGGAAGAGAAGCAACTATTTCTAGGTGAAGTAAGGTACTTGGAGTGATGTTACTAACCGAAGCACTACGCCGCACCACTTTGATGTGCTTTTATTCTCATGGTGAGACATCATGGTGGCGGTTTGAACGGAGTGCTACACGTTTTCTGCGACTCAGCATTCCTGGAGTATGACGACATACGGGCATGTAATACTCTGTTCACAGGTCATATGACGCCTATGAACAGAGAATGTCAGAAGTGGCGGCTGAAACGCGATGAACAACATTAAAACCCCGAACACTGTGTCCCAGCAATGACCTGGATCGGCCAAACAAAGCAATGCGTGGCAAGTCAGTTGAAATCAAAAACCTAGAGCATAACTTAAAAATATGGACGTGCTTCATAGCACAGCTTACTGAAGCATACCCACATGGATTCTGCTCAAGGGCAAGCTCAAGCAAGACAAAAGCTTATCGTATAGAATAAAATCATGGCAGAGCAGGTTTATGCGAATGCAAGTCTGAGTTGCGGCAAATGATTGGCGCTTTTAGGTGCCAATGGCGATGCTGAGTTTCTTTTTTTTTCTGCGCCTGAGTACAGCAATCGGCTTTCTCCTAATCTTTTTCTTATTTATTCGAGATGTCTAATGTACGCCAGCTGAATGAGCAATGAGAGTTTGAATACTGACGTGTTTATCTTTTGTACATTTTAGAGCCGCGAAGATCAGGTATAGATTGCGGGTGAGACGCGTCGCTGCAAGGTCGTTCATATTAGTATCACAGATATTTTTGGCTAAACTTGCCGAACACGCTGAGCGTTATGATGGTATGATATTCATCTTCGATTAAGAAGCCAGAGCTTTCTGTAGAGATGGGCCTGGATTTTATATTCGGGATCGGGAGCGTAGGAAGGATAATGGATGATATGAAAGAAGACAGTGTGATGGTTTACGTGGATAAGCTCAGCTATAAGTGCCAGAAACAAGGAAGGTTGTGACGGCGTAAAGGGGGAGGGAGAGATAAGGGGGTCTAGAAAAAAGGGAAAGAGATCGAGCAGTAATAGATGTATCATATGTGAGGATAGTGCACTGACGTTCGAGTCTAACAGAAATGGTCGAGTACATGAAAGACGTTGCCCGAGTAAGTAAAGTATCGAGCCCAAACAATAATCAGAGTAAACTAAACTTTGATTCTCATGTACCATGCATAGATGGATGCAGAGCTTAGCGTTGAGGAACGAAATCTGCTATCAGTCGCTTACAAGAATGCGATCGGCTCACGTCGTACCTCGTGGCGCATCGTGTCGCTGATTGAGCAAAAGAAAGACCAAAAGGACCACGAAGCTCAGCTTGTAGAGTACCGTCAAAGGATAGAGAAAGAGCTTTACGGCGTGTGTCATGATATCCTTGACCTCCTCAGTACATCCTTGATCCCAAAGTGTAAAGCAGACGACGCGGAAGCCCTCGTCTTTTACTATAAGATGTATGTATTCAGCTGGCGAGACTGACGATCGACGGGTCACTGTATTTGGTCACTGGGTACACTCATATAACGTGAATATTACAGGAAGGGTGACTATCACCGTTACGTGGCGGAATATTCAACGGGAGAAGAACGCACCAAGGCAAGCGCTGCAGCGCGCGAGGCATACGAAGCCGCGCAGGAAGGCGCAGAAACGTTATCGCCGACGAATCCCATCCGGCTTGGACTTGCGCTGAACTATTCGGTCTTCTACTATGAGATCCTTGGCTCACCGGAACGGGCACGTGAGCTAGCGAAGCAAGTCTTTGACTCGGCAATTGCGAACCTGGATAACTTGAGCGAGGACATGTACAAAGATTCGACACTGATTATGCAATTACTCCGAGACAACCTGACACTATGGTCGGATCATCCAGACGGTATGTATTAGATTTTATTTTATTTTCCAAATGATGTCAACAATTTAGGTTAATGGGTACAAACTTTAATCTTGTTGTAGTGGAAGGCGGCGTTGAAGAGACAAAGGAATGATTGCCAGGAATAAGTGATTGGTGCAGGAAGAAATTTCTTTTTATCAAAATCCGACATTTTCATTAGCGAATGTAGTCTAAATCAGTCTCACATAGACACCCAAAAAAAAAAAAAACTTCTGCATTCACACACACACGCCTCAGACATGTTATGTACCCAGCCTTATTACGTATGCAGAACCAGAGAAGAAAGAAAAGAGATAAGATTACCCTTTGTTTTCCAAGGTCACACGATCATGACGTACCCGCTCGCCCCTTTTTGCGTTGAAACGTACCATAGGAACAAACCTTGATAACCAGACACCTCTTCCCATGAGTTTGAATTTTTTTTTTTGTACTGTCACGTTTTGTTTGAAGGCAGCCAGTTGAGTTGACAATGAAGGTCACGCCTTGGTAACGAAAAAAAATAAGAACGCTTTAAAAGAGAGCACCCTTTTTTTATAAATGAGGAATTTTCATTCGTTGTGTTCGATCAATTAGTGCTGCCCTTTTTTCTTATCTCTTTTGCAAAGCCTTTCTTTCGCTTTCACTTTTTCCTTTTTTCTTCCATATTTATCTCCCAGTATGCCTACGGTGTATCTCGATAATACCCCTCCGGGCTACAAGGATCAGTTGCGATCCGCCATCCGTTCTGCTCCCCGGAGAGCGCGATCGTGTGGCGCGGACCTGTTTCCGATCGTCCGTTGGCTGCCGAAATATAACATGGATTGGCTTTGGAGCGATCTCATCTGCGCAATCACGATCGGCACTGTTGTCATACCCCAGTCCATGGCCTATGGTATGTTGCTCATGCCTATATCATCCTCGACAAAAGAAAATGGATGAAGCACACACCAAATGATCCAGATTTAATTGACACGCGGCTCGTGATCTTATCTTTTTTAGCAAAAATGGCGGGATTACCGGCTCAGTACGGCTTGTACTCCAGCTTCATCGGCGTTATGATATACCCATTTATCGGCACAAGTAAAGATATTAGCATTGGTACGTTTCCATAGCACATCAGGGCACCAAACAAAAACGCGCATTGAGGCATGCATCTCGCTAACCCACGTTTCCTTTTTGCTTTTTGTTTTCTCCTATTTAGGCACTACTGCTATTTCCTCGTTGATGATGGGTCAGGTGATGGCCAACTTGGAAAAACTCCCGCAGCTCCAGAGTGGCGAATGGTCCCAGCACCAAGTCGCGGTTACCATGGCATTGTTCTCTGGTATCATTGCATTAGGCGTAAGCGTGCTGCGTCTCGGTATCCTGTTCAACTTTATTTGCCAGCCTGCCATCGTCGGGTTTCTGGCCGGCAGCGGCGTTACAATCGTTATCAATCAAATGTACAAGGTCATGGGCATCCCCAACATTGATACAACCGAGCCACCCTACCTGGTTTTCGGAAAGACCCTGGCGGCCCTGCCACAAACCCACGTTGATGCTGCCATGGGCCTGCTGTCCCTCGTCTGGCTCTACGGCTTCAAGTACGGCTGCATTTTCCTTACCAAGCGATACCCGCAGTACCGCAGCATTTTCTTTTACATCAATGTCTCGCGGAACGTCGCCATCATCGTTCTGACTACATTCATCTCATGGCTCGTGAATCACTTTGGCTCCTACGAGGAAAGCCCGTTCCATATCCTGGGTGAGGTGCCGGCCGGTTTCCAAATGATGGGCGTGCCTCAGATCAACACCAGCCTGGTCTCGACTCTCATGTCCTATCTCCCAAGCATTGTCGTCCTGCAGGTCATGGAGCATTGCGCTGTGTCCACTGGCCTTGGCAAAACGAGCGACTATCAAAGTAAGTTTATAATTTTCTCATGCAATCCATTTTCCATGTGCTTACATATGCGCGTCTGATTCGTACCAGTCGAAGTAAATCAAGAAATTTTGGCGATTGGTATTGCCAATATCTTTGGCTCCTTTTTTTCGTCCTATCCCTCCACGGGCAGTTTTTGCCGTTCAGCCATTGCTTCCAAATCCGGCGCTCGCACACCCTTCTATAACTTCTTCGTTGGAGCCATCGTCCTCTTGTCCCTCTATGTCTTCACGCCCGCTTTCCAGTTTATCCCCTTGTCCAGCTTGGCCGCGGTCATCGTCGCGGCCGTCACCGATTTGATCGTGGGTCCTCAGGTCTGGCGCCGTTTTTGGCGGCTGCATCCATCCGAGCTCCTTATTTTTGCCGCGGCTTTCATTATTTCCCTTTTCACACGGTTGGATGTCAGCGTCTACGTGCCTGTCGGTCTTTCCCTGATCGTGCAGCTTTATCGAACCGCGCGTCCCGAGTATGCGATGCTGGGTCGCGTGGACCTGCATGATGCCAAGGGTGATTCCGAATCAAGCTACGTCTCCTTCACCCATCCGACTCTCGCCCACTGCGTGCGTCCTATCGGACAGGGCGTCGTTGCCTTCCAGCCCCGTGATAACCTTGTGTTTGAGAACTCGCTTTTCCTCTTTGGGAAACTTGTTGAAGAAGTCAAAAATGTCACACGCAGCGGCCAGCTGCAACCTTCCAAAAAAGGTGACCGAAATTGGAGCGACACCACCAGTCACGACAAGGACCCTGAGAAGCCCGTTCTCCGTGCCGTAATTCTAGACCTATCTGGTGTGCACCAGATGGATTATACCGCCGTTGAAGAGCTCCGTGTCCGCGCTGCCCAGATCAGTCGCTTTGCGGGTCAAGACATTCACTGGTACATTGTCATCAACGATTCGCTGGCTGTGCGCAAGTGCCTTTTGTTTGCCGGTTTTGGCTCCCAGCGTCCAAAGAAGAAGGCTCCTGGTCGCTTCTCCTCTGACCTCACACCTTCTCCACCGCCATCCAATGGTTGCATCGACCCCGAAGACGAGCAGGAAGATGATGATGATGATGATGATGACCTGGATGCAAAGGAAACCGGTGAGCCCTGCAAGGCGCCCGGTGAGCACGTTGTCGTGATTGAAGATGTCCGCAAAAAGCAGCAGCATGCAAGACGCATGGAAGCCCCCGCAGCGCATCCCGGCAGCATGTCAACCGATGCGTCTTCTTGGTCTCAGCCCTGTATCGATTGCAACGACATCTCCGGCATTGATGATGAATATCCATATCTGTTCTATTCCATGCGCGACGCCGTCCGGGCTGTGCTGAGCGACACCCACAGCAGCACTGAAAAGCCGGTATCTACACCTACTTCAGCCATTGGCGAGCTACCGAAGGAAGAAAACGACGTAGAAAAGCTTGGCCAATGAAGATCCCCAACCATACTACCCAGCTTACAGCCGGCTTTTTGTGTAGATATGTATAGATAGTGCTGTATACGTATATCCTCTTTTTTTGTTTTTTACTCCATTTTTGTGTACATACAATATTTTCAACTATAAGCTATCGCCTACAGTCGAGGGTTCTCTGCTTGTTCTAATGACGCTGTCGCGGTTACCGCGGAATCCACGGCCACGGCCACGGTTACTGCGGCCCCGTCCCTCTGAGGAATTGGGTTTATTGATCGTCAGCTTATTGTCCTTCAGAATCTGATAAAAAAAAAGGGTCAATCGATTGAATCTATTGGCAAGATTGTCATGTCTTCTCACCTGGCCATTTTTGCTCAATGCGTTCTCCAATGCCACAGGATCTATCAAATCTACGTAGCAGTGGGACTTGGGCATTTGTGTAGTCTGGTCGAGTGGGAACCGTACGCCTGTCACCTGATCGTTTCCAAAGAAGTTCCGTATATCGTCCTCTGTCACAGCGTTATTCATCAGACCGCCGACATAGATTGCATATGGGTTCCGCTGATGAAGAACAAAAAGGAGATACACATGAGTATCCCGCGGTTCGATATTCATTTGAAGTTGCTTCGTTTTACCATGCTCATTCGTCGCGAGTTTCGGTTGTTATTGTTGCTGTTACTGTGGATGCTCATTTTTTCGTCTTTAGCGCTGCCGCTGTCATTCTCGACACTCCCCTTATCCGGCTGCCATTCATTGGACTTGTATTGATGCGGTTTGTCGGTATAAATGCCGGTAGCAGATAACGCAGGCGAGGCGGTGGTCTGGGTGTTGTTGTTGCTGCGGCGGTAGGAAAAGTTAAAGCCTTGGGATTTCGTCTCGGAGCTGACACGGCCCTGATTGATATCCAGGAGGACCCAGCCAAAGGCTGCATCCGGTAAGTTAAAGTTCCACATATTCTTGAACGCTTGTTCGTCGCGCTCGCCGAGAACAGACGGCTCACCGGCCAGTTGGGAAGGTGGCACGCGGTTGACGACTTGCAGAGCATTCTGCAAAAGTGCAGCCTGTCGATCGCTAAGGAAAAATTGTTTGTTTAGCCGTTTTAAACAAACAATCGGGCTTTTCCTCCCGCGCAAGCGATCTTTTCTTTTCGCTCTCGTCATTACTTACTCGACGTAGCTCTCGACCTGTTCTTTGATGGCGGACCAGAGTTGCAGGAAGCTCTGCTGGGAATGAAGAAGACGGTTGCGGTAGTGGTCTTGGTCGGGTTGGCATGCAAATTCATTGTATGAAATGCCGTATCGGAAATGAAGACCAGCCGATACAGTAAAATCAGCCTACATATAACGAAGATTAGTTTATATGCCCCGTGATTATAGTCTGGTTTCATTCATGAACTTACACGCAGGCTTAGTGCGAGCTGTGCAAGAAGACCTTCACGACCGGGACTGGCGTGCGTAACGAGCATGCGTGTTTCTGTGGGGTCGTAGACCTCCTGTGCAGTTTCGACTAGCTCGCCGATCTGCAGTGCGGTAGTCCACATGGTGCCCGATCCGCCTGCAATGGTATCCGAGCCTGTACGTAGCAAAGACAAGAAGATAAGAACATCAATGGGACCCCTGAATAATTTTCATCCGTTTTCTTACCTTCACCGTTGTCGAATAACTTGTGTTGCACGACAGCACCGCCCAGACCAAACAGGCGCAAGCTAATGCCACCGATCTCGAGCAAATAGGTCGTAGCTTCATCCAAGATGTGAAGGTTTTGGATCTGGTATTCGCGAGAGCGGAACTTTTCGAGGACGGCAACGTCCTCGCATGCGCCCCAGACAGCGTAAACAGGGACTTCGAGACGCTTGACAGCAGCAAGAAACTCGGGGAATTCGGACAGGAATGGCTGTGGAGATTGTTCGATGGTACGGCGAACTTGGTCGATGGGGGAATTGTTGAGACGGGTACGCACCGTCGGGGGGATCAAGGTACTGTACTGCACCAAGTGCTTGAGTGTCCTAGGTGACGAATCAGTTGCCGTTGTAATCCACTAGGTAGATTTAGTACTCACCGATCGCTGATACGACTCAAGCTGCTTCGCTCTATAAAGCAGACAGAAGGAGAGGGTCGATGAAAGAGGTCAGAAACGCGTCGCTCAAAGAAGAAAACAGACAATACCATAGAAGCCAAAGTCACCGGTGTGTATAATGTAATCCGCGCGCGTATCGCGTGCAAGTTGATTGAGCTGTGATATATTGCCTATGCGAAGAAAGGGTTGGTTTACAAGAGACGATGAGGTTGAGTGTATATAAAGGAGAAGAGAGCGGTTACCTCTGATGTCTGCTGTGCATAGGATGCGTTTGCCTTCCATCGATACGATGCCTGAGCCGTTGTGCTGCGGAGATGCACTCATTGCGGAAGGAATAGGACTGCCGTTCATTGTGGGTGTAGGTTGGGTCGTGCTTAAGGAAAAGGAATTTACAGGCACCAGATGAAGATGAAGGTGATGAAGACCAAACAGGAAAAGACAACAAGGTGAAGCGGAGTGAAATTGCTGCCCATCAAAAAGTTGAAGGTTGCACAAAGGGACACTTACCGCAACTCTACCTCGTGCCCAATTTGAACGGCTATCCGAAAACCTTTTTTTATTGTTTCCTCATAGTTCTACCTACGTATGGAATATTCTTGAAGTCTTGATAATACATAATGGCTTTATATTTATGCGTTGCTGGATACGAACTTGACGCCGTAGAGAAGGCATGAAGTGCTGCATGATTGCCGAAAATGGAATCCAACAGCCGAAATGTAATGATGATTTAGGTGTGTGTGTACATGCGAAAGCAAGAGAGAGACAGACAGACAAATAATGATAGAAAAAGAAAAGGACAAACGATAGTAATAGATAGGTGCACGATGCACATGGTTATCCAGCTCACTCTTTTACAAAGGCAAATGCAACATAAACACCTACATAAAATCATAATTTTTGTGTTAATCATCCATAAACGGTGTTCCTTGATTTCACTTACGGGCAGCTTCCCATTCGTCAGCAGACATTTCTGGAGCATCCCCGCCAATGACACCGATCCTCCGCAACAGGTAATTGAAGTCCTTTTCCTGGGAAGCCGAGGCAAACAGCTCGTGAAAGTCTTGTTTGAACTGAAGCTTCAAGCCGTATTCACTTGCGAGCCTGTAGAACGGAAAGTTAGGGAATGGGATTAAATACTAAAGGACTTACTGTGTAAAGGTGGGCCAATGCACGAGGAATTCCGGGCAATCGACCGCGTCTTCAAGGTGGAACATGTACTTGCAGCCAAACTTGCGGAAGCGGTAATCAAAATCATCGCCAAAATCGATGCTGTAGACAGGATTACCGAAACGCGTGACGCGATGGGTCTTGAGTCGTTTGGCAATCCAATACGCGTCTGGTGTGGTGCCAATAAAATGCCCGCCCCGACGCAGCCTGCTTGAAATGTTCTCGAGCATGCAGCGTACCTTCGCCTCTGACTCGAAAGCATAGTGCAAACTGAACTGCATCGAGACGACGTCGATGGCTCTATCACTGAGGAGACGAGGGGTAAGACGGTCGACAAAGCAGTCGAGGGCATGGAATTCGGCTGTGAAAGTCTTGTGACGCAGTCCTTGGTAGCGTTCTTGCATTTGCTCGAGCGAGACATGGGCAACATCGGCGCCAATCAGATGACCTATGCGGGCCTTGGCCATTTTGTTGAGATCGCCACCTTTACCGCAGCCCATATCCAGGACAGTGTCACGCTGGCGCACATAGCGTTGGATCATGACGGATTTGACCCAATTGTTGAAGCTTCTTAGACGAATAATCTTGGATTCCTTGCGCTTCTCGACGCCTACTTCGGGTCGCTCGTTGTAGTGCTTTGCAACCAAGTGCGAACCGGCGGGTCTGTCGCTGTCCTGTCGAGGGTGTCTGTGCTGGGCCTGGCTTGCACGAGGACCTGCCTCATACGAGTCTCGATTCCGTTTTCTGCCGTCCATGAAGCTGCTGGTGCCAAAACAAAAGACCAATTATAAATAGAAGTGTAAAAGTGTACGTTGCAGGATACGTGATACGCAACTCCAGCTGAAAACTCCAAAACGGTCACTTTCAAGAATTCACGAATTCAGCCAATACATGTTCTCTGTCTTGCTTTGCACTATGTGGTCCCTTGCCCTTCTTTTTCTTCCATTCAACCCCTACCCACTGTACCTTGGTGTTTTATCATAGATATGACATATATCCACTTTTATGCATGGCAATCACTCATATCCGAAAAGCAGGACACTATGGTGCTCCGGTGCAGGTGTATTTAAACTTTTTTTCCTTGCTCTGCATCACGTCTGACAAATTGTAACCGTGAGTTCAAATCATTGTTTTTCGCGCTCGTCTGGGTGGTAATAAAAGTATCCACTATAATGCTGATACTCTGTCGACGCCTTCTGTGTCTCGATCCATTAAAATGTAAGCAAGAGCTGATATAAGGATAATAATAGCATGATAAAATGACACTAGTAATAAGCAAATGCGAGAGTCGAGCCGATACGCACTGCGTCGTAGTGCAAGGTGACACCACAGACAAGCCGGCACTTACCTCTTTTGCAGTCGAGTGCAATCGCTTGCCCATTTTGGTCCATTTCGGCTTTCACCCTTGACTGTCTCTGCACCAACCCGCACACACAGAACCACGTACACTTTCACTCTGACTCTGCTCTCCTGCCGAAAAGAGAGAAACCTTTTTTTCCTTTCACTGCTTCTTCTTCCTTTCTCCTTTGCTCACAACCAGGTACATAACAGCCTTTCGTCTCTTTTCACGTGCGGTTGCTCATGACGCTTTAGCGACGTTGCCATAGTTACCGGTCCTCTGCATTTCAAAATGAGCTCTCCGGCAAATGTAAATTTCGCTTATGGTGTCTCCCTTCCGTTTGTTCTGACACGTGTATCATTTTGCTTAGGACAAGGTTCAGGACTTGCAGAATAAAATAGAACTGTACAAGCAGTACTATGCAAAGGCCATCCAGCTCAGACCACTTCTCAAAGACCGAAACGCTAAAGAACAATGCAACACACATATCAAAGAACTCGAAAAATACGTCGATTATTTTACAAACGAGTTGCACAAACTACAAGCGCGCTCGTCGTCCATCTCCAGCAGCAGTGCGGATCTGTCTCCTACTCGCTCCGTCGAGTCTTTGCGCGTCAACCCAGCTTCGGGCTCACCGGCAGCAGACCCATATCAGCAACAGCAGCCTTCCACTTCTACTAGTGCTTCAAATATAAACGATACCAGTAGCAGCATACGCTTACCGACGTCATCGCCCGAGGCTAACGTCAGGCAATTTACCAATCTTGGTGAGACCTACTTCTTTCTCTTTTTTCTTGTGATACGCAGAAAATTATTTATGCATCCAACTAGATCTCCTCACGACCGAAGCCCCTTACAACAAAGCCAAAGTGTCGCTCAAGCTGCATGAACTGGAGTACAAGATTGACGTCGAGAAAAAGCTATCTGACGGAATACGCAACATTGCCAAGGCTCTGGATCGAGACCAGTCGCGTCTCGACCGCCGACGCCGAGATGAAATTAGGGCAGAGATGTACGAAAACCAAGAGAAGCTGGATCTTCTAAATCAAGCCCTCAAAAAGTACAAGGAGCTCTACATAGATGAAGGCGATGATGATACAGGTAAGAAGAGGTAATGGGTGGATAGGTTTCAAAACAGAATGCTGACACGTCTGGTACATGCATTCATCATAGATCTGCTCGACGTACCGCCCTCCGCCCGACTACCACCCGGTATCCGTCGTCCGGTAACGGGAAAGCTGCAACTACGTATCCTTGAAGCGCGCGAGCTTATGCATGTCCCAACCCGGCTGATCCGCTCTCCCGACACCGTGATCGTGGTCAAGATCGATGGCAACACCGCCTTTCGAACACGGGGTTCACGCACTGACCAGTGGAGCAGTGAAGAGTGTGAAATCCATGTTAATAAAGCCTCTGAAGTAGAAGTCGAGATCTTTGACACCTCAACCGACAAGAAACTCCCTATTGGCGTGCTCTGGCTCAAGATCACCGACATTGCCGATGCCCTGCGTCGCAAGAAAATTAAAGAGCAAGATGACACAGCCGGGTGGGTACCTGCTAATATTGCCCAACAACGCACAGGCGCCACTCCCGAACCCAGCAGCGCCATTGAATCACCTCAAATGCAGAGACAGTCTTCAGCCTATCTCTCAACAGACGACGATGGTATCCTGGCATGGTTCGACGTCGAACCTCTCGGCAAGCTACTGCTACGGATGAATTTCGGTAAGTCTACGATAAAATGAGTTTTCTTGGGATCTCACATTTGTCTTCAGTGAGAGAGGCATCCAACCGCCGACCTCTTGATAAACTGGGCCGTGCCGGTGCAGTCAGACAGCGTCGTGAGGCTGTGCATGAGCGGAACGGGCATCAATTCATTGAACACAAGTTTTACAATATTATGCGCTGTGCGCTCTGCGCTGAGTTCTTGGTGAACAGTGGTGTGCAATGCGAAGGTAAGGGAAATTTGAAACAAAAGAAAAAACGAGAATCGATCCTAAAGGAACACAAAAGAATGTTTGTACACGTGTCATAAAAAATGTGTTAGTCGCATTGTCACCAAATGCATTTCCAAATCTAAGGATGAAATGGTAACGAGGAAGTCAATTTCGTTTTGTATGCGGTGGTATTAACCTACAGGACCGCAGGAACCAGAAGACCATACCCTCAACCACCGTATACCTCATCGTTTCGAGCCCATCAAAAATATTGGCGCTCACTGGTGCTGTCATTGCGGTCATATGCTGCCTCTTGGTTCAAGCAACGTGCAGCGCTGTTCTGAATGCAATATAACATGTCATACTGCCTGTGCGCATCTGGTCCCTAATTTCTGTGGTTTGTCCATGGATGTCGCGAGTCAGATGCTCGCGGAAATACGCGTTGCTAAGCGCAGAACCCCCGATCAACCCACACGGCCACCTATTGCGCAGCGAAAGAGTATGACAGAAGACTCGGTCGACTCGCTGAGTGTGCAAGCCTCTGAAGTATCGCTCGAGGATGACGCCAATGCCACCGATCATATACCGCATCTGAAAATGCCACCCCCGGGTCGTAGTACGGCGGATCTCTATCAGCAGTCGACCACGGACGGCATCGGCCGCACGCTGCAAGAATATGATAGTCTCGAGCATTACCATCAGTTGGAGCGCGAGCAACGCGTCGGTTTGGAGCGTCTCACAAAATGGCAGGCGCCTTCCCAAGAGGCAAGGTCAGCTTAGACCATCAAAGCTGTGTCACTAACCATTGATGATATAGACAGCAGTAGCTCAGGTCAAAATAGGGCTGGATGACTTCGATCTCTTGGTAGTACTCGGACGCGGCAATTTTGGCAAGGTAAGTATGGGTGTTTGGGTGTACTACTATGTCCTTGCTGATGCACTCGCTATCAGGTCATGTTGGCGCAGTACAGGAAAGACAAGCAGGTATATGCCATGAAGGTATTGAAAAAGCAGGATATGGTTGATAATGAGGATATCCAAAGGTAAAAGCAATGGACTAGATTGCGAGACCTTCTGGTGTCAAACTAATGCATGATCTATCAACAAGCGCACGGTCCGAGAAGCAGGCGTTCCTGAATGCCAGTAGGGACCACCATCCATTCCTTGTCGGGCTTCATTCATGCTTCCATACCGAGGCGCACGTCTGCTTTGTCATGGAGTATGTTAACGGTGGAGATCTCCTCAGCCATCGTCAGCGCGAGACATTTTCTGAGAGACGTACAAAGTATGCTTTTGTTTTTGATGTCTCCACACAGATGCTCACGCTAAAACATCTAGATTCTATGCATCCGAGGTTTTGCTGGCTTTGGAACACCTGCATCAGATGGGTATCGTCTATCGCGATCTGAAGCTGGATAATATCTTGGTGGGGGCCGATGGACACATCAAATTGACCGACTATGGTCTTTGCAAAGACAACATGTTTTACGGCTCGACGACTGACACGCTATGTGGCACTCCCGAATTCATGGCTCCCGAGATTCTTTTGGATGTGGGATACGACAAGTCGGTCGACTGGTGGGCCTTTGGTGTCCTTATTTATCAAATGCTTTTGGGACAGGTATGTAGCGAAGCAATGTCGAGGAACGACGTACTGAAGCGCTACTTTTAGTCACCTTTCCGAGGCGAAGACGACGACGAAATATTCGACGCCATTATCAATGATGAAATATTGTATCCGCTCACAATGTCCAAGAATTCTATATCCCTATGCAGTGAGGTGAGTGCGACATCTACCAAAAGTAAAACGACATGTCTCATCATCATGGAATAATGCAGCTCTTGGTGCGGGACCCTACCAAACGGCTGGGTGCCAGCGAGGCCGATGCAGAGGATATCAAGGCACATCCCTTCTTTAACAGCATCGACTGGGATAATTTGCTCAACAAGGAGACTTCCCCACCTTTCTACCCGACGGTAGTGGACGCGTTGGACACGTCTAATTTTGACGAGATGTTCACCACCGAAGATCCAGTGGTGACGCCCATGATAGGACCGCGCCTCTCTCGCGAAGAAGAGGAAGCCTTCGCAGACTTCTCTTATATAGCTGAATGGGCTTAGAAATGCCTTTCCCCATTAAAACCAGTGTAGTATTAATACGAGGATGTATAGTACATGCAATTGAAGAAAAAAATGATATGCTTATTGACGGATGCGCTCCAAATAAGCGTTCCAGCCCGCCTCACGGTATCGCTTAGCCTGGACCTCGATCTGATCGGGGTTGCCGTAGATACCACGGCCGACGATGATCACATCGCAGCCACTCTCGACAATGACTTGGTGCGGGGTGCGGTACTGTTGACCGAGCGCATCACCCTTGACATCCAATCCGACACCGGGGGCCATGACAACGAAGTCTTCGTCGTCATGCTCGTTCATCTTGTGCTGGGCAATGAAACCAAAGACGAAATCCTTGTTTCGACGCGCCATGGCGACAGACTCCGTGGTGTAGGAACCCTGGGTCAGCGCACCTTTGGAAGACATCTCGGCAAGAAGGAGCAGACCGCGGCCGAGAGGGAGACCAACGTCGCGCAGACCGTGAATGATGCTCTCACCAGGGACAGTGTGGGCGTTGGTAATGTGCGACCACGAAGCAATCTTGTAGATACCCTTGCCGTATTGGTGCTTGACCGTGTTGCCAATATCAGCAAACTTACGGTCCTCAAAGATCAAAAAGTCGTGACGCTTGGACAGCTCGCACAGCTGATCGACCAGTTCTTGATCAAAGTCGTCGACAATATCGATATGCGTCTGCAGGCCGGTACGATGAGCGAGATTAAAAGCAGGGTATCCGATTTACCTTAAGGACGCAAATGTAGGGACCGGTGGCGTCGGCAATGGCAAGCAGCTCTTTCTTGGTAGTGACGTCAGCGGCAATAGAGAGATTGGTCTTCTTGCGCTCCATAAGCTCAAAAAGAGCTTTAGCACAAGCATTAGGGTGCTGAGCAGCCCGATCAGCGTACGACTTGTAAGTGTTCATGACAAAAACTCGTAAGGAAAAGCTTGACAGCTGGAAGTCTCCCCCGCGACAATTTTAAAATTTGTGTTTGTGCATTATTACAACATTATATCACCGCATGTTCGCTCATCGCGTTGATATTATTTTATCGTGTCTAGAACCGTTTTTAATGATTATGACAAAGGAGCTCAGCAACGAGGCTAGATATTCTCTATCTTTTTACAAGCATGAATGCGCACATATGTAGTCAGATTTTTGTCCTTTGTAGAAGGACCCCCTGAAGATCTTTTCCTCAAATACGTAATGGTATAGTGTCACGATGGTTTGGCTCGATAGATATCAGCCATGAAAGTAATCCTGATGGCGTAGCTCCTTACGCACAGTAAGCATCTGACCCTCCCGAATATGTTGATATGCACAAGCTTTTTATATTTGTTACAAGTACAGTAAATCTACAAGAGCAAGAGATGTGTCTAAATCTGAGACTTCGATGCGAGGCGCTCAGCGCGCTCGCGGCGCCAACGAGGGCCATGCTTGAGCTCAAAGTACATGGGAATGCGGGAGAGAAGGAGAATACCAGATACAACGGTGAACACCCAGCCCACCCCAAGTTTTTGGATACCAGGCAGAATCGCTGTGGTGGCTACAGCGCCGAAAAGGCACCGGAAGATGTTGTTGGAAGCAGTGATAGATGCAGAGCGGGTAGGATATAAATCAACAAAGAGGGTCTGGATGGCATTGAAGATAGCTTGAGAGGTGAAACCGAGCACGAATTGGAGGATAAGGGCGATGGCAATGTGCGCCTTGACGTACAGGCACCAGCCATACACGATCAGGAGCACGTTAAAGATAGCAGCGTGAATCCACACAGTGCGCAGGCGCGTGTGCTCGATTGGCATGTCCAGATCGCTGCTGTTCGTTACTTGAGGGATGACTGAGAAACGCTGACGCATCTTGCGATAATCCTTGTTGAGGATTTTGCCTTGCACGATCGAGCCCACGATACAGCCTGCGCCGTTGGGGAAGTAGGAGATACCAATCAGGATATCGTTCAGGCCATACAGCTCACCAAATAACATCGGCATACTGGTCGTAACCGTGTAGCATGCGGCATACTGCACACTGTAGAAGATCAGCAAGACAAGGATGTCCTTTTCCTTCGCGTAGAGGAGAGGCTGGAGGGGATCGAGGAGCCACTGAAGCCAAGTTTGTCGCCGGGTCATGGTGTTTTCGGGCTTCTTGAATGTGTCATTCTTTTCATTCGACTCTGCATTTTCTTCGTCCGACTTTTGCTTGGCTTCTTGACGATGGCACCACCACTGATAAGGAGTCGGGTTGCAATAACCAGAACCGTTTCCGACCAGCTTGCGCAGGGTCTCGGGCAAACAGAAGCCAAGGACGAGCCAGTGGACGCCTCCAGTGATGGCAAGCAGCCAAAAGATCCATCGCCAGCCGAGATACTGTGAGATAACACCGCCAATAGCGGGTCCAACGACGGGTCCGAGATTCCAACCAAGGGAGTACCATCCCAGGTATCCGCCACGTTTCGAGGGGTGGGTCACATCAGCTGTTTTTGCATAATAATTGAATAAGTTGCCCGATTTAAAATAAACGTTATTAACATATGCCTTGCATATGAAAGTGATATGTAGGCTATATGATCGGACTTACCAATCACACCAGCACCGATGGCGATGACAGAGCTTGCACCGAACGCTTGGACCATGCGCAAAGAAAGCAGGATGGCGTAGTTGGTAGCCATGGCAAGCCCAACACAGGATAAGACATAGATGAAGAGGGTGCAGATATAGACAGGTCGGCGACCTCGCGTGTCCGCCATCGAGCTCCAGAATGCAGGAGAGACGGCTTGGAAGATCATGAAAACGGTGACAGTCAGGTTACTGTAAAGGGAATCAGTGGAATGCACAACACACATGACTAAGTAAAGATAAGATTTTTCTGGACTTACACTTGTTGGGAAGTAATGTTGAGATCCAGCTCAATTGTGTTCATGGCAGGGAAATAGCTGTTGACGGAGAATGGGGCAAAGAAGGCAGCTACGGATACTAGTAGCACGACCCAGCGTACTTTGCTACGAGAGAAAACGGTATAGGGTTCAATTTTGGAAGGGGGGACTACTGTGCTGGCAGGAGAAACGTCGTCGTCACTTTCGCCATTTTTGGTGGATGTGGAGGAGACATCATCGTCATCGTCGACGTCCATTTTGTGGGTATCAGTCCTGATGGCCGTTGGTGGATGGGCAGTCCACCGGTGCTGCTTGTTTTCAGACCGGGTAGAATGAGATCGACAAACCCCACTTTGGTTGACAATAGTGGAGCTGCCGTCGATGACTGCCTTGTCATCGTCCGTAATCGAAGACTTGCTGGCGACCAGTGTGCGTGTGGATGCTTCACGATGGAGATCTACCGGCACGCTTACACACCGTTGATGCCGCCGCGGGTTGTCGTCTTCGTATGTATGAGTATCTTGTGACATGCTGAAAATGATGATGAAAGATGAGGGTATGAATACAAGTTGTAAAACCAAGTTTTTGACCGCATCATTGGAAGAGGGGGATCGACGTGCTTTTATAGATAGCAAGGATGGCCATCTCGGTTGTGTTGCTAAGCAGCGGATTAGGTCCCGAAATTAAAAACGAGTAAAGGCGGACACTAATGGCACTTAGCAGTGTATACATGTAACACTCCCCCTTTTCTTTAAGTGCCCATATGCCGCACGTTAATACGTGTAATTGGTTGTTATATGTGGAACAGTAGTATACAGAAAATGATATTGAATAAGCGATCAGTGTACGTGCACCCTGATCAGAATTTGGGTCTCTGCATCGCATTCTTTGCTGTTGGGTTACTGATGTGTATGCAGAAAGTGCCATAAAAAAAGGTGCGGCGCTGTCATTCATTTTCTGCAACGAATATGAATTGTCCCAAAATAAAAATTTTCGGTCTCAACATACATATTCACAAAGAAGGCATGAGGACAAGAAAAGCCAGAGACTCGAGATCGACGTGCGTCCCTCTAGAACGCCCCTGAGTATCTTTCTGCCAAAGCCCGTCCCTCCCGGAATCTTGCCAAAAAGGGAAACTTTAGCACCCTTGGCACCCTTGGCAATCGCCTTGTGTATCTTAGTTGTGTCTGGCATGATGACTATCAATTTCTAGCAATGCAGAAACGATGAGCTGCTCCTCGGAATAGAACGCTTCATACGCGGTTCTCGACCAATGGTCAAGAACAACGTGGGGTTAGGGCTGCATTCAAATTGCTGAGTTTTTCTGTTGAGATAAGGAGTGCCCCATGAAGGGTCGGATTTTCTTCCTGTTGCTGCTAACTTTTCCGCTGACTTGGACTTGTGCTCATACCTTGTGCCCTGTACCAAGGCGCAGGTACGGCACGATGCGTTTAGAGCCTTGTTATCGAAAGATTGGGCCTATTGTGTAATAATGATCCACTTTCCTATCCTCTTAATTTTCGAATCCGATTAACCTTGCTGACCATAGCGCAAACTATTAATTTGACGCTAAACCTGCAAATGAAAGCATTTGATACACTTCGGCCACCCTCTCCGACACCGCAACAACGTGTCTGCCATATGCATAGTTGATCTTCACCCCTTGCCAAGCAAGGGCAGCATCTGACCGCTCTTACAAGAATCAATTACTTTACAGAATATTCAATGCAAGTTCATCACGCCAATTTCTGTTAATCTATGATCCTGTTTACAAGGAAATAGCATGATTCCAGAAAATAATTTCGTTGTCATAGTCGATGTGTACATATCCAATTACTTTTTATGGAACAATTCTCTAAAGAATATCCGCATATGCATACACAAAGAAAGAATAATAATGAAAAAAAAAAGACCTGTCCTACTACCCTTTTTTTTGACCAACCATCTCCAACCATCTTCAGACACCTCCGACAATAAAGAGCAGGGGCCCATCGTGTAAGTGGTGTGACAAGCGGTAGTAGCGCCTGTTATTGTCTTCAGGGCAATCCACGCACACTTTGTACTTTTTAGATTGGCTTTGCATAATAGTACCCATCCAGCGCCGTTACACGATCTGAGGATCTAAATGTGCTTGTTACGATATGCATGATCATGACACAGCAGGAGTAATTATATGCCTGCTGGAGCGGGGGTCCACTCAGGCACAGCATGACATAAGTTGGTATCTTTTCTATTAGGATGATCTTTAGGCAAATAGAGTACATGAGTAAAAGCATCAACATGGGCCACTTTGACAATGATAACAAGGTGACACAGAGTAGTATCCAATGGTGCGCCGTCGAATGTCACGTGTATTTAAAATAAATGTCGTAAAATACTACGTGGAATACGCCACATTGAAGCTCAATGCCGCCAGCGGAATAGAGAAAATTTCTCACGGTTTAACTGACGGTTTACCTCTTTTCCCACCATGTCGAACGAAAACCACATTGATGCCGCTTCGGGTGACTTCCACCACGTCAAAAGGTATGTTCTTGTGCTTGGAGATCTCATCCAGCTGCTGATCTGCTGTTTCCTCCAGCACTGCCCGCCCCAAGATCCTTAACACCATCCTTGACAACATTGGTCAGACCCCGCTTGTGCGGATCAACCGCATCTCTAAGGATGAGGGACTCAAGTGCGAGCTCTGTAAAGTGTCTATATACCTTATGAATTAGATCTGTCGATTACTTATGCGGTACTGAACATGTAGTGGCCAAGTGCGAGTTCTTCAATGCAGGTGGTTCGGTCAAGGACCGTATCGCGAAGCGCATGATCGAGGAGGCCGAGGCCGCTGGTACGATCAAGCCCGGTGTTAGCACCATTATTGAACCCACATCGGGTAACACGGGTAAATACACAGAAGCATTCAGATAAAGGGAAAAGGAGGCTCACCTTTACATGTCTCTGTATCCAGGTATTGGTCTGGCGCTGGCTGCCGCTGTCAAGGGTTATCGCGTGATTATCACGCTCCCTGAGAAGATGTCCCAAGAAAAGGTGGACGTGCTCAAGGCCCTGGGTGCTGAGATCATCCGAACCCCTACTGAAGGTAACGAGAAAATCAAAAGGGCGTATGACGCATTGAGGGACAGGGCCAATATTTCTGTATACTGACACGCGTCACGTACCATAGCTGCCTGGGATGCCCCTGAGTCCCATATCGGTGTCGCCAGAAAGCTCCGTGACGAAATTCCTAATGCCGTCATCCTCGACCAGTACGGTAACCCGTACAACCCTGTTGCACACTATGACACCACGGCCGAGGAGATCTTGGAGGCCTGTGATGGCAAGCTGGACATGCTTGTGGCTGGCGCTGGTACGGGTGGTACAATCACCGGTATTGCAAAGAAGCTCAAGGAACGCTGTCCGAATGTGAAGGTTGGTTTTTTTTCTTTCGTGTGTTGCGTTGCCGATCATTTATATTTCTTACTAATTGATTTTTCTCTCTACCGCATGATTTCGATGGCTAGATTGTCGGTGTTGATCCTCACGGTTCCATCCTTGCCCAGCCCGAATCGCTCAACACTGAGAGTGGATCCTATCAGGTGGAGGGCATCGGTTATGACTTCATCCCTGACGTGCTGAACCGCAATCTGGTGGACGAGTGGTACAAATCGGATGATACTGCCTCGTTCCTGATGGCGCGTCGCTTGATCCGCGAGGAGGGTATCCTGTGTGGTGGCTCTTCTGGCACGGCCATGTCGGCTGCGGTGAAGGTCGCACAAAGCCTTAAGGAGGGTCAGCGCTGTGTCGTGATTCTCCCCGACTCCGTTCGTAACTACATGACGAAGTTCCTCAATGACGACTGGATGCGCGAGCGCGGTTTTACCGATGAGAAATTTGAAGAACAAAGCGTGGAGAAGAAGGCCACCAAGGACTTCAATGGTGCTACTGTCAAGGATCTCAAGTTGAAGGAGGCCATTACCACAGACGCTGAGGTAACCCCAATGCAAGATCAACAGGGATGTTCCTTTTGCTAATTACTATGTTTATTGATAGACGACGTGCAAGGAGGCCATCGACCTGATGGAATCCAAGGACTTTGATCAGCTTCCTGTCACAGCTGGTCCTCAGTTGCGTCTGAAGGTAAAGCCCATGAGTGTTCTATACCTTCCATCAAGATATACTAACCCTTTGTCAGGGTCTTGTGACCATGGGTAACATTCTCTCCCGTGTTGCCTCCAAGCGGGCTTCGCTGTCGACGCCCATTTCCGAGATCATGTTCCACTTTGATCAGCATACCAAGGCGTACAAAGAGATTACGTCGAGCACGCCTCTCGACCAGTTGACGCGTTTCTTCGAAACCAACTCGAGTGCATTGGTGACCGAGCGCACCGAGAGCGGTGAGCTCAAGGTCAAGCATGTCATCACCAAGGTCGACCTCCTCAAGTTCTTGGTCGGAAAAGCATAAACGGATTATAATACTTTACTACACGACTAAATAAGAAATTTGCATCATCTTTTACCATCTCGCAAAATTGATTCCTTACCCAGCTATTGTTGCTATATGACGATCTAGAACACCGACACTCTTCCAGAGAGTATTGACATGCATAGACAAAACAATGAAGCGCCAAAAAAGGGAAGAGAGATAATTAGCGTCAAGTCAATGGGATTTTTGCTTTTGCCCGACAGTAAGGGAAAAAAAAGGTCGCTGGCCCCTTAAACCTATCTTGAACAAGACTCCCCGAAAGAGCAGAACGACTTTCATCAGACTTAAAATTAAGTGCGACGCCACCCCTACCGTGTGGCAATATCTCTCGATGGTACCATAAAGAAAGGGGATAAAAATTTGCCACTTTCTTTCTTTCTCCACTCTTCCTTTTCTCTTTTCATCTCATCCTCCTCTCCTTACCCAGACCATGTCTGATGAAACCAAGCAGCAGCAAGACCAACCGAGTGGCAATGGTCTCGCGAGACAGAAGTCACTTAACAGGATGCTGGCATCCGCTGCACGCCACCGACCTTCCGCGACACGGCGTCAACGTGCCAAGACAACTGATGTCAGCAAACCACAGGGACTTGTCCGGCGGGGGTCGCTCTCGGACATGTTTAATCGACTTTTGTTACGTTCACGCACGGAAAGCAATCCGCCTCCTCCTCCAACAGCAGTAGCAGCAACAGCAGCAGCTTGCAGTAGCGACCAAACGCATCGTTCCATGCGGAAGCAGCCACCGCAGACAGATGATTATTCTTCCCGGGTGGAAGACTATCGTATATGCAAGATGATCGGTGAGTATCTATACAGTACTGCTACACCAAATAGGTTGTTCTGATCTCTTTATATTCAGGCTCTGGAGCCACAGCTGCTGTGTATGCTGCAGTACATCGTCCTGATCAAAGACAAGTAGCTATCAAGAAAGTGAATTTGGAGCTCTTGGACATTGAGGACGCCAGTCGCCTGGAGGCCTTACGCAAGGAAATCCAGATTATGACGCTTTGTCGCCACCCGCATCTGCTGCCGGTCTTGCAGAGCTTTGTGGCTATGTCACATTTGTACATAATTACGCCGATCATGTCAGCTGGTAAGTTTCATATAGATCCGCTAATAATCGCTGTTTGCTCACCGACACTTGCCCCGACGTTTTCAATTGAAAAACCAATTTTGCCATAAACTTCCTAAAGGCTCCTGTCATGACTTGCTCGCCTACAATTGCCATGAAGGTCTGGACGAATCCCTGGTTGCCTGGTAAGCAAGCCCATTTTATATGTATCCAGGCACAAGCTAACTATTTTGTTGACTCCAACATTTAGCATCCTCAAACAAGTTGTACAAGGACTGCAATATTTGCATGAAAATGGATTAGTACACCGTGACATCAAGTCTGCCAATTTACTGCTGGAGCGTGATACCGGCACTGTCACTCTGGCTGATTTTGGTGTGAGTAATCATCTTATGGCCGCTGTCGATGCCGTCAAGACGAAGCAGCAGCATATTCCGGATATTAGCAGTATCTTGCAACATCCTACATTGAAGCCTGTCCCGGGTTCTTCCCGAAGAAGCAGCGCTACGGCAGTGGCTTCCATGTCGTCGTCCATGTCATCTATGCAGATGCTTCTGCCTCCTTTAGCACCCGTTCCCTCCAATAAGTCATCACATCTGGGTGCAGAGAGCAGCAGGAAGCACGGCAGCAATGACAACAGTGTCGATAATTCCCAAGAAGACACAGGCGACCATGATCACCAGCTGGTCGATGGACGGAGCGATAAAAGCAAGCTAAATCCAGCTGTAATTCATATCTCGCCTAGCAGCTCTATTGGTCCTTCCCCATCGTCTTCATGTTCTTCCTCTTCTCCAGCTGAAGAGCAAGAAAGCACTGATCAGTTATTGCGACCTTCTTCGTCCACCAATAAGAAAGCCGCCCGGCGTTCCTTTGTTGGCACACCGTGCTGGATGGCACCTGAGATACTCCAAAACAAGGAATATGATGCCAAGGTCGACATTTGGTCCCTGGGAATTACGGCCATTGAACTGGCTTGTGGTCGTCCGCCTTATGCGGAGTATGATCCGTTGACGGTAAAGGCGCTTTAATGACCAAGAAATGAAAAAAGCGACGATTGACTCCTTTATATAGATATTCTCAATGATCGTGCATGATACACCTCCCTCTTTAGCCGCTAGTGGATGTCGCTATCACTACTCAGCACAATTTGACGATTTTGTTCATAATTGCTTGCGCAAGAGCCCCGAAGAACGCCCCTCAGCAGCCGAAATGCTGCAGCACCCATTCCTTCGCAAGGCACACACATCTACCCATCTGCAACGTTATCTGTTCCGCCGTACGCAGCTTGACAAACGCCCGAGGGACAGTGATGCCTGTCGCTACAGTGAGCAGCACAGAATCTTTAACTCGGCGATGGGTGGCCATGTATTAAGTAAGTTTTAAAAAAGCCCCTGTATCTTCTTCAACTCACCATGATTATGTACATATTACATAGATGTGGATGCATGGGCTTTTACGTCCAAGGATACAACGGATGTTACACCGCCGCAGGGACCGAAAGATGACGGTGCTTCTTCGCTACTACCGGACAGTATTGATACCACAAGTCTCCTATGGGATGATGATCATGATATGGTGCGCACGGATTCATGCTCTCCCATCACACCAGAGACGGACCTCTACCAGCCATTATTGCCTCATGATTCGAAGAACTCGCAAAAGGCACACTCTGGTGATGAAGCGCTCTTTCCTTACTTTCAATCACCAGCACTGACCAAAGTCGGTCAGCAAATGCGTCCAGTCCAAACTTCCTATGAATGATAGCAAAGATAGTATCTTTATCCTCTTAATAGTCCAACATGCAATCTTCTTTGTTTTATCTTTTTCTTTAAAAACAAACAATGAATATGGAGACCGAGCCAGGGACAGAGGAAAGAAATTTTGAAAGGAGGTGATCCGGGCATACGCGGAGCCTCAATAGGGAACTTTGGTTTACGAGTTCACGGCATACAGGCGCAGTTCTCGTTTTTTGTGGTTGCTGACATGGGAGGTACAGTCGATGGACTTTGATTTAAGCGGATGACAACCTGACGCACAGATGTAGGAAACAACAACAAAAAACCGCCTGCAGAACGCCGCGATTCGCTCAAGCAACAAGGTCAGCCACACCAAGGACAACAACCCTCACAATCTCAAGCACCCTCGACCCAGCAGCAGCAACAGCAACAACAGAGAAAGAGCAACCATTCTGGTTAGTGACAGCTATATATAAGTATGGGTTATCCATAACAAAAGGGAAAAAAAAGGCAAACAATCGAGCAAACATCGCGGTCCTACACCACCTGCGCATTCCTCCATTCCTCCCACGATTCCTTTTACCACTCAGCCTACTGGTCAAAACGGATTCAACAGTGCAGAAGTAATGCAGTTTCTTAACCAGCGTAAGGCGTATCCTCTTTTCACACTGACTGCGTGACTCAAAAATTGGATTCATGACCAGGATACAACAACACAACAACGGCCTACCAAGAGGCACCACCAGCTGAACGTCCAGAAAAGTATGAAAGTCAAGAGAAGGCATGGGGAAACAAGGGCAATCTGCCCTGGGGACAAAAACGTAAGTCATTTATATTATATTGTGCTGTAGTCGAGTGAATTGCGATATGCACTAGTTGGTATTCATGTTAACGTATGTGTTACAGAGGGAACCATGGCGTCTGGGGCTGATTTCTTTACCGAATTGTGTACCAAACAGCAATAAAGACAGGAAAGAGAGTAAAAAAAGGAAGAGTGAGGGAATTATTTACACAGTATCGCGGACGACCTTTGTCTTTTCGATAATGAAACGGCCTTCCTTGTATTTCTGGTCTTTCTCGACCGCACGAAGATACTTCCAACCGAGCCGTGCATGACAGACGGTACAGAATATATCGGCCACAGTGTGCAAACCCGTCATGAGCGTGCGATCCTCATGTTTGCCCACTTGTATGTTAATCACCCTTGCCACCAAGAACGCAGGTCCGTACTGTTATTATATTATAACATATGAGCATAAGTATACCTTTCCCCGTCTACAAAAGGAAAGGAACCAAGTTTAAGCTCACCCGTCCTTGGAAAGCACGCGAAATGACGTCGTCATGAGTGGTGAGTTGCGAATGGCAAACTGAGCAAGAGTAAAGACGGCCCTTGCTTCGTCGCAAGTAAATGGGATGTTGCTGTTCTTTCATTGTGTTTGTGTATTTGAAAGAGGTTTATTAGACAGCAAACAGGAGATTGAACACTGGGCCAGCCAAAGGACCCTCCTCATCTCACGTGCCGTGCCGCGTGCTGTCCATTTTTTAGGGATTCCACAAGTAACAAAATTACGAGGTGCGTTCCAAGAAAAACCTTGTTACTTTAGTGATGTTCTTTTGGTACGCACGCTGCCTTGGACAACGTACACAGCCGTTTGCTATGCACTTCGTCTTCTGGACCACCAGGGACGCGGATCTGCATATAAATTGCCTAGTATTACTGTTATCCATACATATAGCACGAAACACTCGTATGAGCATGGCGTTCAAGCTATGTATGGTACATATACTCTGAAGTATACTGTACTTCATATTCTTTGTCCATGACTTGCATGAAAAGAATGTATGTTTCATATATTATATTGGTATACGCCATATGTGATGGCTATGACGCTGGTACTTCCTTGATCTTAACAGTTTTTATATGCATACGCGCACGCGCTGTGGGATAGCACACCATGATGACAGTTGGTAATGTTCTGGTGAACCTAGTTGAGCACAATTATACAGAATACATTAAAGGCGCTGAAAAAGCAGTCGAACAGTATAAAAATGCGTACATGTCAAAAATAGATCTGCATACTTATCCTCGTCAGATACTGCATCCCTGTAGGCGACCATTGTAGCCATAATCACTATAGTATGCTTACTTTAACGCACATACACGGTAAGGCATCTATATGAGCACTGCTTTTTATCTTTTTTGGTCGAGCAAAGCAGATTTCGGATAATGTAGCTTCCTGCGTCATCAGCTTTCTTTTAAAAAGAGATTTCATACGGGTGACACTATTAGTTAAAATCAGACAAGTGAGAGCAGCTTGTACTTTTACCATAATAGCTGGGATGGCACAAAAAAGGACACTCGGGGCTCAGCACAGATGTGTAGGAATGAGCTTCTTGATTGAACGGATATTTACTTTAGAACGCGCCTTACGTCTACCTTTGCCTTTACATGCGTCTCGTACTCCGATCATACTCTCCATTAATCACTGTCCATCAGAATTCTCTCTGATCTTGCCCTTCAGCTCCCGAACAGGCATGTCAGGATTGGAGGCTCGTCCTATATAGTGCATAACAAAATCTCTTACATATATATACATTAACATACAGTCAATCGTCACAGGTATGTTACTGGTTACCACGCACTACTGCCATATGATTGCGAGTTATACCTTTTTAATAGAGAGCTGTGTGAACAAAAGGTAAAGTGATGTCAAACCAGACATTTACGGAATGGATCGAGTCATAACAATTGCGGGGAATGTCATATGTAGGCACGGGACTCGGGTGTCTCTACGTAGGACATACCCAACAGTTGGAGATACGGAGGTATTACTACGCGATAAATTAGAATGCTGAGCATGACGCCTTTTCATATTTGCCTTATGTTGAGAGGTGTGATTTAACTTTTTCATTACAGAACAGTTGTGATTAAGAGTCCAAAACAAGGTAGGCATAATTGTTAATCATAAATCCACTGTTGAATTAAATCTGTACACACAGATCACTCCCTGTCGAGTTAAAAAATTCGTGTGTCACATGTTGGTTTGCGCCGCATTATGCTATAGCTGTTGTGCGATGAAGAAAGGTTGAACATGAGAGCCTGTCACTGACGAGCCACACGCCATTCTTTGTGCATGTTTTGTCAATGTGCGCTGTGACACCATGGTAGTAGCTTGCTTGCTGTGTATGAAACGAGAAGCGGTCAACAAGGGCATGGACGGGCATAACATTAATCGGGGACGAGTCAACTTATAGACCAACACTATGCACATAGCGGTCCTTTTGCATGAAGCGTATGCAATGACGGATATTATCAAGGTATGACAAGGTTGCCATTTGTATGTCTTGTGCAGGGTGGCACCATGACCCCAATGTCCCTTGCTTTTGTTGGGCAAATAGTGCCGGCTTACTCCGTTGTGAAATTTGCACGTTCCCAACGGAAGGTAAATAAAAATAAAAATAAATAAAGAATAAAAACAAACTAAGAAGACGGTTTCCTGAATGATGCAAACTGAATGAATCATATGGAGTTGCGAGTTAAGCTTGAGATGAAACGTCTGTTTATATGACTAAGAGTAGAGGAGTTTGTCGGCATTTGGAAGCGGCGATGCTGGGAGACGTTCGAGAAAAAGGTTAAGAAGGAAATGGCTTATTCCCCTTTACGCAAAGTTTACGATGACCAAACAGGAACAATAACGAGTACAATTTCATACACAGGGCAAGCAAAGAAGGTGTAAATGGCACGCACATCATTGCTGGATGCTACACAAACCAATAGTGTGGGAGTTGTCGAGCGAGGTTTACTACTTCTCTTTGTGTTACACACCCAAAGAGTATCACGAGGATTTCTCAGTAAACGACGACGTCCACGGTCTTAATTTACCTGATGCGCGCCATGTAATAAGCTTCTTCTCTTCTTTGCTTTCTTTTTTTTTTCTTTTCCTACAACGATGCCTGCCCTTGGTACAGCCATCCGCAAGCTACCACCAGGTGCTGCTATCAAGGTGTTGAAGAGTGGTTTCCTTCTTCCGACACCTGCCGCTCGCCTAGTATTCCGAGACGTCCTTCGACCGACAAATTCCCATAAAAAGTACATCAAAAAAGTAAAATTTGAGGAGAACCGCGAATGGTGGGGCTGTTGGATTGGTGAAGGACTCAAAAACTTGGACGACCGAGCGCTACGACGACGGATCGAGGATGCAGACATTATTTTTTTCAACGTGCACGGTATGTAAAGAAGGGGTTAAAAAGGTGGGGTAAAGATCTTTACTCATATTTGGTTAAAAGGTGGCGGTTTCCGAATCGGCAAGTGCACGATGTTTATGGATACCTATATCCAATGGCTGCGTGTTTTGAAGGAAAAGCTACATATCAACGCACTGATCATGAGCGTGGAACATCGCCTCGCACCCGAGTACAAATACCCCAGCCCAGTTGAAGACGTCGTACGAGCGTACGAGCACTTGATACGCACGCTTCAGGTCGACGCCTCCAAAGTGATCGCTATTGGCGATTCGACAGGCGCAGCCCTTATCCTCGAGATGCTCTTTATCACACACGACCCAAGCATGTTTGAGATTGTTACGGAGGATCCGACCGGCCAAAATGCGGCGCAGACAGCGGAGGTACTGTCAGAGATGCCGCGACCGGCGTCCATCATTTTAAGTTCTCCTCTGGTAACCGACGACACAACGAGCGAAAGCTGGCAACAAAACACAAAGTACGACTACATCACGCAGACGACGGCTCGCAAGATTATTGAGGACTACTTTGAGCCGCTTGGCCCAGACGCGCCTCCGGATAGCAACCAAATATTGGGGATTGCCAAGCTACAGTCCGGCTTTAGCTCGTTCCTGCCCCAGACGTTGATGTTTGTCGGCAACAAGGAGGTGCTGCGAGACGATGCGCTCGACTTTGCGTCCAAGGCGGAACAAGACGGCGTACCGTGGGAAACGATCGTCGAGGATTGCGTGCATGACTGGTTTTGTGTACGTGAGGTGGTCAAGGACAAATCGATCGTGGCGCGTGCAGACGACATCTTTGCTGATTTTTGTTACCGCACCGTGATTGCTATCCGAGGCAAGCACGGTTCAGTGATCCCCGAGTCCCTGCGCGGGCTGGAGGCTGTTCCGGAGGAGGAGCACAGCATAAGCGAAGAGGACGACGACGAGTTTCATGAAGCACTTACGGAGAGCTCGTCGGAACCCAACTCGTCTGGCACGGCTGTGGGTGACGCACCGTCCTTCAAAAGTCGATCTCGCATCATGACTATTTATGTCTAAGCATGTTTATAGCTAACTCACATACCAATGCACAGTTAGCTGTGGCTATGTTGTTGTATAAATTATATATATACCCCATCTTATCCCTTCAGTTCTTATCCCCTTTCTCTGCCTCTTGTCTGTAGCACGAATTCATTCCTATAACGTAGCCCCATTCCCCCCGTCTTTTTGCATTTTTTGCCTTTTTTGTGCGAATGTGCAACACACAGCAGAAAAGAATGCGTTTCTTTCGCTTTTGATGCAAAATTTACTTCTCCCGTTCTTGACAGCACGGCAGCCGCCTTTCATTCATGGCATTCGTCCGCTCGCCATGGGCACCTTGCCACCCAATCCTATTATAATACCCTCCTTTGCCACTCCACCTCCGTCTCCGCCGCCATCCGGGGACGATGAGGGCTGTAAGCTCTTGGACGGGTTTGCCATTCTAGTTCAAATCTGCCTTGCCACCACCGCTTTTCTCGTCCTTGTCTTTAAACGCTACCGAGAACGCCCACAGCGCCCTGTTTCAATTTGGTGGGTTTGTTAAAGGCCGGGGGGGGGGAGTGTGGTTTACTTGACGGTATTAACAAAGAACGTGTGGTGAGTAGGGCGCTCGACGTGAGCAAACAGTTTGTGGGCGCAGCCGTGATACATTTCCTCAACCTGCTGGTCAGCTACCTCGTCGGTCGGCCCAAGCACGGCCCCAGCTCCAACCTCTGCGTATGGTACTTTCTGAATGTGGGGCTGGACACGACCCTCGGCGTCGGCATCCTTTGGGCATGGTTGCACGGTCTCCAATGGGTCTTGGAGCACAAGCTGCATGTGCGCTATATTCACAGCGGCAATTATGGTCCAGGCCCCCTTCGTCGGCAGTGGCTGCCCTGGCTAAAGCAAACCATCGTCTTCATCACTTCCGTTGCCCTCATGAAGTTCTGTGTCTATCTCCTCTTCCGCGCTTTTCCCATCCTGTTTGCCTTTGGTAGTTGGGTCCTGCGTTGGACACGCGGTAATCACCGCTACCAGGTCATTTTTGTCATGTTCATGTGAGTATATGCACTAAAATTATACTCGCTCTATGCTGATACTTGCCTCGTACAGTTTCCCACTGATCATGAACGCCATCCAGTTTTGGATCACAGATACCATTGTCAAAGTGAACCCGGTCGTCGTCACGAAGAAGCCGTCTTCTGCACGGTCCTATACAGAGCCACATGGGCAGCACGCGCACGTCCCGCATGATGACGAGGGTCACCATGCATCCAATGATGATGAGCGTGCTCCATTATTGCCAACATAGATACCCTCTCCTTTTATTCTTCAATAAACGCTGTCGGCCATGAAGCGCTCGGCAATGTTTATTCCATCAATCACATACCACGGCTTCCATACTGCAACACATGTGTCCCGCAGCTTAAACTGTTCGATGGCCTGGGCTGTGGGCCGTCGCATGAAGGCAAAGGAAAACAGAAAGAGCTCTTCTCTTTCATCATCATTGGGTATATGAGGAGGCAAGCCGACAGGTTGTGAAAAGATCTCGTCGATGCGTTCCTCGTCGTCTAACTGGGTGTTGGGTGCACTCTCGTCAAAGCGTATTTGGGTCATCTCTTCAGGCGTTACGGGTAAACAGTGGGCCCAGACACGCTCGGTCGAATCGCTCCATGCTTCCATGATTCGGTAGAGCTCGACACCCGCCCGTTGGCGAAATGCTCTGAGGGTCGAACCATGCCGTGCCACTAGAAATGTATTATATCCCAGTAACTTGATGCGGGCCATTATCGCTCATGCGACTTACTGTCTGCTCGTATCTCGCGCTCCCAATTATGTCCTGCTTCTTCAGACCGTGTGATGCAATCAAGTGCGCGTCGAGCAAGTCCATCTCTAATATCACGATGAGACATTATATAATAGCCGATATACTGTTACTGCTTACGGCTTAAATGTAATGGTATCCTTGCACCTTTTGTGCTTCATCAAAGGTGAGGAAGCTTCACCTTTGAAAGTGAACTCCCATGGTTTTACGGATGGTTCGGGATGTGCAGCTAGATGAGATAAGAATGCCTCTCTGTCTGGTTCTTGTGATGAGGGTGCTGTTGCTTCCGTTGCTCGTTGCTCTAATGGTTGTGGCGGTGGTGAAGGCGAAAATGCAGGTGGAGAAGGTCTCCAGTTATCGAGACCCTCGAGAATATTCTCCTCGTTGTGAGGCAAGTCAAGTCTATCACTGTGAGCCACGTCGTGTCGATTTTCACTCTCGCTTCTGAAGCTTATGATCGGGTCGCTGTCATTATCCTCTCGTCTACTATGTTCAGGGCCGCTGTCAGACTGAATGGCACTCAGATCTTGTACATTGCCGCTGAAGGAATCAATAGTTTCGCTCTACACAGTGTCAACGCGCTTCTTAAACACGCCGAATGTCGCCTACATCGTCATGAAGGAACTCGTTGTCGGTCACTTTCCTTCTTTGTTGTTGTGGTTGTTGACCATCCTGGTCCTCGAAGCTGTCTTGGTCAGCCTGGGTTGGGTTCTCCTGCTCCGTGTCAAAATGGCGCAAATACAGACGTGACAACCTACACCTACGTTGGCTCGTTTCATGAGAAGCTGGGTCACGTGCGGGAGAGAAAAAGGCGTCAAAATATGTGTCAAACACGCGTTTATTTTATTACGATTGTATTATAAGAAAGTATATTACGATACATTACACATATGCGGGTAAGAATTACATTAATCTCTGGCTTCAGATTCTGGTATATGCTGCGTGTTGGCATTGCTATTGCCAGCAGCGTTGTCGTTGGTAGTGCTGTTGTAATTGGGAGTCTGATTCAAGCCAAACTGGGAAATATCATAGCCGTGGCCGGCGAGGTACTCCTTGAAGGACGCATCCTCCTCAGCAAGATAATCAGGTCCTACATCGGGCAAGCAGAAGAAAGCAACCACACTTGTCACAAGAACAATAGCGCTGCCCACAAGGAACGGTCCGCGGTTGCCCATCTTGTCCTGCATGGGCTGGAAAGCTAACGTACCGACGGTAGCACCCACTTTTCCAAAGGCTAATAATATCATCAAGCAGCGTCAGTAGAGTTACGTAGACAGCTGTCACCATGCGTGCTTTACCTGCGGCAATGCCATAGCCAGTACCACGCACAGCAGTTGGGAAGAGCTCCATGGCATTCAAGCCCATTGTATCACCCGGACCAAACTCAGCCAGGGCAAGATAGATGCCATACAGGATCTGGAAAAAAAGTAGAAGGGAAAAATGAATACCCACCACCAACTTAAATTCGGTCCTGATTCGTACCACAAACATAGGAAAGCAGTTGGTCGAAAGCTTCTCGTATGAGCCGCCGATAATCATTCCCACGACACCCATCGAGAAGAGACCCAACGCAAGGGTCTTTCTACGTCCGATGATATCTACCATGAAGGCACCGCCAGCGCTGCCCGGCAGGTAGAACGCAAACAGGAGCAGGTTCCATGCAACGGTGATGATCAGGGGTTGACCCGAGGCGACCGAGTCAATAATAACCGAGGAAAAGATACTGCTCGGGAACGAGATGAAATCGTAGACAAACCATAGGCCCGAGGTCAGCAGCATCTTGGGCCAGTAGCGCTTGACGATGAGCCAGTAAGGAACGTGCTTCTTCAGAGCGCCTTGCTCATAGCGTTTCGAGTTTGCCATCTTCAGTCGGACTATGGACGTTTGCATTAGTCTTACAGTTATCTACTTCGCCACATCTACTCCTGCATATCCTGAAGCTTACAGTAAATGACAGACAGCGGTGGGATGATACCAAGACCGAATGCCAGACGCCATACCGGTTCCAGGTTGTCCTTGAAGATGGCCAGGAGAATACAGACCACAATGGCCGCAACGACGTAGCCCAGGTCAATGACAAAGTTGGTCACCTATAATTGTCGCAAATATACATTCGCGTAAGTCTACAGACATGTGTCGGGTGTCCGACTCCTACTCACCATGATGAAAAGGCCGCCACGCTTCCCTGGAGCGACATCATCGGCAGACTCACCAGCCGATACGGAGCTACATGGGTACTCACCGCCGACGCCCACACCCTACATACATATCCAAAAGCAGCTGTCAGGAACCCAGTCCAAGTAAACCGCTCTCCATCTGCTTACCATGACACCTCTGGAGATAACCATCATCCACAGCAAGCCCTCGGGCGAGGTACCACTTGAAGCAGCCGACATGGCTGCACCAAGAATAACAAAACACGTCGTGAGGATCAAGCCGATCTTCCGTCCCAGACGGTCAATAATGAGACCAAAGCCTAAAAAAGGCATTGTCAGCCCATGTGATGCTATAAAGAAGTCGAGTTAAAGAAAGGGCAAATTTCGCTCACCCAATTGTCCCACGATGGCGCCCACAAAAAGCGAGTACGATAAACGAGATGACATGGTCTCGTTAAAAATCTCTTTGCCATAGATTTGGGTCAGGAGCAAATTGATGAAACTGATGATGCCAGACTGGTAGCCGTCTGAAAGCAGCGCGAAACCACTGAAAATGACATTGAAGAACGACGCCGTCCGTTTGGCCTTGGATTCGGGGTCTTGATTTGGCTGCCGCTCTTGACCATCATCGATGCTCGCGATATCCTTGGCAAGAATGTCATCGACAGGAGGCGCTGGCTCTGGGACCTGGGTCTTTCTGTCAAGGCTCGCCATAGATGTGCAGAAAAATAGGTTGGAAACACAGAGCAAACGAGGCGAAGCGCTCAGAAATCTTACCTCACCTTTAAAGTGGATTGATTTGGCGATTTGAGTCTCTCCTCGTGTAACGTTGACTGCCTTTTCTGTCACTCAACCAATCAGGTCTCAGCAGGCGGCCCATGACCACTTGGAGCCCATATCTCGGCCTCCTGGTGGCACATGTTGTACTCTGAATGCTTGTGATCCTTCGGATGATTTGCCGCGCTCTCTAATTTTCTGATCCAACGGAGACAGAAACCATATATTCCAATGACCTCACATGGACTCTTTCATTGGCATCCAGAGTTCGATCTGATTATGTTTACGTGTTCTGGGTTGCAATAATTATGCGTGCATTGTGAGTAAAAATGTTTGATTTTATTTTCGCCCGTTTTGGGCCATTTCCTAGGTCTCTAGGCAGGGGAGGATCTTCGTTGACATGGGTATCCTCTAGAACATTCGTATCAGCAGATCAACAAGAGACTCGCTGAAACAAATGTTCTGAGTCTTGAGGATCATTCGGAGCAACTTGTTTACCTCAGACTGTCAGACCGTCGATTAGCGTTTGCCCGTCTTCATGGTAAAAGCCGACAGTAGAACATTCCTTGAGTTTCCCTGCAGCCTGGCTTCTTTGAAGATTGCATGTACCTAAGTTACCATTTTTCCGGAGCTTGGTTTAAATCATCCAATCCACTGGTATACCTCTGAGGTCTAGCATGCTGTATATTTCGACAGGACGACGACAATCATGCACATACCAGTGTCTCTTCGCCATTGTCCCCGTTGCATGCTCACTGTTAACATTATATACGCACCGATGATTTGCAAGAGGGCAGGGATGGAGACACGAGAAATAGTAACATTCAGAGTTTGGTAGATCGACGGAAAGAGCTAGTGGAGGACAAGAATATATGATGTGGAAATACAACATGCCATAGTAACGAATATCGGTAGAATTAATTAGGTGTGATGTGAAAGGGACAACTTTGTGTTTGGATGATTTCGAGGACCGCTGAGAGAGTGCTTTCATTCTTTTATCGACAAACACTCGACTCACACGCCATGGCCACTGGGCCCGACAATCCGTTTGCCTCTGCCCCTCCGGGCCTCAGACCCTATTACGTACCTGGTCTCAACAGCCCCAACTACACCTCGCTTCCTACGCCCTCTCCTTATTATGCTACAGAGGAAATGGATCTCATTGATTCACGTGTCGCAGCCCGTGAACTCATAAATTATGCTGTGCTCAAGTACATCACCACCGCTGTCAGCTGCCCTTTCGAAGTCTCGCGCACTCTGCTTCAAGTCCAGTATACGCCCAGCGAAGAAGGTCGCGTCGCTGTGGCTGATTCTGCCGCAGATCCAGACGCGGACGATTTAGCAGACGAGGTAAATAGGGATAACACACCAGCCGTGCCAGTCGCACGTTGGGCTCACAAAGTAGCCGCTTCTCTAGGAGGAAGACGAAGACTTTTACAGCGACAGAAGAAAGCCGACCGACAGCGACGATATGGAGCCTGCGGGTACAGCCACTATGGGCTACGACGATCCCGAGTTTAAGCAAAAGGTGCAGCTGGACGGCAGCGGCTATGTTTTGCGCACGAGCGTATACGACGACGCAACGCGACCGCCATACCAGATCCCGATTATAGACGAGGGTGTCTGGCAATGCATCGGCCGCTTAATGAAGCAGCCACACGAGGGCTGGCGCTCGCTGTTCAAGGGCCAGTACACCAACTGGTTGTACGAGATCTCGCACTTGTTCCTGCAGCCCACGCTCGAGGGCAGTCTCAACGATGCGTTTAACTTATACGACGATACGATTCCGCTCGTCCATCTCGACCACGCCGGTCCGAACCTCGCGACACTCGTAGGCAGCCATGCCATCGTCGGCGCCCTGCTGAGCCCACTCGAACTGGTGCGCACTCGATTGGTGGTTCAGTCGTCCTCACCGCTGCATCGCAAATACAAAGGCCCGCTGCATTGTCTGCGCACCATCTATGCCGAGGAGGGCGGTTTGGCTGGTCTGTATCCGCATCTTGGCACCACCCTCTTATACCACTCCATCTCTCCTCTCTTGCAAAACGTGACGCCGCTCATCATTGACCGTGTGCTCGGTATCTCGCCGAACGACTCGCCATTCACCTACAGCCTGGCTGAGCTCGCGTTCAATATGCTCGAGGTCATCGTTACTCTGCCCCTCGATACGATCCGCAAGCGTCTGCATTGCCAGATACGCTCACGCGTGCCCTCCACGAAGCGGTTTGCGACCGTGGTGCCTGTGCGTCCAGTCCCGTATACCGGCCTCAGCGATGCCGTATACAGCATCATCAAGGAAGAGGGCGTTCCACCCAACAAGAGCAAGAAGAAAGCAAAGAATAGCGCTACCGCCTTGGGCCTGCGCGGTTTGTATCAAGGTTTCAGCATGCAGTGTACTGCCAACGTGATCCTTTTCCTTCTTCATGCCATTAATGGCGTCGATGGTACGTTTTGCTTCGCTTATATGCCTAATTATGTCGTACACTGCTAACCATGTCCTTGTAGACGACTATGAAGACTTTTAATTCTTACTCCTCCACCTTATCATTGAACTGATCTTTTTTTTTTTTTCCCTGGTGCAAGCCACATGACTTTTGAGCGGAGCTACTTGCATCAATATAAAATGGGCCCCATTTTTCTTTCTTTGTTTCGATACCTTACATAAACTATGTCGACGTGAATTGCTTGTGCTGCCCTCTTATGGCTTCTACATTCCTGAGACACGTCCAGAATAGATAGACAGACCTACAATTCATTGCACTCAGTTTAAACGGTGTAATGTTTCGCTGGCTGCCGATATCTGCTTTTCAAGAAAGATAAAAGAAAATGAAAAATGAAAAAAAGGCCTTGAAACGCCAAAACCGTCATGTTACTGTACGCCTTGCATGTATTAAAGTGGAGGGAGAGAGTTGCTTCACTCACTCGTGCAGTGGATGATAAACGATGGTATGTTTACAAGTGAAAAGTTTTTGACTTTTGGCTGGGTCGTACTCCCCTGACCGTCAGCTGATCACAGGACACAAGGAGTGGGGAAGGGTAAACATTTTACTTCTTCAGACTACAAACTCGAAAGTGAGCTGCAAAGAACCATGCAGAGACATTTGCCTCGGCCTGCTGACTTTTTTCTCTCGCTCTGTGTACGGCATTCAACTATCGCTAACAAATTCCCATGCTCCTTGAAGAAAGCAAACACTGAAAACTAAAGGCACCCAGTTGCAAATAGTATCCCGTCCTATCTCGTCCTTTCTCAGTGAGTGTCGTGTGCAGTAGCCAACTCTTTCCTAGACCTATCGCCTTCGATATAGGGATATAAAATGGACAGAGTATGTCTATGCATCGGGGATTTGTATGGAGTGCCAATAGGTTGGAAAGCAAAAAAGAGAAAAGAAAAAAAAAAAAAAAAGAGA
>VAFG01000239.1:461224-495091 GCA_013461545.1 Syncephalastrum contaminatum
TTCCTTTCTTTTTAGTCCTCATCTTTCTCAGCCCACGCATGTCAAACAACAGCAACTACGATGCCATCAAGGAAACTATTGTTCGCAGAGTACGACACGAGCGCCAGCGCCAGCAGGAGAAGCAACTTCAAAAACAGCAGGAACAGGACTTGGCCATTGCCGAGAATGGTTTACCTTCCCCACCGGTAGAAGAAGACAGCGAGATGAAGACATTCAAAAAGACAAAAACTGAGGCGGCTGGTCTGCCTGACGAACGTGCCGTACGAGAAAAGATTATCGCGCTGCAACTAGAAAAGCATAAACTGTTTCAAGACCTAAAAAACCTGCTCGCGCAACGACAACAAAAAGAGAAGAGTGCAAGCCCTCCTCCATCGGACACGCCACCCTCACCACCGCCACAGCCTCAAGAGCAAGTGATAACCCATCGTCAAAAGCAGACATCGTCTCGCCTTCGTCAGCGGTCTTTATCGATTGGTTCACGGTCTGCTCCCAGCCTGGATGATACTTCCAGTCGACGGTCCAGTCTTGTACGATCACGAAGCAGCCGCCATCACGAACGGTACTACTCTTCACCTGTATCACGACCCTTAACACCACCCTCGTCCCGCCATCATAATCCTACTTATCATCATCCATCTCATCATCATCACCCTAATTATTACCACCCATCATCCCGCTGGGCCCGTCATCCTCCTTCACCACCCATGTTTGTGTATAACCGTCCTTCTCCTTTTGGATTTCCCAGGCATCTTTCGGACAGACACGTGCCTCGCTATTCCTAAAACACCTCATACTACATAGCATATATAGTAGATATGTATACCTTTTTCTTGTTCTTCAAAGTATTTATTGCTACGTATGCGCGTGGAAACACATCTTGCATTGTCCTTTTTTGAACACATTGGGGCTGAAGTCAACACAGCCGCACTCGCGACACGGGGGTGCATCGCTGGCTTCTTGTTGCTGCGACTGGGACGCAAAGTAATCGACGGCAGGCGTACGGACAGCCTGCGGGGTGGATGCCGGTGTCGAACGCGAAGAAACGGACAGCGGCGTGGAAACGTTGCTAGGCTGATGATACTGCTGCGATGGTGGGGGTGGAGGCGTTCTCGATAAGGAGGAGGAAACACTGGGTTTGGTATGTACAGGGATGCTTTGTTGATATTGAGTGGCAGGAGGAGGTGAAGCTAGGCGGGCGGATGTGGCGTATTCGTCGTGGAAAGGTGAGTCGGCTGCCTCGTCTTCTTCTGGGTGCTCCATCAAAGCAGTGGGCGCTACAGAGGGTGGTGTCGTCGTGTTGGGTCTCGCTGGCATCGGTGGTGATACGTTTTCGGTGTAATTGACGGGGAAGATACCGCGCTGGCCATCCAGCTCGCCCAGCCACCAACCTTCGTCGACTTCTTCCAGAACGGAGATCATGCTGCCTGCTGTGAACGTCAGCTCGTCTGCGCTTTCACCCGAGAAATCGTACAAAGCACGGCGTTTTCGGCGCGCAGGAGGAGACGGTGGGCGTCGTGCGGCAGCCGACGCCGTGGCCGCAGCCACACCGACCGGGTTCGTAGCAGATGTGCTGGTGCTGCCTGTGCTATGGATCGACGCCGCACTGGGCACGCGTCGTGGTGCGCGCTGCTGCTGCTGGAGGCTGCTGGCGTTGCTATCTGTGCTGGCCTGCCGCGTGCTCACCCTGCGCGCCAGGTTCAGACTGTCTGAACTTCCTTGACGCGTGCTCAGTCGGCGGTTCATCGACGTCGGAGGTGGTGGCGGCGGTGTGCGCACAACACCGCTATAATTGCCGTCGTCCAGGCTGGCTCCTGCTCCGAACGTCACACTGTCGTTGGGTATGCTGCTTGCGGCAGGAGGCGTGTGTGTATGATAAACGGGTGGGCCAACCCTCCGCGGCTCAGGCGGGGGCGCGCCGTGACTCCAGCTCGAACGGACGCCGTCCAGCAGCTCCACTGCCGAGCTGTAATAGGCGTGTTGCGCGTCGAGCAACCTTCGAAGGGATTCAAAGTGCTCGTACTATCATACAGTTAGCCACACTCATCCATTTCCTTTACTCTCCCTGATCTGGGTATTGCTTTCTGGCCCATGGCTTACCTCAAAATCCTGCAAGTACATCATTTTCTGGGTAAGGTCGTACTCTGTTTCTTCGTACTTCATTTTAGAAGCCTGCATCTCTTGCTCCAGTTCAGGCTTCTCTTTCTTGGCCTTCTGAAGCTTGCTCAGTTTGGCGTCGTAGTCGAGACGGCGTGACTCGAGCTTTTTGCGCAGGTTCAGGTACTCGCGGTATTCTTGCATGCCCCGCTCCAGGGTCTCCATGTAATCTTCTTTGACAGCGTTGAGAAAGTCTTCTTGCAGCATCGCGATGCGTGACTCGGCCTGGCCATAGCTCATCAGAGCAGAGCCTACGCGGACAAGGTCAGTTTACAATAACGCTATGGCTTTTAGAAGTTTACCCAGGAGCGAGTCGTCGCCAAACACGCTACTATGGCTTATCCAGCAGGCACCGACAGCGCTGGCGGGCGAGACCTTTATCTTTTGGTCTTCAGGCGAGGGTTTCTTCTTTGAAAGTTGTCCATAGAACAGTTCAGTTGCCTGCTGCACTTTTTCAAAGCCGGTGCGCTTCCGCTCTGTGTCCTGTTCCAAGCGCTGGAAATCCTCGGTGTGTAATGTCGCCTTGGCAGCACCCAGTCGCTCGCCGGTCCACTGTAGACAGCAGAGTGAATGAGAAGAAGAATGAGAGAAGAAAAAGAGATTTACCTGTCTAAATTTGCCTAGATTCTTGATCATAAGGTTGCGATGAAGAAAGAGAGGGGCGAGTATTTGAGAATTGCTTCTTTTAGTAGCACCACTGTCTGGTCGAGACACACACACCTGCCCTTTCGGACTATCTTTTCGTTGATCCGACAGTCCAATTATGATAGCCTATGTTTCACTGTCTTTTTTTTCTTTTAGCATGATATCATCGTGTTGCCGTACAAGGGCACCCTTCTCTTTGGCTATGTTTTAAGAGCAGATCGACACCAAAATCCTATTATTTTTTCTTCCATGCTCTCGTTTGACAGATAGACACAACTGCCAGGCGCTTGGGTCACCCGTTGCTGGGAAAGTGGGGGCGATCTTTTTTTTTTTTTTCTTTTTGCACTTTTCCAATTAACCCGATGCGGTTGCACGTGGCATGCCTCAAAATAAATATACCTCGTTTAAAATAGGAACTTTTGTGCTTCTTGTTCATCAGAGCATATACCCTTTGCGTCTTCACGCCACTCTTTCCCTTCTCCAAGGAGCCATTATGCCAAGCAGCACCGAGTTACACAAATGACAGGACAATAAAGAAGTGGTACACCAATATGTTCCATTTGTGACTAGGCAGCATAAATGCAAAATAAGAACGTGTATATACATATTAGCTAGCAGTATTAGCCTCAAGAGGAAGCTGCTACCTATCCCTCAACACGCTTCGCTCCAATATCTTACTAGTCTGCATGTATGTAATATAATTACAGAGAGGGTCATCCCTGAATCTCGGATAATTTGCCGTTCTTCCCTGATACACACCTATGTGACACGTACGGATATAAATGTGTCGATGATCCCCTGAATTTCTCGCTGCATAAATGTTATGTGTATCAAAACAACGCGTTCATTTCATGTATTGTGTCACCAAATGAGAAGCCAAGCATGATAGTGCAGCAGGAGCTAAGCGGCGTATATGTACAAAGCTCCTTGAACATCCAGATGTCTACCATGTATATTATAATGATCCATGACATGTATGACGTAAGAACACCGGGTTATCATACAAAAGTGATAAAAATAAACCTTTTCCACTTAACAGTATACATACGCAATATATAGATATTCCCCGGTATACAGATCATCGGTAGAAGAGAGCCATCATTCTTGATGGCGCCCAGATTCCGCCGTCGGCCCAATTATGAATCTATTAAAGGGATGAAAGAAGATCATCATTATTCCGAAAATCCGCTGCTTTTCAACCTCCTCACATTTCGACCATGGTTCGATTGGCCTTGCTGACGGCCACGCTACTATTGTTGAAAGGGACTTCGTCCGTCGCAGGAGCTGCTCACCCCCGAATGAAAGCAGTACCGCGTGCGGCCACGCCAGATGGCCATAATTTGTTGGTCGATACTTTCCCGTCCTACAATGCGCCTGACGCAGTATTTCCAGCCATCTCGCATCCTTTCTTACCCGCCTACGCCGACGATCATGGCAGTGATGCAGAGCGTCACACTGTACCGACCAACGCGTGGCATAGCAACTTGTTTTACCCGAGCGCTGACAATCTGGCGCCCACGATCACCGACCCATATATTTTGAGGTTCTTGGATGGTTACGGAGGCAATCCCGGCCTTACGATTCACCACGGTGCAGATAAAGTGAGGATTCTTGTTTTCTTTACTAGTCATATCTGACCAATGGAGGTGTATCTATATGTACCGGCAGGTGTATGGTGAGTATGCGGCCGTGAATGATGTGCCCGCTACAGAAGTCGGCTACATGGTCAATAGCGTGGTCGTGGATATGCGTTTCACATGTACCGAATGGGCGAATGTAAGGCCTGATCTGCGTGTCACCTCTTGGGACGAGCTCACCGCCAACGTTCGACTGGTGTCACCTTCGTCCGCGTCGCATATTGACTTCCCCTTGGCGCGCGGCATGGCGTATATCACCGCACTGTACCAGGACTTGACACCCAATTTTTTCACTCAACATGCCATCGTTGAAGTGACCTCTGACGAACAGTCCACTCAGGACACATTTACGGGACATCGCTTCAGACTCAAGATGAATGATCCCGACAACAGCGTTTATTTGATTTATGCCCTCGGCAGCCAACCGCTGACCTTGAGAAAGACGGACATGTCCAACCTGGTGGCGTCGACTCCATATACCGGCCCCATCCGCATTGCCAAAGTCCCCGGCGGCGGACCGGAAGCAGAAAAGGTGCTCGACGACAGCAGTGGCGTCTGGGCCACCGCCGGACAAACAACGGCATGGAGCAACAGCAGGTTTGAAACAGCGCGCATTGCGCGCATTACTGCATGAATGTGTTGCTAACCTGCCTAAAAACACAGTAATGCCGCCGCGTATACCCTGCAATGGCAGACGACCGGATCGCAGTCGCAGCCACTTTTAACCTATGCTTACCCTCACCATCTTCAGACCCTGGATGATGCCACGAGTCGCCCATCCACTGACCTCATCCTCGATTCTTCAACCAAGGGTCCGATGACAGCCGTTCTGGGTTCCCAGTGGACGCTCAACGAACCCAACCTTGTGGATGTGGACTGGTTGCCGGCCAATGCCAAGGTTCCCGATACATCCGTGGTGAACGAGATTATGACTATTTTGGGCAATGACATTGCTTCCAACTATACCAATGAGACCCTGAAAGAAGACAACTACTTTTCAGGCAAAGGTCTTCAAAAGTTTGCCATGGTGGCACTTATCCTCAATCGCCCGGATCAGACCGGTCTGCACAACCCAGAGCTTGCAAAGACCGCACTTGACCAGCTCAAATCCTCGTTCCTCCCTTATCTCCGCAACAAGCAGCAGGATCCTTTCCGCTATGATAGTGTATACCGCGGCATCGTGGCCCAGAGCGGGTTGCCTAAAGAAATGGGCGGCACAGGCGACGTGAATGCTGGGTTTGGTCATTCTTACTATAGCGACCATCATTATCACCAGGGATACTTGGTCGTCACCGGTAAGAGATGAGACACACACCAAATGAGGCCCTGTATTTCGCATCTGACACCATCTATGTTTTAGCTGCTATCATTCACTATTTAGATCCTGAATGGATGACGGATGATATCAAGGGCTGGACCGAAGTCATGATTCGCGACGTCAATGCGCCCGCAGAAGACCCCCACTTTGCACCTTTCCGCAACTGGGACTGGTTTGCAGGCCACAGCTGGGCAGGTGGTATCAGGGTGGACGGCGCGCTCGATGGTCGGGATCAAGAGTCTGTCCCTGAGGTATGTGAGAACAAATGATGATAAAATCGCCTGTTCTTATAAAGCATTCTATTATTAGGCTGTCAACTTTTATTACGGTATGAGATTGTGGGCGCTCGCGACCCAGAATGAAGCTTTGCGCGACCTGGCGTCTCTGCAGTTGACGATCATGAAGCGCACCACGTACGAGTACTTTTGGATGCTAGATGACAATCAGAATCATCCGAAAGGCATGATCAAGAACAAGGTGGTTGGTATTTTCTTTGAGCAGAAGATCGACTATGTAAGCGATACCAGGGGAAAACGAAGTGCGATTATTCATTCTAATGGGGTTCGCTAGACAACCTATTTTGGTCGCTACCTGGAGTTCATTCATGGCATCCAGCAGCTTCCCATGACACCCGCATTGATGGCGCTCCGTACGCCCGAGTTTGTTTCCCAAGAATGGGACCAGAAATTGGCTTCTGTGGCACCTTCCGTGCGAAGCTCGTGGGCCGGTGTTCTCTATCTTAACTATGCCCTCATCGACTCGACAGATGCATATGCAAAGCTGCGCAAGGTGGCCATGGATGATGGACAAACGCGGTCGTATTCGATGTATCTCGCTGCTACCCAGTCGCATTTCCGAAAGAGAGGTAACTGAAACGCTCGAGCATATCACGAATTAAGCGATTTTTTTTTACCCATGGTTCCATAGTGAAAGCGGCCCATGTCTCTTCCGCTGGTTCCAGTTCGGCAGATCAACGCCCGCACAAGCCATCTTCAAACCGTACGTCGCGCCTCCCTAACTTGCGGATCTTCCGGCCCTTTCAGCGCCACTTCGACAACCATTAGATTGCTTGGTGATTCATTACTCAACAAACGCAGATATCGGCTCATCGTACGGTGACAGATTATCTGTATTTAACAAGTTTGACCGTAGAAAAATATGCTTCACTAATTATCACATGTCATGACCCTCGACATTTATATCACTTCAACCCAAACTCGCTCAAAAAAAAAAAAGGAAATGGAGGCCTAGACTCAATATATACATTGCATATTATGCCCAAACCAGGAGCATAATATTGATAGAATAAAATGGATGATTTAACATCAAACGGTACCACTACGATCTCTATTGGAAGAGAACCTTGCTCCAAGGTGGGCAAGCCCTGCACGCAAGGGATTCTCAGCCGGCTGTTTGTGGTTCTGCTGACGGTGACGTGTTGTTGCAGGATGGTCACTGCGCTCTTCTGTTGAGATGCTCGCATTAGACTGACTCTGTCCTGGCATCCACAGTCGCATGGGGCCATTCGGATGGCGCTGGGCCGAGTCCTGCTCGGTTGTGTTTTGTCGCGGGAAAGGAGGGAAAGGAGAGTCGGGTTCAGCTTCGTCACGTAGCTCATCAATCTGCACCATGGTATTGGCAGCCGTAGCGGAAGGCGTAGTATTGGAAGAAGGATCGTTGCTATTCCACTGCTCTTGGCGCAAGGTAGAGCTGCTATAGGATCGAGAGAAGGAGGACGGGGATGGAGAGAGGAAGCCTGCCAAACGACGGGTGACGGACGCACTCGAGGATGCGCGTGGGCGGCGAGCGGAACGCGGCGCGAGTGGCGAAGGGGAACGCGTCGGAGGGCTTCCGGATGCCGACGCAGCAGCTGCACCCGATGATGCAGGTTGGGCTGTGGGGACCGGCAGCGCAGGCAGGCTTGGCTGGCGTTTAAGGGAGCGGATGGTGATACTGTCACTCAGGTCTGTGTACGAGTTGGACTGCTGGTAGAGCATCAGAGACGAGCTGGAGTTGCTGCGTTTAGAGAGTTGGGAGGAGTTGGAAGGCGACAGCGCGAGGTTGGTATAGGAGCGGTTGCTCGCATCGCTTTGCGCACGGTTGCGACCAAAGCCACGCAACGAGGTGCCAGTCGATTGTGAATCCAGGCCATCGGTGTTGACGTCGGCTCTTGCCCCTGGATGGCGCATGACAGACGACTCGGGCGGGCTGGCAAACATGGCGAGTAGACGGTCGTCTTCGTTACTCCAGTGGGCAGAGCACAGGCGGTATTCGAGGGCAATTTGCTGGCGCGCATTGCGCTCGATGAATCTGCCGCGAGTGACAGATGACTCAAAGAAAGGGCCACCGCAAAAGGAGCAGGTCTGCTCCTTGGCAAAGTACTCCTTGATATGCTCGGAAAGGAAAGCAGGGACGGTGATCTCCTTCTTGACGGCTGCGCGCGCACAGATCTCAAATAGGGAAGGGGGGTCGTGATTGAGAGCATAGGAAAATTCGGTGTCAAAGGTGCAGCCCTCGACAATGAGCTTGCGCAGTGTCTTGAGGCTACCGATGCCTGCAGGGAGGCAGCGCAGCGGGTTATTTGCAATGTTGAGGGATATCAGATCGTGCAGATTGGCAATCTCCTGCGGCAGCTCGGTCAGCTGGTTGTCGTTGGCAATGATCACCACGAGCTTTGGCAGCGAACCGATGGAAGAGGGCAAGGTCGTGACGCGGTTGTGAGCAATGTTGAGTGCGGTGAGTTTAGTGAGGAAAGAGATGGTATCGGGAAGGGATTCCAGCTGGTTGTGCGATGTGTTGAGGACACGCAGGTTGCGCAGATATCCGATCGTCCGCGGCAGGCTCGACATCTGGTTGTGCGAACTGGGCAAATCATTTTCCATGTTAGTCCTTTTTGCGCCCGGGCTTCCTGTGCTCTTCTGCTTGGTAGTAGGATACTACTCTACTTACAGATTCAGTTTGGTCAGATTGTCGAGGTAACCGATACTCGGGCTCAGCTTGATGAGAGCGCGGCCGGACAGATCCACAGCAAGGGAAGCGCCGGTGAGGCGCCTGGGTCTAGTGCGGCCTGGTGTAACGTCTCCGATGGTAAGTTTGGCCCAATTGATGTCACCCCGGGATGGCTGCTGGTCATCCTCGGCGTCCATCTGCAGCAGCTCACTCTCGAGCACATCGTCATTGGGCACGTAGTGTATCACATCCGGATAATACGTCTCGTCGATATAGGCCAGATCCTCGGCAAGATCCCGGCGTACGAGCGAGAGACGTTTGTTTTGGCGACAGAATTTGCACTCCTGGTCGACTTTGGTTGCGACGATAACGCTCTCGGGGCGGCTGGTCGTGCTCGAGCGGCCCAGGGGGTGCTCGTCGGTAGACGAGGCTGTGCTCTGACGTTTGTGCTTTGTGCCACAGTTATTTTGGCAGGTAAATTCTAGCTTGTAGAGGTGAGGGTTGGCTAGAACAAAGTCGTTGAGGGCGTCCTCGTTGTCGTCTAAAAGATCTTGTTCGTGAGGCTGGGGATCTTGGGGCGCGGAGTGGCTACGTTCCGGACGATTGACGTAGCCGAATGTGAGAGGAGCATGGTGCTTGCTCGTTTGTTGGCCCATGAGGCTGAAGAAAGAGAAAAGAGAGAGAGAGAGAGAAAGGGGAGAAGATAGATAGTGGAGATGGACAACAAAAAAAGCGCTGAGTTGCTGCTTTTACAAAAGCGAAAGGACGAAAAGACGAGGGCGCCCTTTCCTTGGCGATTCCGGACCAATCGTACCCCAGTGCCTTGCATGCGGGGTTGATGGTAAATGATATAATCCGAACCTCCATTAAAAAACTCCCCTCTAATCTATCACTCGTTTAGTCTCATATGATTGTTTCCCGCTCTTCTGTCCATCCTCCCATCATTTGTATCAGACCCTGTTTGTCCAACCTGCACCCGCTGATAAAATAAAGTATATAAAAAAAAGAGAGAGGCCTACCTCTGTAAGATATGCATGCAAGTTACCGCCCTACATCTCTTACTCCACATGCATATACCGTATGCCTGCAGCTCCATCTTGCTTCGGTCAGTAGGAGTAATCGTCATGAACAGTGCACCGACAGAGCGTGGCTTTTATTATTAGCCTCGTGAGAAACTGGAGCAAGCCACGCACGGATATTCCTTATATGCCCCAAGCTTATTATATCACCACAACAAGGCATGAAAATGATGAGAACAATAATACTATAGCCCGGTGGCGTCCTCTTATTCCAAGCAGAAGCATTTGACATGTCCTTGAAAGGTAGTGGGGCGAATGCCCATCTTTTTCTCCTCCTCCGCCTCCCCGCCCCCGCTCATCAGGGGGACGCGGGAAAGAAAAGGGGAGTGCTTCGTTGATCACGGATATTCTATACAGAGCATGGATTATCCAGGAGGAGAAAAGATCTCCCGCCGGGAAACGTGCGCGCACCAGCACTGTCAGTATTCGGGAATCCAAAAGTCATGGACGAATATGAGTCTCCTTATAATAAAAGCACCAGTATAACGGCCATATTGTATGACAGCTTCATCACTGTTTCGCAGATTGCTGTTTATGATGACTATCTCTTTATACATTACAAAGAAATAGAAACTGCTGCCGTACAGCGATACAATTTTATTGTGAAGGTAAAATAAAGCGTATAAAATGATTCCCCTCACTGCGGAGAATGGCAGGCCCAAGTCATGTGACAAAATCAGCTTCTAAGAGAGAGATGAGATTTCGATGTAGCCATTGTGCACATATGGAATTTTCTTTATTGATGGCAGATGTGAAAGTGCCGAGGTGGAATTTTATTATTTGTTTGACAAGAGTACTGTGGAACGACGAGATGCACTCGACATCTTAATGACGTTGTTTCCTACTGCTATTTGTAGTGTAGTGACTAATTCCTGTCGTTAGCATTGCGAATGACTCTCTGACAGCAGAAAACAATGTTGAGCGACGTCGTAGAAATCTGAATCCCTCTTGATGCGATCTATCAATTCAAGCACAACCTACCTGCTATTAGCCTCCAGAGGAGCATAGCGCGTAGATTTAGTAAGCTATTTTAAACTTTGTTTCAGACAGTTATTTTTATTTCAACTTCTACGCAAAAAATTGAAAGCAGTAACATGATTATAATGTGTGCGACGCTTTTCGGCGGTTGCAATGATTAGCTGACTATAGGGTTAAACGGCTCATAATCATTGAATGTATACTTACATCAATAAAGATACAGAATCACGTAAAGCATGTACTCATGCACATGGCTGCTTCGTTTTGTAGGATGGCTAATTTCATTTTTCCACCAATATCCTATCTGGAAAGCTTGCATAGTAAAATGTGAGAGTGAGTCCTGTACGCATAATATGGTTTTCAGGCTGGTTCCTATTTACCACGCAGGTTATAATCGCTGTAGCTGCTAGCGTGTATAAGAGTAGGGAATAGTAACTAGGGTGATGACTTGAAGCAACCAAAGGGTGGAAAGGGCGACAATGTCAAGAGGGATAAACAGCAACAGCGTCAATAGGCTGGGTGATCCCTTGAGTGTATTAGTTCTTCCTATCTGCCCTGTGCCTTGGGACGGGCCGCTTTCACGCTAGTTTTGGGAAAGTGTGAAGTGATAGGTTTCACGAAGAACCCAAATCCAGCACCTGCTCGTTCTTTTTCAACTATCTATTTAGGACTCTGCCTATGGGCCTTTGCGCCAATCTCGGCGTCGATCAGTCCTCTCTATTGAACCACTCTCCTCCTCTTATTATCCTCTTCATTACACCCAGACACCGGGCAGGGTCTCTCTTCATTCGATCCTTTTACTTACCTTGGTCGACCAGGACGACCCCATTCTTGCTCGATCTTCCCCCCGCAGCAACACAATGAAACACGACTGTCAAAATGGCTCTCCACTTTCACCTGCCAGAAGCAATTACGCAAGGAGGTATGTATCACGCATAAACCATGTCAGTGAAGGCGCCACTCAAACATACGTGTCACAGCGACAGTGTATCGTCTTCGTCTTCCTATCGAACGCATGAGAGTAACGGTGGGCGCCCACCTGTCATAGCCTCGGCGCGGGCTACATTCGAGAATATACGCAGTAAAGCGATTCAGTCGTGGAACAATGGCATTGATATGGAGCTCGAAGAGGATGCGAAGACCAAAATCAAAAAGACAACATGGCTCACCAAGCAGGAATTTGAGTCGAGTTCCCATCCTTTTGTTCGCCCCGGCGCCTCGACCGCATTCATCGAGCAAACGCCACGTCCAACCACGCGATCCTTTGCGCAAGCAGCCACGAGTAGTAACGTGGGCTGGTCTCCAGAGGAAGAGGTCCATGCGCTCGCTCCACCCCCGCCACCGCTGCAGCAGCCTCCTGTCTCAAGATCGCGTGAGTCGACTTACAATACGGACTATCCACGTGTCAGCCAATACTCGGATGCATCATCTACCACCGCGTCTGGCCCTGGTCGGCGCCATACGCCACCACTGTCACCGGATGCGCGTATTACACCTGAAGCCGACAAAGAACTCGCTCGCTTCTTCACCTGCGTCATCAGTCGGGCTCGCGGCCAGCAAATTATTCACGACTTTCAGAAAGGTTTCGATAACAAGCTCGACCAGTGCAGTACCTACAGCAATCGGACCTTCCGGCTGCTTCTTGAGGCGACGTGTGCCCTTATCACGGAAGAATCGGGTGCAATGCGATCGCGAATGAAATCCCCTTTTGCCAGCGACGGCAACCTCCTCATCATACAACGCGTCATCTCCCACTGGCCGTACCTCACCAAAACGATTGATAACTATTTACGTACCTACGTCGCGTGTCCAAGCGAGCTGCTTCCTGTGCTACGCCTATGTAACGAGGTACTCGTCTATGACGCGTCAGCGGCTCGGCATATGTCCGTACAAGTCCTGCGGAATGTCTTTGCCGAGATAGAACCGACTTTTGCCCCAAGTGAAAGCCACCAAGCCCAAGCTCTCCTGGACGAGATCAACGGCATTGCGCACGGGTCGGGCCCCAAATGGCCTGCGTCAGGGAACCGTGTGTCACGCCAAGCCAAAGACAAAGACAGACTCTGCGAGTCCGATCCCGTGCTTCGATGGAGACGCGGCAAGGACCCTGTTCCTCCGCTGCCGTCCGCCTTCTGCATACTATCCGAATCTGCCGCTACAAGCAATCCACAGAGAAAGCAGAACGCTCGCCTGGCCAACGTCGTCAATCGGACGAAATCACCATGGCGACACAACGATGTGGACCCTTATCTTTTAACACATTACCTGCTACTCCGCGAGGAAATCAAGGGCCCCTTTCAGATCGCATTAGAAAATTATCAGGCCACAGAAGCGCCGACAGCATTTTCAAACCAGGACGGCTGGTCTTACTACACGGGCGCTACCGTCGTGTGCTCCACTCTCGGCCTCACGTCGCACGGTCCCAAAGTGATCATGGAGTATGACGTGCCGCTCAATGACCACGGCTTGCTACCCTTGGAAGGATCGATGGCCCTGTTTGTCGCCGAATACCATGACACGAACCCCCGCCAACAGCTCCAGCTCGGTATTGAGGGCGGCCGGTCTTCCATGCTGACAGGTATCGTCTTACAGAGTGACACGTATCTCGTCCGAGACCGTGATGGCAGGAAAGCATGGACAGTCGTACATCTGGATGAGGCAAGCCTCAAGGTACTGGACATCACGTCGCGCTTCACCTTCTTTACCACCACGGTTAATGCCACGCCCAACCTCTCGCTTCTATCTTGGCTTTATATGCATCTGACATTGGAAGACGGCGCCGGCGGGCGTGTTTCTCAGCACGTCGCTCAACGCTTGTTGAAGGCAAGGAATATGGATGACAACAGGGATATCCCTCAGTACCTTCGAGGCCGCACCGTCGACCTGTCGCCTGTCCTTGCGCCAGATCACCCTGATGTACGCGCCAAGCCAGATCAACACCATTTCCCTTCCACGACGCATGAGCGCCATACACCCACCGCTTCCGAGCGGGCCCAAGGCTACAGGCTTTCCCCGAGCCAAGTCAAGGCCCTCGAATACAGTCTTACCCACAGCGTCTCCGTTGTGTCTGGCCCGGCTGGTACGGGCAAGACCTACCTCGCCGGCAAGTTGGCCGAGATCCTCCATAATGTCTTTGCCGAGAACCAGTGCTATCAGACTATCCTTGTCGTGACCGAGCGAGAAACGACCCTCGACAGCATCTTGGGCTCCCTCGCGCGCACTATACCCGACCTGCTACGCCTGGGAAGCCAGCGGGCAGATCCCATCCTCAAAGAGCGCCAGGCCCTCAAGCTCGTCGCCTCCTCTGCCAATGCCGACCCGCATCGCAAGCGCATGCAAAACCTCGAGCGCAAACAGGCACAGATCCAAGCATCGCTGAACGCCCTCTTTGTGTACAAGTGGCGTGTGCTCGCGGCTGATCCTGAGATTCTAATGACAACGCTTCCGCCCGGGCCCAAATTTACTGAAAAGTTTAAGAAAGGCTCCATCGAGGCTGGCGTCTCGTGGAAGGAGAACGAGCCATCCATCAAGACACTTTGGACGCTTTGGCTAAGCGACGACAAACTGGAAGAAGCCCAATTCCCATCCACAATGAGCGAGCATAAGGCCCTCCTTGATCAGCGCCTGACCTGCCAGCAGCGACTCAACGCGTTGGTCTCGGGCAAATCGGCAGGTACTCGCATGATGCCGATTCTGTCACACGACTCGGCCATGCACCGCCAGGCCTGGATCGATAAGCGGACGCCCCAGGTGGAACCCTTTGGCAACGCAGAGACGTGGCCACTCAAGACGTCGCGGCCCATCAACGAGATCCGCAAGGAGCTCGCCAGCGCCTGGGCTGATATTCTCCAAGTGAACCCCTGGACGGTCACGCCCGCACAAAAGCAGCTCTATCTGCAGATGATCATAAACGTTTTGGTCAAAGCTATCGACAGAGAAATAGGCGAGCTTTTGCAAGAGCAAGCCAGCGTGGCAGCGACGGTCGAGATGGTGCGCCAGGGCCAATGGGCGGCCGCGTGCAGCTATAACCGGGTCATCGGTACCACGGCAGATTTTGCAGCCGCCCATCGGGAGCTCATCCAACGCCTCGACCCTCGGGTCGTGATCGTGGACGAGGCGCACAAGATTCTCGAGACGACGCTCTTGTCGACCGTGCTGGGTCGCACCGTGGAGCACTTGGTTCTCTTTGGCGACGACCAAAGCAAGGAACGACCGACGCTTGTCAATCAGTCCCTCAAGGGCGAACCCAAACATTTCGATACCTCTCTGTTTGAGCGATGGGAGAACCTGGGAGGCGAGACAACTAAGCTCGAGGAACAATGGCGCATGTGTACCGATATTGCCTCGATCCACTATGCGCTGACCAACAAGGGCGGTTCTCACATTTTTACCGCTCCCATGGCTAGTCAGAACTGGGCCCAGTCCACCCGAACGACCCTCAAGGGTCTGTGTGAGCGGACGTTTTTCATCGAGCAAGACCCGGATGCTACCGCGATCAGTACAGAAGACCCTGTGAGTCGGTATGTCCAGACCAAGCTCTCCAAAGCTGATGTGGACGAAGCCAAATTTGCGTGCCATCTCGCACTCTACGTTCACCAGCAGGGCTACAAGCCCAAGGAAATCAGCATCTTGACATTCTCGAAGCTGCAGCGCGATCTCTTGCGTGTCCTGTTGCGCAAGGATGCCGCGTCCTCTAGCTGTTTCTCGGGCGATGTGAGTCAAATCGATATCTCTCTTTCCAAAGATTACACAAAGGAATGCAGCATCGCCATTATTTCTCTTGGCATGCCCTGTGGCCAGTCCCTACCGGATTATGATCTGTTTCATGCGCTGTCAAGAGCTCGCTACGGTTTATACTTTATCGGCAGGTCCGAAGCGACAGCGGGTACACTATGGGAGGGTGTGCGCACCTACCTGAAGAGCCAGAGTAAGTCGAGCCTCCTCACTAAAAGGCAGTCGAGATACTCATTTTATACTGCTTTAAGACTTGCTCTCCAAAGAGTTTCCCTTGCAATGCCAAGCCCACATGGAGACCAAGACCTTTGTCTCTGACTGGTGTGATTTTAAGACCGTCAGAAATGGTGGCTGTTCCAAGTCATGTAACCAACTGATGGAATGCGGTCATGTGTGCCCAGAAGTAAGTCTAATTCTATTTTCATATGCGCAGGCTCACCTTTGACTTAGACCTGCCATCTCGGCAGCCACGACAAGATCAAATGCGTCAAGCCCTGCACACGAAAGCGATCCGATGGGTGTACTCACACTTGTCCGGAGCTATGCCATGATGGACCCTGTCCACCCTGCCAGGAGACCTCTGAGAAGGAGCTCCGGTGCGGGCATATCGTGAAAGATACCTGCGAGAAGTTGCGCAAGGAGGACTACAAATGCATGATCCTTAAGGATTTTTTGCTTCATTGCGGTCATGTGGTGGAAGCGCCTTGTCATGGTCAACAGCTGCCTATGTGCCGTGCCCAAAGCGTCGTCGATATGCCCTGCGGACACACGATGCTGATGACGTGTGGACGTGACACTATCTGCACTGAGCTCTGCAAAACGAAGCTTGAATGTGGTCACCGGTGCCAGCAGATCGTAAGTCGTTCTCAACAATCATAAGGAGAGAGATCTAATACGTACTATGCAGTGTGGTATAGACCATTCGCATGATCGCAAAGATTGCACGGCGGGCTGTGCAAAGCAGTTGATTTGCGGCCACTACTGTGGAAAGGGTAAGTGGACAAGTGTAGAAGGAAAACGAATAGAATTGATTGAGCATACATATTGTAGGCTGTTCCAGTCCTGATGATCATACCGACCGGTGTCTGGAACGGTGTCAGGCCGTATGCTTCCATGGCTATGAGTGCAGCCGGCGGTGCTGGGAAAAGTGCGTAGAATGCCGGATGCCGTGCCTTTACGCGTGCAAGCATGCGAAATGCAACAATCTTTGCTACCAGGTAGAACAAGACAACCTGCTATATAGCGGTGTGCTGATCTGGCTTTAGAAATGTGATCGAATTCCTTGCAACGAAAGCTGTGACAAGGTACTCAAATGCTCGCATCCATGCGTTGGCCTTTGTGGCGAACCCTGTCCGCCGTGTAAGATTTGCGAACCGGATCTCTCTTGCTCTATATCCATGCAAAAGCTCTCCGAGTTTGAACAAGCAGACAAAGTCTACATGCTGCCCGAGTGCGGATGCAGTAAGTGGAATTGTGATAACCCATGGAGCCTTATTAATGGACATTTGACAGTATTCTCGGTGGAAGCACTGGATCTGTTCTTTCAAACGCAGGCCAAAAATGGCGAACACACAGCGATCAAGCTGTGGCAGTGCCCGACGTGTCAAAAGGCGATTTACACTGCGCTGAGGTACAACCAGTACATCAAGACCGAGTTGACGCTGGTAAACCAGATCAAGGCCAAGCAAGAAGAGGCACGTGCGGCGATGACAGAGCAAGAACGCCAGGGTGTGATTCATGCGATGCACAGCGAAACCAAGGCGACTGTCCTCCACAACATTCTCGGCGGACGATGGTTTGCGTGCGAGAACGGGCACCCGTATTACATTGGTGAATGCGGGGGTGCGACGCAGGTATCCAAGTGTCCGCAATGTGGTGCCACCATTGGTGGTGAAAACCATAAACTGGCTGAGAACAATCGCTTCTTTGGCCAGTTTGACGGTTCCAACGGACCTGCCTGGCCTGGCTACACTGCATGAAAACTCTCGCACCATATCCATCTCTTTTAAAAAAGATGTACATAGTCATAATAATAAACCATCAGCATCATACAGCATCGCATATTATAGTAGTAAAAAGAAGAGTTTTGCGGCAGTGCTTTAGTTCCTTTTGTTTTGTTTTGTTCGTTTCGTTCTGATGGGAGGTGGAATCGTTTCTCTATATTTACAACAACCTCTTTTTTCTTTTGTAAAGGAAAGCGGTTGATTGTTGATGGATTTGGTTTATTGATGGGCGGCAACGAAACGCTTCTGAGCCTTTGCGACAGTTTCCTTGAACTGTTCGACTTCCTCCCAGCAATCCAGCGGTCGTGATTCGTTTTTCCTGTCAAAAATAAAATAGACAAGTTAACAACGGATTGGATCACGTGAGACGCAATGCGTTACTTGTAGCAGGCAATGACGGCTTCCTGGCGTTCAGCAATCTCGGCAGGAATCTCCTTGGGGGCGGGTCTAACAATCAGCAAGAACGAAAAGGAAGGATTAGTCAAAGAAGAAAAAGCCAGCTTTGGAGGGTCTACCTCTGAATACGCTTGATCATGTTCTCGATATCGGTGCCCATAGCAACTGAGTTGTAGTCGTTCTCAATGTTTTGCTTAGCAAGGTCGCCATAGGATCGTCTCGTCACCTCGTCTTCCTGCTGTTTGGCGCGCTGCAATTCCTCGGCAACGCGTTTGCGAACGAGCTTCTCGACCTCCTCAGGATTAGCAGGGCTTTCTCCAGACTACACAGCAAGTGGCACGCTAAGTATGCAGAAAAAAAGATAATGTACTGATGTGTTTATTACCTTTTGTCGGTTTTCGAGGGATTCCACGAATCCTTGTGAAAACTACAAGGAATGCGTGTCAATGAAAAAAGTTGTTATTTACAGGATGGAATTCACCTGAAGAGGAACGTTCTGATTGTAGAAAATAACGGGCTCAGGAGTTCCCTTGGACTGTGTTGCACCCATGCCTCGACAAAAGTAAGAAAAAAGGTAAAAAAGTATAAGGGTGTTATAGGTGGGTGTGTCTTGTTAGGCCAGCCAGGTCGGACCGGATTCTCCTCTATTGAATTGATGACATCCCCGGTTTGCAAGTCACACCCTCATTATTTGATGCACCATGCTATGACCTCTTCTCGCTATTAAGGCAGTCTTTCATCCAGAATATAATCGCTTTCCTCTGTCTCTTTATCTATAGTGTACCTCCTCTTTCGTAAGTGAATTGAGTTGAGACTCTACAAGAGACAAGGGATTAGAGGGGAGGCTTAAGTTTAAACGAACGCACGTGGGGCACTTGAATACTAAAAAAAATGGTGTCAGCAAAGTATACACAGCTACTATCAATATTAGGACAGTCCATAAGATGGATGGAGACAGTAATGGTATAACAAGAGAAAACTTAATATGACGTGAAAGGAAGGGACAGCAGGACAGAGCAGATATCTATATATTGGAATAAAGTTACCAAATCGGGGGTTGGCACGTCACGTATTTGCCGAAAAACAGAAGGTGGTTGTGCAAGGTCCTCTTCTTGACGCTAAATAACACAGGGTGAGTAACTTATATATATAATAGACAATGCGTCTTTGAATTGCAAACTGAGGAGGTGCATTCGTTTATCTATGGGATACTGACATGATAATGATAATAATGTAGCTTGCCCTCATGACGACTCATCAGGATAAAGGCTTCACCGAAAAGGCATTTGTCGACCCTACGCCCATGCCTGAGGGCATTCCTCACGTCGATGAGCTCGGTGCTACCTCTGCACCTCTGAAGAGCGCGTCTTTCTTCATTGGCCAGTACTGCAAAGCATACAACGAGGACTTTATGCTCTGCAAGAACGAGAACAATGACCCTGCCCACTGCCTCAAGGAAGGCCGCAAGGTGACGCGATGCGCGATCGATCTGTACGAAAAGAAAAAGACAAAAGGAGACGAGGAATGGGAGGAAAGTGATACTTATTACTGCTATTCTTTTTTTTTTCGTAGGATCACTAAGCTGCGGGAAAACTGTGGCAAGGAGTTTGATGCGCACTGGCAATGCCTGGAAAACAAGAACCAAGAATTCAAAGAGTGCCGCCAGCCTGAGCGTACCCTCAATACCTGTGTCTTTGAAAAGCTGGCAAGTGTTTATTATCATTATAATTGCCATTTAACTATTATGCAATGCAACATGCCTGGAATTAACGCGTCTTTTTAATAGGGTCTTGAGAAGAAGATCCCTGGTTCACCCGAGGGCCCTCAGGTGCACGAGAAGACCAACCCTGTCTTTAGACCTCAGATGAAATAAACCAAAAGCACACGAAAACAAGCTATATACTACTACATATAAAGGAAAAGGAAGAAAGACAAAAGATGATAGATATCTAGATATATTACAAGTGTAGCGGTTTTATGTTACCATGGTGTTGCAAAAGAGCTTGAGACGAAATGCATCGATGCCATTGAGATAATAACGGTAGAGACGCTTATCCTTGATGAAACCGAGACGTTGGTATAAGCTCATGGCGCCCTGGTTGGTATATTCTGTTTCGAGAACAATCTCATCCGCGTTCTGGTGTTTCATTGCCAAGACAGCTTCTTCGACGAGACGGGTGCCAATGGAGCGTTTGCGATAGTCTTTAGCCACAGCCAGCATGGCAATATAGCCTCGCATTCGGTCCTTGTGCGGGTCGAGCTTGCAGATAATGACTCCTACGCAGGTGTCCTTGTCCATGGCGAGAAAGCAGAGCTTGGGCCAGTTGTGTATAAAGTACCGATAGGTGTAGATTGAATACGGTTCGGAGAGGTCGTTCTCGATAAGACTCACAATGGCTGGCAGCTGAACTTCTGATTCGTACGAGACATAGCTTATGGGGTCCACTTCTGCTTCTGCTGAATTACTAGACATTACAATAATATAATAAGAAAGGACAATGCAATGGACCTATGGTTAGGTGGCTTTTTCCTGCCCGTGTGATATGCAATGACGACAATGATCACCGACACGTAGTACACATTCTCTTTCGTTTCTTATAATAATAGAAAAGAATAGAATGCTCTTCCAGCCTATTCGGCAGGGGCGTCTCTTCACCACTCTCCCTTTACGACATTTTAGTCATGCCCGTCCTTCATTCGGTCCAAGAGGCACCCTCCATTCGGTACCGAAGCAGCCTCAAGCAGTCAAACCGAAACGAGTTATAGGTCGCATTCCACTCGGGCCCCATCAGGACAACTTGCCCCAGTTTGCCTACCTACGTCCGATATTCTTTGGCATTACCTCCTCCACAATTATCTTTGTTACGGCTGGTTACTTTTACGACCGCAACCTGACGCGCTTTTACGACCGTATCAATGGCTTCCGCTCTCGTCTTCGACAAGCTTTCTTCGGCGCACGTGACCGATTGACCTTGGAACAATACCTCGAAGAGAAGCGACAGTATTTCGAAGAACGTCGTCTGTACTTTTTGGAACGCAAGCGAGAAATGCTGGCTCGTGCAGAAGAGCGTCTGTCTCAATTACGCATTGTCCCGGTGTTTGTCCAACGCACCTATCTCATGGTCCTCAACCAGGTCGCATCCATGACCGAAGCAGAACGGACCCTTGCTTCTCTGATTGGTATCAACCTCGTTGTCTTTGGCTGCTGGCAAATCCCACGTCTTGCACCCTTCATGGCACGCTGGTTCTTGCATCATCCTACCAAGGGCAATTCCATCACTCTGCTCACGAGCTGTTTCTCCCACCAAGAAGTATTCCATCTCGGCTTAAACATGGTCGGTTTATGGTCTTTTGGTTCTATTATGCATGAAGTCCTCGGTCGTGAGCAGTTCCTTGCCTTCTACTTGACGACCGGCATTGGTGCGAACGTCGCCAGTCATGTTCTGAGCTTGGCATCCCGTCGCTGGCGCCCCTTGTTGCCCAGTTTGGGTGCCAGTGGCGCTCTTTACGGTCTACTCGCGAGTACGGCTGTGCTCTATCCTCAGTCCAGCGTCTATATCGCGTTTCTGCCTTTTATTCCGATCCAGCTAGGGTAACTCGCCTTATGTGCAACATAGACAGTACTGATATCATCTTGTCATAATTACTAGATACTGTGTGCCTGCACTCATGGGCTTCGACTTGGCCGGCATTCTTCTCCGGTGGAGCATGTTTGATCATTATGTGAGTCAATATGTTTTTTTTTTTGCGAGAAAGACAACTGAATGGTCTGAATAGGCTCATCTGGCGGGTGCATGTATTGGATTGGCTTATACAGAATATGGTCAGAAGCATATCTGGATTCCCATCACCCACAAAGTCCATGAGATCCGCGCTCACTTCCGTCGGCCACCCCCACCCCCTCCATCCGCATCCACTACCCCATGGTACCGTTTCTAGACATCTTATGCATTTTCCCCTTTCATATATCTGTACAATTCTCGTCCAATACAAGCACCGTCCCACCATATCATCAACACATTTCTCCTTTGTCATTTGTAATTTTTCGATTAAAATAAAAGATATAGCTCGCGTAATAGTACCGCATACCCGTGACGCACAGAATAACTGTGCAGCACACAAGGCGCCAGAAAGCGGGCATGCTGTGTGGAAACGAACTCTAATTATGTCTCTAATGGCCAGTTGAGCGAGCCCCACTGGCTCTGACAGAATCATTGCCCGAAGTCCGCTCAGACGTAAGTCCATTATTGGGTACCGCTTTCCGACTGGACATGAAGCGGAGACTTGTACAAACGTTGAGTTAGGTGCGACTTGTGGTGAATGTGTTTACACTTGTATTTTCAGTAGTGCTTCTTGTATGTCTATACAGCCCCCAATACTATAGCTGCGACAGTTGCTTCACTTTCTATGCTCAACCTCACATGATATAACATTCCTGACCTTACCGTGCCTGGGCTGATATGGATGAAATAGATGGTATGTTTGTAAATAATCCAATTGAATAATGACTTGCAAATGATAGCCCTCCATGTAAGACAAAACAGTGTAGAGAAGCATGTCCTAGTAAAAGGATCGCCAGGTGAACAGTATTTGACATTTCTCATTATACAAAATTGGATATGAGCGGCGGGTTAAATGGTGACCATAAGAAATCATACATAAAATAAGCATATTGCTTGGTTTTCCGCTCTGTTCTGCTCGACTTGATGGCGACACCACCCAATACGCGTGTAGGACCACGCCTCTTTGACCTTCCTCCAGAGGTGAAGAAGCTCCTCACCATTGACACCTTCAAGGTATACTTCATCTATTCATCTGCCTTCTTGTCTAATGAACAAATAAAGGGTAATCTCTCCACCACTGAGTTCATGGAGCAGATCTCGGCCGATTTACTCGCACAAGCAAAGGACCAGAAGAACGATAAAGGTGAACGCCGTGGTTTTCACTGGGTTCATTCCGCTTTGTAGCCTGACTCTCTCGTACTCTAGCTTTATTTGACCCCAAGGCGTTTATTCGCACCTTTGAAAACGTGCTCGAAGAACTCAAACAGCTGCGAACACGCGTCCAGGAACAGTGCGATGAACTTGAGAACTCGACTCAGGTCGTTGAACTTCAATACAAAAAGGATATTGCAGATATGCAAGGCGCCTTTGATGTAAGTCCTTGTCTCGTCCGCTCTTATTTCATCTTAACCATAAGCGGCCAGGATGTGTACCGGTCCTATGATAACCTGGAAGGACGCATTGGTGAAGTCGGCAAGACCGCTATCCGTATTGGTGAGCAACTCGAGACGATCGACAAGCAGCGGTCGCGCGCTTCTGAAAGCCGTGATATTATCGAATACTTTATGGAATTTCAGGAAGGCAACCCTGAACGACTCTCCCTGCTATGTGAAGGTGGTGATGAGGGCCAACTCAAGGCAGCTATCATCTGTCGACGGTTGAATGCAGTCGCCAAAGAAGTCGACACCGATGTCCGCGTAAGTGCCCTTGATCATCGTCTTATCCTAAGCGCGCCTCATGGAAGATTTTCTAGGCCCGCATTGGTATCGAAAAGTTCTGCGAAAGCTTTGAAAAGGAAATGCTTGAAGATTTTGACAGAGCTTACAAAGAAGGTGACCCTCGTGTCATGGCGGTAGGTAGCCTTGAGAAGTGCCCAATTTGACTCTGATATTCTCTTTGATAGCATCGCGCGAAGGTCTTGTTCGAATTCAATGGCGGTGCTTCATGTGTCCAGATATACGTCAACCAGCACGAATTCTTCATGTCGAGCAAAAAGATTGAAGAAATGGAAGAGCTGCGTAAATCAGAAGAGTGAGTTTATTGCCAACAATTGAGGAATCGTCTGAATAACGTTGGATAGTGATCGCGACTTGTCAAACCCAAATGTACCTCCACCCGAGGTCGATACAAGCTTGGTCAAGCTGTATGATGATATCCGCATCACGGTCCGCAAAGAAGCCGGTATCATCTCGGCCGTCTTTCCGCAGCCTGCGACGGTCATGCAAGTTTTTTTACAGCGCATTTTTGCTCAATCGGTAAACTTCACAGAGAGCGTTCCTGCTTAGATGACTGATATAATGAGAAAGATTCAAAATCATGTCGAGCTTCTCCTGTCCCGCGCCGAGCGCTATTCGCACCTGGCCTATCTTCGCACTTTGGCATCCACCCATGCCGAAACAAAGCGACTTGTAGACAACCTCAAGTTTTACTGCGACAAAGAGTTCTCGCTTGTGGATGCTGTTGATGTGACCGGTCTCGTCACATCAGCATCACCCGAGGAAGCCCTGGACCGTTGCATGAGCGACCTTTTTGTTCCCTACACGGAAGGCGACCGCTATCTTCAACGCGAAAAGCTTGCTCTGGACGAACTGTTTGGTACGATCATTGCCGAATTTTTGAACTACATGGTAAGTGAAATGCGGACAAACTAGGGAAGGAGACTCATTTAAATGTGAAACATATGCAGCAAGAGCGCAAAAAGAACTCGGCACGCAATCAGTCTGTCCTGACCCGCACGCTGAACCAGATTTCGGCTTCCACCGCAGCTGGTATGCTTTCCACAGCTCCCGGCGCTGCTGAGCCGTCTTCACCGAGCACGAACCCATTCGAGCAAAGTCAGCCTGCTGGCTCTCAACAGCCCCAAAACCTGCTGACAGTGGACGAGGGCAACTTCAAGCTACTATCCCAAAGCGCAATTATGCGTATGCTGAATATCCATGCCGAAGCCATTGCCCGCTGCGTCGAGCTGTCCGAGTCACAGGATCTGCCTTCCTCGACCCAATTTCTGTACGGTCTTTTGCTGGACTTTATTGGCACACGCTACCTGGATATTGCACTGGATGAGTAAGTAGAATGTGCGGCTGAAAAAGCGATATTCAACCCGCTTGTTAGTATCATGGAAGAGCTTTCTACCCGGGCGGAACCGGATACGAGCTGCTTCCCTGTCGTCAAGGCAACTACCGAGATTATACAATTGATGCAGAAGCATTTTCAGACGGCAGTGGTAAGAAGAATACCTTTCTGGGTTGATATTTAGGCACTTACGAATCTAAATGACAGGTCCCCTTGGTCATGGGATCACCCTCCGTCCACCGCAGCGTGCTCACCAGTAAAAACAGATTCATGGCGGCGCTGGAGAAGAAATCCAACATTGTTCTCCAGAGAGAATTGGATGGTGAGCGTATGATTTACTCGCTTGGGGCCATTAGACTGATCCGTCTTTCTATAGCCGTCATGTCCTGGTTAGGTGAATGCTTATCGCGACAGAAGCGTAATGATTTCAAGCCAAAGGACGAAGAAGTCGTCATGATGAGTATGGGTACACAGGTAAGCATAAAGGCAATGCTTGTATTATTCCTGCGCTAATTGGGTCATCAGCCTTGTGTGATGTGTTGCGACTTTATTCTTCGTATATATCGGGCCGCCTCCAAATCATTGCAGGGAAAGAACCTGGAAACCTATCTGCTGCGCATTGGCACTGAATTCCACGCGTAAGGATGAAGCACGTCATCTTGAGAAATATGGGAATTCAACGAGGTTAAATAGGATGTTGATGGAGCACTTCAAGAAATTTAACGTGACTCCAACTGGCGGTCTTTTGGTGACAAAGTAAGTACACAGGATCATTTCTAGAACCTTTTTAACACAACGCAAAGGGACATCGCCAAATATGAAGAATCCATCCAGATGTTCAAGATACCCCAGCTCAACGACCTGTTTGAGATGCTACGACAACTGGGTAACATTTACCTCGTCAAGCCCGAAATCCTGCGCTCGATCTTATCGGAAGGTTACTTGGCGCGTTTGGACCCCAAAATGCTGTATCCGTATCTGGAAAAGCGTGTGGATTTCAAGAGCGCACGTCTGGATCGTGTTCTGGGTATCTCCTCCAACGTGGAAGAAACGCCCAATGACGCCAACTCCAACCGCCGGTCCCTCTTTGTCAATGATAATACGGTGCTCAAGGAAATGAAAAAGAATTACCAGAGCAACCGTGATTTCCTGAACAGGGAATACACGGCGGCTTTCAACCGTACCTAATTCGTCTTCCCTAAACCCACCCGCCCATATAGTCTCTTCTATTCATACATACCAAATACTATATACTCGACCTAGACAGAGCTTGTTTTGTTCCCATACTCTCGGGGGTGAACAAGTGGGTATAATGGATGGAGCGCCTATTCATGCCACTGGGAGTAGCGCCCATATGTATTTAACCACGCAATTCGCTAGAAAAGGAAACCCTTAATACCAATGTTGGGTATATAACATAACGTGTAGCCACCACTTGACGTATATCTGCAAAATAATCATTTTGTTTTCATTGTATTCTCAAATACACATATGCATCTTGGTGATCTTAATATGTATCGGTACCATAGATTTTCTGTATTTATGGCGAATTTGTCACATATAACCGAACCAGAAAGTCAGAAGACTTCTCGAAATAAAAGCAATTATGCCATTAATCAAGCTGCAGGCTCTTGGAACCACAGCATCAAGTGCATGTACATATCAAATTTATGTAAAACAATTGTAGATCTATATACATCCAGCCATCACTGACAGCAGAAAAGAATGTGCGCGTTAGATAAAAGAAAAGGATCGATCCGGGATCTGACAATGGTAGCCACAAGAAAAAGTTTTGCAGTTATAAGTGGCATAATGTCACTTATATATATGTAGATGTGACATACACATATAACATATAACATGTAAAAACCAATAATAGTGTTCCCCTTCCTCGGAAGCTATCGAGGATGACTGACTGTTTGTTAGTCATACGTAAGTGGGTGTGTATAGTAAATATTGATCGACATATCTACTAACAGAAAAATCTCCAGAACCGTGTTATTGATGGGGCTCCAGAAGGAGCATATGCACGTCAGCGTCAGCACCAGCGCTGTATACAATCAATCGGGAGACATCACCTAAGGAGGTTGGGGAGGGGAGCGAAAAGGGGGGACGGGCAGGGAGAGGGGAGGCGGATGCAACGTATAGCTGAATGTAGAGGTATGTGAAGACTTTTTCCTTTGACCTATATAATAAGGACTCTTTCTAATAGGTTTTCTCCCCTTCATTTCTGTATTCATCTTTCTACTTAAAACTCCAGATGCGATTCTTTACAGCAGCTGCAACGACGTTTACGCTAGCAGTATATCTCCAAGTTGGATCTGTATTGATACAAGCCGCACCAGTGCGTTCACTGGTGTCTGATACCGGAACCGAGAACAGGTTTCCGAAACACATCTACACGAAGCGCAGTCCTGAAGGCGGAGACGATGGCAATAGCGGAGAAAGCCAGGCAATGTCTGATCCTTTTCGTACGATTTCAGGACTATCAACAATTGCATTCAAAGTTGGCAAGGATACACCCACATCAGCAAATGAGCTGCTTCGTAGTGGCTCAAATGCGGATCTTTCTACGCTGATTACGACGGGGGGAAAACCTGAAAGAACAACGAAAAGAAAACGAAACGTGCCACAAAGCGACGAGCAAGGTGGCTCTCCTAGTGACAGCAACTTTGATACAGCGAATATAGAAAACACTGTCCAGGGTGCAGAGCAACACGCACGCACAGCTATTGCGAAGGCAGAAGCTCGTTTTAAGCAGAGTGCAGACCGTCAAATTACCCATCAGCAGGAGCTTACTAAGAAGGATGGTAGTCAGAGTGATAACACTACCGCTACTATTGGAAATGGAAAAGAACCGGCACCGCCGATTTTCGAAACTGAACCTCGCCAGCAAGTATAGCAGATGATATGGATATAGGATACTTACTATGTAGCTTGTGTGGACATACAATATAATATATTTTGTCTGTGTATGTAGTTAAAGATCAAAGAAGGAAGGAGTGTCTCAAATAGGATCAATTCCCGCTTTGTTGGAAAAAGATTACTTTCTTTCGTCTTGGACTCTTAAATGTACGGCAACAGACCCACAGGATCAACCGCTCTTAAGCGGTTAATGACAGAATATCGCGGTAAATAACGTTGTCGCTTTTTTTGTGTTAGACTGTACTTAACAAAAGTTTAGAGTTGACCTTGAATGCACCCGAAGGCATTACAGCAGGTACATGCTTGGCATTGGAGACTGAACGCGTTTTGCTTATACTCTTTCTAGGCCCGATTGACGAACACAACTTTTTTGAATGGGAGGCACTCATTGCGTGAGTATATGAATGAGACTTGCGTCTTAAAAAAAGCTGACATTTGGTTTAGTGGACCGGAAGGCACCCCCTTTGAGGGTGGTCTGTTTCCTGCTACTTTGACGTTCCCCAAAGATTACCCGCTCAGTCCTCCTACGATGCGATTCACTTGTGATTTCTTCCATCCGAATGTGTACGCAAATGGGACAGTTTGCATCTCTATTTTACACGCACCGGGCGATGACCCAAACATGTACGAAAGCAGCTCAGAGCGCTGGAGTCCCGTCCAAAGCGTCGAAAAGATCCTCCTCAGTGTCGTCAGCATGCTCGCTGAACCCAACGACGAGAGTGGTGCCAACATTGATGCCTGTGTAAGTTAACATGTCAGCTTTTTGTCTGCTTCTTACGCTTACTTCATCATGATAATAGAAAATCTGGCGTTCAGATAGAGAACGGTACAACGAGATCGTGCGCGAAAATGCTCGCAAAACGTTGGGCCTGTAAACCTCTATCCCCTCCTCCTCTCCTCCTCCTCCCTTCCAGCCTCTTTTATCTTTCTCTTCTCTTTCATCACATGGGACACAAGTTCACCTTTACTCTCCTTTCAGATTCCCTTTATACTACTAAGCCCTAGCAATATACAGAAAAGGAAAAAGGGTCATCATAAGTCACCTGTCAGGTGATTGAATGTTGCGGTAAATGTAGAGGCAAACAGTTTGTGCTTACGTGCGACAGATTTGCACTATAGTGCATTGACATGGTATGGTGTCAGCCACAGCAAGATATGCAAAATACATAGACATAGTACTATACATATAGCGCAAAAGAGGTGATCGTCGCCACCCGTATAAAAAAAATACGCATCGACTTTTTGAGATGAGTTGCGTACCTTTATGTAAGTTGGGTTTTAAGTATAGTCGCTAAGACCAAACCACATAAGGACAAATTCAGGGCATGGCTCTATTTCCTACATTAGCTACAGCTATCCCCAATGCCCGTCAAGATGTTCTGTGTACATGAAGAGTTTGGATATTTATTTACGTATACTTCCTAATTCATTATGCATACGTGCAGTATTTCGTACGAAATGGTCTGTGTGAATTACGCAGGCACCAAACATAGGAAATATATACTCTTCTCGGGATGAGGATATTCATTGTCGATCACCTTGCTCAGATATTATGATACGAAATGGTGCTACCCATCACCATGACTGTGGATCGACAGCTTAATATAACTCTGTTTAATGTTTGCTCATTACCGGCTCTAGTTATGTCACAATCTTCTGCGCTGTGCCTATAGTCGCAGCATTCCTGGTAGGGGAAGGATAATTATATGTGCCAAGGAATCCGTCGCTTCTGATATCACTCCACAGAAAGAGAGACTCTCTCTCTTTTACGAAGCTCGCGGCGATGATGAATATAATCGACCCGCGGATATTTATAAGCTTGAACGTCTATTTGTCTAGAAAATGTAGGCAGCGAAACACAGTGAATAAAGAAATACTGGAAATATTCTCCCAAGTCAGACATTTTTCTTTTTTATCGTTCAGGATAATGAATCGGACGATACCTAAGCCATAACAATTACAGCGCGAGTACATAGCATCATTTCAGTTGTTAAAAAGAAGACCTCCACTTCTTAGTTCCTCATTTATTGTTATTGTAACTGTAACGTGAGTTCCATCAAAGTTAGCGTGATCTGAGTTTTTGTTTTGCGCGGCAAGGTGGGCAGCACAGAGCCAAATCTCGGTTGCATAGTAGGGATAGGATCATGTCGTGGCTAATACCACTGTTGATTATTTTTCACTCTTTAGGACAAAAAATAAAGCACTCGTTATATATATATTATATATAAAATATATATGGGTGCATTCAGGCCGGACGCGGTCCGGTAAACGTGCAGGTTTCAGATATTGCATTTGGAAATGGTGATGTAGCGCGCTCATACCTGCAACCTTGAAGACAAAAAGTAGAAAGAGATGACACTTTATTTTTGCGGCCAGAGGTAAAGAGTGAAAGTTAAGACAGAAGGTAATCAACGCTATAAATATAAAGACACGAGGTTACAAGTATTAGGACAAGAGGACAAGAGAGAAAAAAAGCGATCTTGTTTGGAAGTGGTAAAGCGTCTGAAAATTGGCGGGGCCAAAATAATTGCGACAGATGCCCGCATATTTCTTGTGTGTCCTTCGATCAAGCTAACTTTGACTATCAACGCCTCTCCTCGTTTTCCCCTTTCCTCACTTCTTTCTTCCTCTCTTTCCTTTTCTCTTCTCTTTTTCTTTCTTCCACTCCACTCCACTTTCTCTTTTCGTTCCTTTTTCCAACTCCATTTACCTCTCCTACCATGCGGTTTTCGTTGCTCGCCACCTGTGCCCTTGCCCTCCTCTCTTTTGCCAGAGCCGATGAGCTCCAAGACGAAGTTGATGCTGCGAAGCAGAAGTTCTGTGGTGGTAATGTGTCAGATTCAGCACAGTGCTCAGAATGATATGGACTCGATGAGCCACTGACATTTTTCAAAAGGCATCAAGGTCACCGGCCCCACCCAGGGTCAGCAGTTCGCCGATCCTACCCAGATCCAAGTCACCGTCGGTATGGAAATGATTAAAGTATTGCCGAGACATATACGAGTCGAGAACTCATCACTTCATACACAATCTATATAAACAAAACAAAAATAGAGCGTACGCCCGATGCCCAGGCCAAGGTCGTCAACGGTGTCGATGTACGTTAACGAGCTTCAGCTACACGTCTATAGACCTTCCTCTCGCACAAGATACTAATTGGCACCCCTTCTTTTTTTAGATCTACTCGATCGCCCAAGGTGGCTCGCCCAAGTACATTGGTACTCCCTGGAAGGGCAACTACAACCTGCAAAACAAGGCCACCCTCACGTAAGCTTACAAGATGAGATCGACACATTATTATTGACCTTATTTTCCAATATATAGTGTCGATATCACCAAGACGAACGGTGTTCAGCTTCCTTCGCAATTTGAATTCCGGTAGGTTGCGCGTTTATAATGTATGTCTACCTTCTAAACCATATGGATTCATGTAGAGTGTGGGTCCACAACGAGTCTGGTAAGAAGCACTTTACCGTATATGGTAAACCATGCTAAAATGAAAAATTGCGCCCTTTGTGTCCAGGCCCCGACTGTACCTTGATGTCGCAGGTAACCAACCATTCTATTATTATTATTTTCCCCCGCCTATCAGCTCCCTGTATTTCTGTTTCTGTTTCTGTTTCTGCCTCCCCGATCCACTTCCGCCCTCTTGCCAGCTCCCTACCGCCATTACCCCAGCCTCACCCGCTTGCTTACTTTGTTTATTCACACTTCTCGCGTGCTATGTAGGTCTTCCAAGCGCAGTCGAGCCAGCACACGAATGCCGCTGACGAGGCCATGCAGAACATGGATAGCAACATCGACCGTGGCTGCTTCGCTGTCGACATGGTCAAGCCTCAGCTTGGCGAGAAGGTCGACCCCAGCAAGTCGGTTGTGCAGATCAGTAAGTCGCGACACTACACATGGTGTTACAGACTCATAGGTTTAACCTATAATTCTCTACTCTTTTTTCTTTAGAGCGTGATCCTGCCGCTCACGTGGAGCAGTACAAGAAACTCGACCTCTACAAGGTCAACCTCGAGTCCCGCCAGCCCGAGTTCGTCCAGACCACTTGGGAGGGTACTGAGGCTGCTCACGAGATGTTCAACGTCAAGGAGAAGCTGAAGGAGCAGGTCACCGACTCCAACGTCGCCTACTTTTACAAGTACGTTCTATTTTACAAAGCTAAAGTCCATGGTCTCACATGTTACGAATAACAGGCTGTCGGGTACCACTCAGCACCAGGAGAGCTGTGAATTCTACTCGCACCCCTTCTACTTTGAAAGCGGCAGCAGCAGCAGCAACAGCACTGGCGCTGCCAGCCCCTCAGGCGATGCTCAGTCGTCCGAAGCCCAGTCGTCTAACGCTGATGCTCAGTCCTCCGCTTAAGTACTTTATTTCGTAGACGTTGTAACCCAAACTATCACAAATCCTATTGTACGAGCTATACCAATTCTTGCCTTCCCTCCGATATTTTGTAACCTTCCCTCTTGTTCCACTAAACAACGTACCCTGCTGCAACGTAACAGGATGATAATATTCATGCTGATGGAAAATGACAGCGGGGCAAAAGCGAGAGGTCTATGCTACAAGTGTATTCGTGAAAGTATAGTAGTAGAGAATATAAGTGGTTTCATCCATAGAGCATTGGGATATGTACGAATGTGCGTGGAAGGGATATCTGTCTTTTTCTCTCACTCTAGGCATCGTCCTCTTCTTGCGCAGGTCTAAAAAGTCCGTGCTCATTGATGTAATCGATCACCGGGTTCGGCAGGAGGTACTTGACGGACATGTCGCGTTTGATAAATAACCTAAATAGGACGGCATGGTTAGAGATGGCGTGAGTACAGGGACAGGAATAAAAAAGAAACATCTACTATTTATAGCAGCTACATACCGAACTTTCGTGGAGCTAATGTCATTGTGGATCAACTGCTTAATGACAAATATATTCATCTGGCAAAACAGGGGTTGAGTTAGTGAGCGGAATCTCGCACACAAGGATCTTTCACACAGGCATAAAATATGCTTCTCACATACCCTGTGCTCATAGAGAATATCATGGGATAGGAGGAAACCGTATACATCTGTACCCGTGCGTTCAAGGATGACACAGCCGTAATGTCCAACGATATGGTGAAGCTTAGATATAAGGGTCAGTTTGGGGTGGCCAATAATCCTGTTTTCATTGCTTACATCTTCAGGTGACCATACACCAGGATGACCAAAGGCGGCAATCAGATCACCACCTGCCAACAACATGATTTTGATCTTTTTAGGACCTATATACACACGCGCATACATATGGGTTAGATTTTGTTTTTAATTACTGTTTGCTTATCCTTTTGTGCGATCTTACCTTGTTTCGTTTGAATACCACCGTGAAGATCGTTCAGCTGATGATCAAAGTGGTCCAAAACAACCGCGGTCCGCTGATAACGCTCTTGACGCGATTCCCAGGAATCGACCATAAGCCAGTCTGACGTAGACTCAACAGCAAGCTGGCACATCTTGACACGATGCATTGCTTCAGCAAGACCTTCTTTTCCGTAAGCATCCGAGACAGGGGAGTAATACCCGGCTAAGAGTTCATACTCGTTGCGTTCCTTGAAGTAGTCTTCAGCCATTTCTTTTTTGGGGAAAGAAAAAGAAAAAAAAAAGACCGGGTGACGATCCATGCAAAAAATGAATGAAACCATCGAATATCAGAAAATCAGCAACAGAAAATTACTAAAGACGTTACCAAACATGCGCAAATGGAGATAAGTGATAGGCGAGAAGGAACCGCATGCAACTAGCACCAGAGGGGTCTTGGTCTCGTCTAGTCAGGTCATAATGAGTTGGAATGGTTTGGTTTTGCATGAGACAGAAAATGAGTAATAGATTTACCCTGCATGGCAGCTGGCAAATAGTGTTTAGGGAATATGTAAGGCTCATCGAAATGTGCTTTATGTCTTTGAGTGCTCTTGAGCGCAGACGAGATTATTTTTGGGCTTGACATGATAGAGAAGCTATATAGTAGATATTTTGGAAGAAGGCAAGAACAGCCTATCGGAGCATGTCACGCACTGGTCTCTATTCATTTACACTCATCATCGCTTTTTGCCCTTTTTTTCTTCTGCTGCTAATTTTCTCTAGTATTTAATATATTTAATACATATAGCAGTAAGTATGAGTAATACAGTTTTTCTTTTTTTTTTTAAAAAAAAAAAAGCAATT
>VAFG01000239.1:495298-535937 GCA_013461545.1 Syncephalastrum contaminatum
AATAATATATGCATCCTTCAGTCGAGTGGTCATGCCTTTTTCATCGTGTGAGTATCAATCGATGACGCAGTTGTTTTGTTGTTTTGTTGCTCGGTTTATGTTGGTCATGGATGGTGAAACCGAGCTTCTTTTCTTTATTTTTCTGCACTCTCCCGTTCCCTCTTCCTCGTCCATGCCTTTATACAACCGGATCCAGTATTTTGTGCAGCTCTGTTTCGGGGCCTAAGCGCGCGCTCACAAAAATATCCAGAGTATCGGGGCATAAGTGCGCCTTTTTTCGTGACCAGGTAGAACCATCGTGCTTTTCTACTCACGGCGAGACGATGCCAAGAACGGAAGCGGATGCCGTCAAGCAGAACTCGAAAGATCGGGACAGATCAGATGACCAGAGCTACTATCGCCGTCAAAATGATGTCTGTTTCACATGGATCGTCGTTTAACCTACTGGTCATAGGGGAGAGAAAAAGGGAAGCTCGACTATCGAATTTTTTTGAGCGGAGAAAAAGGATAATGAAGGGTTCGCGACCTCTCCCTCCAAAAAGCCCATTCTATATATAAGGATCCTTTTTCCCTTTCTTTTTCTATGATCCTTTTTTCCTTTCTTGCTTACTTCACACTGACTGTGACTGATCAAGCTCATGCAACCTACCGTATGATGCCCATGGACCGTCTGCGGAAAGACGACAATAGCATAGCCACTACGGTGGTTCTCCTGCCCATTGCCCTTGTTCAATCCCACATTTTCTGGGTCTGCTCTGTTATATGGACGCTCTGCGCCAACTTGTCAACTGAGCCTATCCGTCAGACCCATTCATCCGGAACCATCACTCACTCGTCCCGCCGTCCACTTCTACCTCGTCGGGCTGCTTCCGACATTCCTGAACACCCGTCTTCCAATACGCCTGCCAGAAAAGTATCTTCAACTACCACTGCCACGACCGTGGTCCTCAGCAAGAGACGACGGCCGCGCGGTTTCTCAGAACCGCTCAGTCCACCGCCGCAAGGTTCAGTTCTGCTTGGCAATGCTACACGTGCTCGTTGTACGACCATCAGTACCGGTACTTTTGTAGAGGGCGATCCTACCAACCCAAACTCCACGCGCCGTCGTTACCGTCTTTTGAACTCCATCAACCGCCATTTTCGCCATTCCCATCTCTCCGTATCTTCCTCCGAAGAGGACGACCTAGCTGTTCGACCGAGTATCACGGATGAACGTAACGGAGTCACTTGCCCACCCTTCTGGTGGCAAAAGACTCGGTTTTACATTGATACGTTGAAACACCATCATCACAGCAACCAGTCCTCTTCAGCTATCTCCAGCCACGTGTTAGGCGCCCAAGAGTCTGTCTCACAGGTGCAAGAGATCCAACAAGAAGTAACTGAGCACTCAGCCGCGCAGCATCGATCGCAAGATTCGGTTGCTTCTACCGCGTCGACGGTGACGGTTCCTCAGTACGACGAAGGAGGTCTGCCAAACCTCAAGACCGACTCAGCTATTGCATTTGCAGCCGAGGCGGTGGGTGAAGACATTGCTGCCATCAACCCATCACCGCTTTCTGCTGCAACGGTGCCTAAACGGAAGGCGTCCCTGCTACGGTTCACAAAACGCTATAGCAAATCGAGCCGACACAGGTCATTCGCATCCGAGAGCTCCGATCATACCACAAGCACGACCAACAGCAGCACAGGCAGCTTCAGACGCTCTTTATCATTATGGAAGAAAAAGAAAAACTGATGGTTTTTTGTCCTTTTACTTTTTTGCATACTTAACCCTCCCTCTCTGTTGTAAATATTAAATTTCCCTCGCATTGTATGATATCAAATGATGGTTTCATATGTATTTAAAAAATATAGATATGCTGACATCTCACGTTTTCGTTTGTATATGAGCGCGTGTGTGTGTGTATCTCATGTTTGCATGCATTTGCTCCTTGGCAGGCAGGAGGGACGGACTCTGTGTGATGTACTCCCAATGCCGGGGAATCCAGGCTTTTTGGTGTCTTATTTTGCTTCGTTACACATGCTGCTTAGCTCGACATTAATATTTATGCCAAGGGACAAGGAAGGACAAGGAAGGATACGATGGCCAGAGCTCGGCATTGTTTCCTGGCCCCTGACCACTCTTAATCGAGTCTAAAGTGCTTGGTTGGGTGATACCCGAGATTTTTGCCACTGGATCCTTTAGTTCGGCTTCAGGGGCGACGATCTGAGCTTGAGTGCATAGCATTCAAAGTCTGTTTGTGTGACGGACCCAAATTTCTCAGCAAATATGGTTATGGCGCAAAATGAGAAAAAGAAAAAGCGCGCCATTAGGCACCGGCAACCTGACTGGCTGGTCTCGATATATGGAAAGCAGACTAGAAAAAAGAATTATTCAGTCCGTGCGTCAGGGCTACTAAAATTAAATGGACATTTTTAGCAGATGATCTCATGCTTATATTAATAACGAGGAGGTTCCCGTTACGGCAAAGGGAGAAGAAAAGGGAAAAATGAAAGAGAGAGAAAGTGTGTGTGTGTGTGTGTGTTCGCGTGTAATAGAAGTAAGAGGTTACCCTACCAGTAGAGAGATGAAATTGAGAGAAAAGATGTCACACAACATTGACACCCCGAATAGCTTTGAGACCGGAGTATGAAGTGCAGAAACATAATATCTTTTCTCTTCTTTTAGTTCTTCTTTTGATAACCATCAAAATATGGGCAAAGGCAAGAGGGCGCACACGATCAGCATTCCGAGCATACCCTCCATCGGCTTGAGTGCTCCCAAGTCCTCTTCAGACCACTCCTTCAGCGTCTCTCCTCCGAGTTTTCTGACCGGCAAGGACCTCTCATCTCGCTTCTTGAGTGCTGTTCCGCCACCCTCTTCGCCTACCGCAAATGCCTCTTTCCAACGCTGGACCCCTCCTCGCAAACCAAAGAAAAAGTACGATGATTTGGAACACAAGATGGAGGCCGCCCCCCTCTACGTCCTCGTCTGCACCTACCTCAACTACTTTGTCCTCATCCTCTTTGGCCATTTGCGTGATATTCTCGGCAAGCTGTTCAAGCCCCAAGAATACGCTCACCTGCGCATGAACAATGTACATACTCTTCGTCTCTTTGTATGGACTGCATGACTCACCCGCTCACTCTAATTCTATCTCAAAGGGCTATGCTCCTCTCGTATCCGATTTCGACTCTTTCTACACGCGTCGTCTTTACATGCGCATTCGGTATGTGTCTAAAAATTCACCATCACGCTTTTGTCATAAGCGGAGGCGCTGACCTATGATATGGCCTATAATAATAGTGATTGCTGGAATCGACCCATTACGGGCGTGGCTTCGCGCACGGTCAAGGTCCTTGAGCGTGCCAGCGAAAACTTCAACAAGACGTTTAGGTATGTATAAGACCAACATCAAAAAAGTAACATGAAACCTTTATCCCTTTTCGCAGGGGTTGGTTATCCCTTCCTTTCTCTTTTTCCCTCGTTCTGGAATACTGATATTCCTTTTTTGGTAGCCTCACGGGCAGGGTCACCGAAAACCTCAACTTGGCTTCCTACAACTACCTCGGCTTTGCCAACAACAAAGGCGCATGCGCCGATGCCGTCGAGCAGTCCACCCTCAAGTACGGCTTGTCTGTCCCTAGCCCCCGTGCTGAGGCTGGCTCCACGCACATGCTGATGGAACTCGAACGCATGGCGGCGCGTTTCCTTGGCAAGGAAGACGCCATGGTCGTCAGCATGGGTTTCGCCACCAACTCAACCACCATCCCTTCCCTCGTGAGCAAGGTATGCTAAACTATAACGCAACACCCGTGTGCATCGCATATTGAAAACGAATCTTATTGGATAGGGCTGCCTTATTATCTCGGATGAACTGAACCATTCTTCGATCGTGTTCGGCGCCCGTCTCTCAGGCGCGTCTGTGCGCGTCTTTAAGCACAACAATATGGACGACCTGCGCGAGCTCCTCCGTGAGGTTATTTCGCAAGGCCAGCCCCGCACCCACCGCCCCTGGAAGAAGATCATGGTCGTCGTCGAAGGTCTTTATTCCATGGAAGGCACCATCGTGAACCTGCCCGAATTGGTTGAACTCAAAAAAGAGTTCAAGTTCTATCTCTACGTCGACGAAGCCCATTCGATTGGTGCGCTTGGCGAGAACGGCGGCGGTGTGTGCGACTTTTACGGCGTCGACCCAGCCCACGTTGATATTCTCATGGGCACATTTACCAAGTCGTTTGGCGCTGCCGGTGGCTACATTGCCGCCGATAAAGCCGTCATCGACCACCTGCGTCTGAACAACCACGCCTACACCTACGCCGAACCCATGTCCGTACCCGTCGCCCAACAGGTGCTGACCAGCATGCGTGTTATTTGCGGCGAGGATGGCACCGATGAGGGCCGTCGGAAGATTAAACAGCTCGCTGAAAATGCCCAATACTTTGCCGAGCGTCTGCGCCGCATGGGCTTCATCGTCTATGGCGACCACGGCAGCCCTGTTGTGCCTCTCCTCCTGTTCAACCCGGCCAAGATCCCTGCCTTCTCCCGTGAGCTGCTCAAGCGCGGCATTGCCGTCTGCGTTGTCGGCTACCCTGCCACCCCTATTATTTCGTCGCGCGCACGATTCTGCCTGTCGGCCGCTCACACCCGCGCTGATATAGATCACGCCCTGGATACCATTAGCGAGGTGGGCGACCTGCTTTTGCTCAAAGTGAGCCAAGGAGCTCGCGCCTAAAAGAATTAATTTTTTTGCCCTTACTGTATCTTTTTATCATCTATCTATCATTTTGCCCTTTTTTTTTGCCTTCTTTTATAATGTTGTTTGCTTGAATATGAAGAAAAGCATGTTCTGTTATAGAGATGCTAACTGTACAAAAAAAAGTTCATCTATCTATAATTCTTTTTTCTTTCTACAATTCATCGTCTGCGTCGTCCTGTTTGCCTTCAGCGCGCACACGTTCAAAGCATTTATGAACCTCGAGGTTCCAGTCTGTCCGTCCAATGATGGCCCATTCAATAAAGCCGACGAGGAATAGCGCCAGGCACTGACCAACCCACAGGCCGGTCAAACCATAGCCGCCGTTGAAAGCAAGGTAGATGCCAAGAGGCAAAGCAATAACGTAGTAGGCAACCAGGTTGACAATCGCGCCGAGGTGCTGGTTACCCATTCCACGAAGAGAACCACCACAGGAACCGGCCAAACCGTCGGCGATCTGGAAAGCTGCAACCCAGGGCAAGACATGCGCGACCAGGTCTACGACTTCTTCGTCGTCCGAGAACAAGTAACCAAACGAGTCGCGTAGCACGAGCATTACCGTCATAACCAGCAGGCCCGCTGACGCCGCGAGCATGGCCGATGTATGTGCGCTCACGCGTGCACCGTTCGACCAGGCCTGTCCCAATAAGTTGCCAACGCGGTTGGAAGTGGCGATCGAAATACCAAATGGAATCGTGTTAAGAACTTGGTCAGTTGTCATGATGACTGACTGGGCCGCAAGCGACGTGGTACCGAGGCGCCCGGCAGCGAGCGCCACAATTTCAAAAGCAATCCACTCTGTGCCCACCATCAGAATACCTGTGCCCACAAGCTTGAGGAATGCAGGCCAGTGCTGGCAGGCTCGTTTGAGGTCCCATCCGCCCCATCCAGCCTTGCCGTCCACAAACAAAATGTAGCCCACCAGGAGTAAAAACATCAGCCAGTAGATAATTGATGTCGCGATAGGTGCGCCAATAAAGCCCAGGCCGAGAGTGTGGACAAGGAGATAGGTCAGGCCGACATTGAGTGGTGAGCAAATGAGGAGAACGTAGGTGCCAGCATGCATGATGCCCTGCGCTTGCAGGTACTTTTTCGTTGCTTCAAAACAGATGTATGCAGGGGCACCTAGATGACGTGGGACACAGATTTGGGTAAGCTAAGCTTCTTGCCAGATCCATGATACGCAAGTATTTACCGGCAGTAAGGTAGCGCAGAAACACCTGGGTCATGTGTGATAAGATGGGTTCCTGACCCAACAGTAGCAGCACGGGCTCCACAAACACCCACAAGGTGGCGATAGGGACGAACAATAACAGGAGCACAATGTATGCGCGTTGCAGCAGTATACCGATCTCTTGGGGGTTACTGCTAGCAGTCCATGTTTGCGAACACAGGGTATCTTGAAACATCACTAATATAAGCAAATGAAACATGATTGTATGAGAGGCAATCTTACCCAGTGCGGTGGAACCACCCAAGGCAAGGACCCAGCCAGTGACCATGGCAAACATGAAGGCAAACGCAGATGCTGCCAGCTCTTCAGGGCCTAAACGTCCGACGATCAAGACGCACCCCGTCTGCAGCGAGTTTTGTAGCATGTATGCGAGAATGACAGGGACAGATGTCCGGACTAGCTTCCATGCTTCTTGAAGAATATTTGGGGTTGCTTGCTTGTATGATACCGCGGAAAGGATGGGTTGAGTCTCTTGACTTGATATGTCGTTGTTTTCTGGTAAGCCGCGCATAGTGAATATGTAATAGAGAGGGAGAATGGAAAGAAAACTGAGGAAAAAGCTTCAGAGAGACGAACGGACAGGCAATATAATAGGCATATGGAACCCCTATGCAAGTATTAAGAATACGTGTTACGTCAATTGATAGTGGGCTTCTCTTTACGTAAAATGCGCCGAGATGATATGATACTGCTGAAGACTAATTTTGTTGTTACACCAATTATGATACACTTATCTTTTCTTCACGACCCTACTGTCATTCGCAAACGATAATTGATCCGACCGTAGTCAACCTGAGCAGAATACAATTCATATCTAAGTTTTGAATTGGCTTATGAAGAAAACATTTCATGTAGCTAACTTCCTACGCTACCCAGTCTAGTATCAATTGAGATCATGCGAAGAAGAAAAAAAAATACATCAGTACTACACAAGTCACTGCTAGCATGCTTACATTCACCCGAAGCTTCGTATCGAATGTCATCTAGCGGTCCTGCATACCACCATGTTCAGCATGCTAGATTGGTAGGTACATAGCAACCGCATACTCAATGATGCTATAAATCTATACATCCCTTAACAAAATAAATTGCTGTATTTTACAGTGCCAACGTACATCGTATCATTATCACATACCATAATCGGCCCGGAAAAAGATATGTACGGCTGTACATGACCAAGGTATTAGTAACCGAGACCATAAGTAGCCTCTGACATCGCTCCTCACACTCCAAACTCTTTTATGTTCTCGACTGACGACTATGTAGATGCATGTTTTTGCCTGTTTCGTCTACGTATAAGACATAACACCGTACACATGATACATCGTCTGTAGGTATGGAAGATACCAAATGCTCGATGCTTAGCTTTTCTCGGAAAGAAGCCTTTTTGGATACAGGAAACTGTATCTACTGTATGTGAACAATTTATCCTTAACGCTAGATGTCATAGATATACGTACCATAATCTTGAAAATAAAAGAGAAACGTAGAACAAATAGAAAGGAGAAAGAAAATGAGAAGTGACCTCCACACTATAAAATGCGTGTACAATAGCAAATACTGAATATTTACTGCAACATTTCTTGTCGCATCAGTTTTCTGGCGTTCACTCTACCACGCTGTTCTTGATGGAAGTTGAAAATTGATACGGTGAGTTTTCGACATAAAGGGTTCCTCTTTAAGGATATCTCTGCGGGGGCAGATCTGAAATTTTTTACGTACTGAAAATCCGGATAAGAGGGAGCCCACGGGCAACTTTTATCTGAACTAAGGTTACACAGATCATTATAGAAGTATGAGTCTTTATCGTTATCAGACAAAAGAAGCGGTTTTTCCTATCAAACCTTATATCACTCATCTACCCCACTCTGGGATATTTTTTGTCTCTGTATAAAACCCATTTTTCTCTCTTCATGTGCACATCATATATCCACAGTTTATCTCTTCCGCATATTCACATATTCCTGACTTGAAACAAGATGCAAGAAGACCCAAGTAGAGTCGAGAAACAGTCTTTCGAGATTATGGAAGAAGATTCACAAGCACTGGCGCGTCTCGGGTACAAGCAAGAATTCAAGCGCGAATTTAATTCGCTTTCGTTGTTCTGCTTTGCATTCTCTATGATGGGTGTTCTCGCCTCGGTGTCAGCCAGTATCAACTTCCCACTCTCGCACGGAGGACCTGTCTCGGTCATCTGGGGCTGGCTTGTCGCCTCTACCTTTGTTATGACAGGTCTGTGAACAAGAAAAAAAAAAGCGCTGTAAATTCACGACTAAACCATACGAACTCCTAATAGTGGCCCTGATGCTAGCAGAATTATGCTCGGCAATGCCAACCACCGGTGGATTATACTATTTTGTTGCTACGCTTTCCAAACGGTCACCCGACGATACCAAATACGCACCCATTTTGACATGGTTGACGGGCTGGTTCAACGTCGTTGGCAACGTAGCTTTGGTCGCCTCCATTGACTGGAGCCTTGCACAAATGATTTTTGCCGAAGTGACGCTGGCTACCGACTTCAAGTTTGTCGCCACCTTCGAACAGACTCTGGGTCTCTATTACGCCATTCTGGTTATCCATGGTCTTATCGGTTCCATGCCAACGCGTATTCTCGCCGCTGTCAACAACTTTTACGTCCTTCTCAACCTCGTGGCTACCGTCGTCGTCATGATTTGCTTATATGCGATCCCGCATGAGCGCAACACGGGTACCTACGTATTCACTTACTTTGAAAATACCTCCGGCTGGTCCAACAATGGATTTGCATTCATCCTTGGTATGCTTGATGCCATGTGGACACTGTGCGGCTACGGAGCTGCATGCAACATTGCAGAGGAATGCCGAAACGCCTCCAAAGCCGGTCCACGCGCCATCATCATGTCTGTGCTCTCGACGGTGTTAGCAGGCTGGCTCCTCTTGTTGGCGGCCATGTTTGCTATGACTGATTTGCACGACGCTCTGGACTCGTCCCTCGGCATGCCCATGGCTCAAATTATGTTCCAGTCCTGTGGCAAGGCCGCAACTCTCGGCATGTGGATGCTGGTCATCCTGGTGCAATTGTTTACGGGTTCCTCAGCGGTGATCGCCACTTCACGCGTTATCTTCGCTTTCAGCCGCGACGGCGCTCTGCCTCTTGCCAAGATTTGGCAACAGGTGCATCCCAAGACGCAGACTCCTGTCAATGCTGTCTGGCTGAACGTGCTCTGCTCTGCTCTTCTTGGTCTTCTTGGTTTCATTGATATGGCGGCACTCAACGCCGTATTCAACCTTGCCAGTATCGGCCTTTACGTCGCTTACGGTATTCCAATCTTTTGCCGCATTACTTTGGGTCGAAAGCATTTCAAGCCTGGTCATTTTTCGCTTGGCAAGTGGGCCGTTCCCATTGGTATCATTGCATGTGCTTGGATCTGTTTCATCGAGCTCTCTATTCTCTTGTAAGTGACATTTCAACTCTCTCAGCGTCACTAGTGCTCATTATTATATCACAGCCCTTACGAGATGCCAGCCACACAGTATAACATGAACTACGCGGTCGTTATTCTCGGTGCGATCGTCATCTTCGCCAGTATGTGGTTTGTCATCGACGCACACAAGTGGTTCACCGGTCCCAAAGTGACTATCGATTCCGAAGTTTTCAATGTTGTCTCTAATGTCCAAACCTATGACGGGCAACAGCACTCTGCGAACTCGTCTGCTTTCACAGATATCGAAGAGAAGCCTTCCAAGGTTCACGCCTAATCCTTCTAGATACCTCCTACCTTTAGTATTCTCCCCTTATAGTCACCGCTTGTACCATATGTCACATCCTTATTATTATTTACTGTATCATACATAAACACAATATATTGTTCTGTAGTCTAGTGTGGACCTGATGCCGAGGGTTGCTCTGGTTGTGATGCTTGATTTGGATTACCTTGCAGATATGCGCTCCATTCATCCCAAGTGAAGCTGCTGGGTACGCTCCACAGCGGCAAATCTGACGAAAGATCATTGAGATCAAAGTCCATGGATGGGAACATGCTAGGTGCAGGCATGGGTATATTGCTAGGTGCCGAAGTAAACACGGAGGGTTGCTGCTGTTGCTGCTGCATAGGTGATGGCTGCGAAGATTGCATGGACATACTCGTTGACGGCTGTTGTGTGGATACATCGAACTGATTATTATGGAGAGACGGGAAGATAGGCGTGGATATATCATTGGACATTCGACTTGCTTGCATAGTGGGCATGGTTGGTGTGTTATGGTGACTACGTGGAGAAGCCCGTGCGCGAGTGTTGATTGCTGCTAGATATGTATCTTCAACTCGCGTACCACCGAGGCTTTGGACGTAGGCGACAGCGGCAGGATCGTTCAAGACGTGAGGTTCCTCATCCGCAGCTTCGGAGACGCTCGTTGTCCACTGCATCACATTCACGTGAGGCTCGCGGCGTACATGCTTAGGTTTCGTTGCTTCCGTAGGATGCTGACTACGTTTCCGCGTGTTTATATTGCTGGAACTTTTCTCGATCATGGCTGGTTCTTCACCACTGCTGTATGTGTCCTCCTCGTCTACTTGTAGCGCGAAACGTTCAGCAAGAGACGATAAGATCTTTCCTATTCGGCTCTTTTGCAGGACAGAATCCATCCGATAGGCGCGTGCGCAACGGGCAAGGTTATTAATACCCTGCTGTTTGATATAGGGTATATCGCACTTGGCATTATGCATAAAGATAACAGCTGCCTGGAACACCGAGCTAATGAAAAAATCAATAAGCATTTCGCACACCCTGTATAAAAATACACTTACTAGGTAATCGTGTTCCACGGGACACACAAAAACCCTTCTCGTTCCAGCCGTTCCACAATGTTCATGATGTTCACGGCTGCTGTTGTACATGTCCCCAGCGCTCGGAAAGCGATGTCTGCATTGTCAGCGGATGTCTTGGAGACGAATGGCCGATGTATTAAGATCAATACACAATTGTAAATGACATTGATCATGCCAGCGCCAGGGAAATCCGCCTCAGGTGAGCCATACTGGAGCGCACTAGGGAGTCCCGCTTTCCAATTTGCCATGGTGATATTAAGCTCGCTCAATGCACCCATGTCTCGTTGCAGATCGGGCTTTCGCCTCTCAGAGTAGAGGCGTTTGAGCACTTGACCTAATATCCGTGACAAGGAAAGCATCTCGACAAAGTCGGTGTAAATCGGAGCTTTCTGTCGAATACATGTCTCTGCCTGCACAATCAATGAGGGCATTGCGGATTGATAAGCGGGCTCTCGTGAAGCTAGACGGTGTGTAGAATCAATCTCGTAAGGAGAGGGTAGCTCCAATTCGACTTCGTCTTCCAAAATGGTGACAGGGCGACCCAATTCTGCTGCACACTGCGTAATAAAAATTCAGCGCAAAATCGCACGGAATGTTGGCTAACCTACCCATTTATCGATTGAATACACAGCGTACCACAGACGCCTTCGTAGTTCAGCTTCATGTTCTGGGATATGCCATTGAGAAGAGCTGCGGTGAAGACCAAGATCTTGTGCCTATTAAGGAAAGAAAGTGAGAACGACTTCATATCTTTGTGATATTTTTTCTTACCATCCGGATAGCCTTTATTGGAGACAAAATAAAAGGGGAAGTTAGTAACAGATCATCACATTGCGTTTAACTGTTTCGTGGGCTTACAGCTCCAACAATAAACCTAATGATGCCAGGATTAGAATTACTCAAGAAATATGAGAGAATACGGATTACCAGTTCTTCGTATCGTCCGAATCATCTTGACAATCCTCAACGTAGGTTGTCAGAAGTACGAGGGTCTGCAGCGTGCTTATACGGGACCTCCGATGCAGACGCCACATCACCTTCTCGGCCTTTTGACGGAAAATGGGTTCCAAAGATATGAGCGTTTGTTTGTCCACGTTGACCTCCTCGTCGAAATTGTTGTATGCCACCATCATACGCGTGCTATTGGCAAAAATGGCGTATACGAGACACTCGTCAGGTGGTGTAGGGTTATGAAAATAGAATTGCTCGAGAAAGCCGATTTTGTTGATGACAGGATAGAACGGATGCAGATAGGTAAAATATCTAGATGGAGTGTAAGATCTCTTGAAAAAAGAGAACGCTGTACATACGAATGGATGATAAAATCGGACAACTCGAGGGTCATGCCAGGAATGCCAGCAAAGATGTCCCAACGGCGCAGATTAACGCTCTCATGGGACACCATTCGTTTAGGCGACGTGATCTCCTCGCTCTTGATGAAGACATGCTCTTCTTCTTCGTCATTGAGTTTTTGGAGAATCCAATGCGGGTTCTCAAAAACACGGTGACGCTGCTTATCGAGGACATCTTGGGCGATCATGTGCATGCCAGAGCTTTTGCCAAGGTATCGTGTGCGCTCGTAATCGGTGAGGAGGCTCAAGGAAGACATCTTTTCGTCGAGAGAATCAGAACCGTCGCCGAATGTACTTGTACAGCCTTCACCGCCGCTGCTGCTATTAGGCGAACTGACTGTCGCAGGCTGAGGACTGCCACCAGCACCGTTGGGGAGAAAGTGCGAGGATTGCGCAGAAGGGGTGTTTGGGCTCGCGTCTCGGGTTTGTGTCTGCTGTTGTTGCTCGCGTTGAGACATGGTCTCAATGAGTTGTTCCATGCGTTTAAGGCGTGTCTCGAGTGCTTCGACGTATCTATCATACCGTAATTACAGTAATAATTAGTAAGGATAGCGTAAAGACAAAGGGTGTATCGTACCCAGTAGCTGGTCCGCGCTTTTTCTGTTCGACCAAGAACTCGCAGCGTGTATTTGCGTTTCTGCAAGGTGTACATGGACGACATTGGTCAGCGTTGCACTTTGTTTTTTTCTTTCTACACATGTCGCAGCTACGCTTGGCTCGTGTACGCTTTTGGCGTGGAATGTTTGGTAAAGGAGCGGATGGAGCACCGGGCATAGGCAAAATGTCAGGCATAGTAGGGCGTACCGGAGGTTGCTGCTGCTGCTGCTGTTGTGGCTGCTGCTGCTGTTGTCGTTGCTGTAAAGAATGTTGTTGTTGTTGTTGAACAGGGGCTGACGCGCCGTCTACCGGCTGCGATGGATCCATGATCTGACCATACACTGACTGAACTGTTGCCAAAGTGATAGAAAAACAAAATTGGGTTCGCCTGTCGAGCGCTTTCGGTAAATCTTTCGCGCCGCCGATGCCCCGCGCATTCCATCCGAGAGACCGCCTCTCCATTTTTCCTCTTCTAGTCTCTGTCTTTATTCAAGCGCCAAGTACGTCTATCTCCCTCTAAAGCGAGATACTCTCTCTCCTTGCAGGCCGGTCTTTTTCGGAAGCTCCAAATCGATAGACGCGTACCGACGAGAATTGACGTCAAACTACCATATCCACGGATACTGCTAGCATGGAAGATCTCGGAGTCTCTATTTCGTTTCTATCTCTTATTTTTCAGCATTGATGGACAATACATAGTCTTTGCGTAGAGCGTTTTCCATTGACTATGCCTGACATAGATACAGCACCGTTTCATCATGTAGTAAAAATTTATTTGGCTGAGTAAAGGTTGACAAAGCAGGTATCCTCTCAGTCATTCGCTCAAAACGACTGAGTTGATTTGATTTGGGGACGATACGCACGGATCCCTCTCCACTTACAGATTTTAAATTTTCTTTCTTGGTTCCCCGGGAGCAAAATTTTCCGAAGCTCCTCGTTCGCTGTTGTTGTCTCCGCTTTATTACAATTCGTCGTCCTAGCAGCGATTAAGGCTACCCTGACGAATTGATTGAATACTCTGAGGACATGCTATGTCAGTATATAATATGCTGAACGACTTTTTCTAACTTACAGTTGCACTGAGGCGCGCAACTATTCATATGCACACTTCACTCTCTTGCAGTAGTTCTACATATGTACGCGGTTCTCGGTCTACTAATAATCTCTTTCGATAAATTAGAGCAGCGCTAAGTCTACACATATAAAGGTGAACAGTAAGGCATACCATACCATACCATAGCATACTTTGCAGGCAGCGATAAGCTACATGTACAAGCTGTAAATACTTTTCATTACACCGATCTGTTGTTGTGCCAGTCATACTTGCGTTATTACTACTATTGCTTGCTTTCAGGACTAACTATGTATTGTAAGTTGTTCATCCAATCATAGCATATATGTACTGCTTTGTAATACCCATCTCAATGATCTGTAAAGATGGGGAGCATGTCATGTGAACAGGAATAGGTCCCCTCATAATGTATAACGGACTCGTCATACAGAGGACTAAACATTTAATCCTAGATTAACGCGACGGCACATCGGTAGTTCCGGGCCAATAGATCATAATTTAAAGCAGTAGCCAAACATGGAAAGGCGATCCGTAACACATGAAGTCAAGTGTAAAATTGAGCTGAAAGATCACATCGAGATTATTTAAATTCACTTCTACGGTTTTCAGGAGTTCTAGTTGGTTTTGGCGATGTCGACACCCTGGGTAGCGCCCAAAACGCGTTTGATATCGCCGTAGATGGCGAATTGACCAGCAGTAAGAGTAGCAACCATGACGATACGGGGACCTTTGAATATGCGCGTTAATTTTACATATGCACCCATGTGGCAGTGTAAAATAAATATTTGACTTACCCAAGCCAACGAAGAGACCCTTGACACCAAGTTGACCGGCCATGGTGAGCAAACGCGAGGTGACAGACTGACCCTCAACACCCTTTTGCTTGTTGATCTTGGACAGAAGCGTATCGGCGGGCTGCGAAATGATGGCAGCGGCTGTACCAGCGATGATACCACCACCCAAGTTGATGGCAGTCATGGTAGAGGGACTAATCTGGTCCTTGGGTGTGCTCATGGACTGGATAATCTTCTCACTGTTGATATGGTATAGGTTGCCGAATGATAAATAATAATAAAGAGAGAAAGGAGAAACACAGATTGGTGAGCACAGCTGCACGTGGATCGTTCGAACCAAACAAAACATAGCACTTACACGGCCTTCTCGTAAACAACAAACTTGGCCATGGTATAGGGAACCTGCTTGAAAAGGATGGGACCGAAGCCAGAGTAGAAACCACGGATAACACCCTCCTCACGCAGCAGACGGCCAAAGCCGCTGACAAGGCCCGATGCGAAGTCAGGCTGCGAGACGAGACGAATACGCGTCGCCTCCAAGGGACAGAGCGCAACATCGGCAAAAAACTCAGCAATGGCAGACGCGCCGAGGTAAATGGCTGCGCGGTTCTCCATGGCCTTCTCCATGCCCATGGCATCGATAAAGGTCTTCTTCCAGAACTCGTAACCACCAAACTTAAAGGCGCCTTGCAGGAAGTAACCAGCAGCAGTGGGACCGAAACCTGTCAGAAGGGCACCGGCACCCTCCTTGGCAATCACTTGCCGGAAACCAGCAATCATGCCCTAAAAACGAACACCGACTGTTATCAGCTGAGCGCTGGTGAAGGCTGTGGATCAAACTTACGCGGTTGTAGACCTCAGGCTCGAGCTGGATACGGGTCTTGACAACGTCGACAGGGGTCATAGCACCGTGGGTGACAGCGCAACCCAAGGCACCGGCTAAGGCGAAGCGGGAGTAGAGATCAATACCGGTGGGCCGTGCGGCGTCGGGCTCAGCAACGGAGGGTACATGGAAGTGCTTCTTGAGAGCTTCCTGAGACGGGAACATGGGCGAAAGGAAAGAGAGGGAGAATAAAAAGTAAATAAACACAACAAGGGGGGTTGTGTGCAAAAAAAAAAGAACGCAAGGGAAATAAATACGATTGCGTCAGGCCTTGCCCTACGTTAGGAGCACAAGCCGCCCGCATGCACAAAACCCAAATCTTCTTGTATTTTCGTCCTGCTCCGAGCCCGAATTTCCTCTGACTCAGAATATGTCCGTGCCTTCCCGCCTCTTCACACACTCGCCCTCTCTCTCTCTCCCCTTCTCCTATGTCCTCCCCTTAACTTTTCAAGAAAGCTATGCCATTTATTTCTTTCGTTCCATCTTGCCAATGTGCGATGGATCCAGAGCAATCATATCTGGCTGCAGCTTGTCCAGCAGACTGTGAACCTCGGCTTCCTGGCGCTGTTTCTTGGTCTGGAATGGGTTCGCCTCGAGCGCATCAAAGTTCGGTTCGCCAGCACCTATAGTAATTGCCACGTCAGCTACTTTTACCATGTTGGGCATTTTTGGATCTTACCTGGAACCACCATGCTCGTCAGGCCCTTCTTATGACCGACACCCAGAACATCTTCATACGGCACAAACTGAATCTCGTTGACTGGACTTGATTCTTGCAAGTGCTGCATATACGGCGACTGAGCTTTCGTGCTCAGCGCATCCTTCCAAATCGTCACTCGGTTGCCCCAACCCACACCGAGTAGGCCGCGTTGTGAAATGGACACACTTGTCGCCGCCTTGGGTGTGTAATATTCGTTCACGACCTCATATTTCCGGATATCCCAAATTTTAATTTTGCTGTCCATGCCCGCTGTTGCCATGTAGTAACCTCGTCGGTCGACGGCGATGGACGTGACGGGACCCTTATGACTGAGCATTTTCACCAGCGGCTTACCCATGCTAGGAGCCCACAGCGTGACGGTACCTGAGTTGCATATGTTAACTTGTGTGTCGCTCCTTCCTACTCTATTCACTTACCATTGCCATGGCCCAGATGCATGACAGCGTTCCATGGGTTCTGAGTCATGGCACGACAAGGACCAAGCTTTGTACGGTGTTCGGAAACTAACTGGCCGGTAGATGTATCATGGTATTTAAGATAGCCGGTTTCACCCTAACGAACAAAGTAAGCTTCGGCTGTCATCTGACAGATACTTGCTATGGTACTTACGACAGTGACAAGAAGAAAATGATAGGGTAAAAAGTCGAGTTTTCGTACATCGGTATGCTGTTTCATGCGATGGATTTCGAGACCATTGTTATCGTAAATGTAAACGTATTTCTTCTGTGCAGCTGCCAGAAGCGTTTCGTTGTGCAGCCACCTATCAGAAACGTAGGCGTAAATTCTCCAATGTACTGTCTCATAATCATCTTGCCAATGACTTACTTTACAGCGTGTGTCTCTTCTTTAACATGTGTCTCAAAATGCAATCGACCTGTCTGCCAGTCGAAAGCTGCCAAGTGACCCTTCTTTCCACCAATAAGCAGGTGTCTATTGTAATGGTCAGTATCAAAACTCTTCCTGTCCTCATGTGTGTCGTACCTGCCGTTCCGGGAATAATCAAGAGAATAAGGACCGAAGTCAGGTAAGTCAAGATTGAAGATCTAAAATCAAGTGTTAGCGATAAGGCGTCTTGTATATAAAACAATTCTTACCTTGGATGCTGTGTTAATGTCAACGTCCTTGGCGAGTTGGTCCTGGCGGTAAGAGAAGGTCTTTTCGAGACCTTCTGCTTCGAGAAAACCAGCTTCCTCCTGTTGCAGAATCTCGGCCCGTGCAGCTGACTGTGCTGCATTCTTGATTCTGTCTTCTTGATCCTTCAACTTTTTTCTTAATTTTTTGTCCGCCACTTTCTGTAATGTTGCAAATAGATTTTAGCCAAACAAGTAAAGTAGATCGATCGAGGCATTCTTCTTCATACTTTGAATTGGACAGGTCTGCCTTTACGCAGGTATTTCTCCTCATTCTGCACTTTCGGTTCCTTTTCCGAGGTCTTCTTTTTATCGTTCTGCAGTTGATTAGGGACCTTTCCCTTCTTCTTCAAGTCGAGCATAGCGGTGTGTGTGGATTAAAAGAAGTATGCAGCCCGAGTTCTTTGAGGTCCCAAAAATTCAAGTGGCTTATTTTCATGAAAGGCGCGCATGAATTGTTGCATGGTTTCACTTTCACTTTTGTATACAAATGTTTTCCTAATTATAAATACACTGCTCTAGTCAGCCAAAAGCAGTTCGTCATATGTACATACTTTACATATTATTCTATAATGCTTTAGAGTCTTTTTTTGTCAAGCGCATGTGTCATTTTCTCGATCTGATGAATTTAAGTGATTTTATGTACCCTTTTCTGATATACTGGGATTTTTACATATCAATTTGCAGTAATGTAACAATTTGTCTTAGAATTTCATATTACAAAAAGTACCGTTCGTACCGAGAGATGAAAAAGCATCAGAGATAGAGACACCATGAGAAGATCACGAATGCAAAGATAAGCGAAAGATGTGCTACATACTATACATTATTTCTTCCCTATTCTTGGCGACCGGAGTCATTGGTAGACTGAGATAGTTACACCACCACCGGAAGATATAATCAAAGAAGACAATACGTGTGATATAAATCCTTATGATATAAATGGTATATATAATAATAATAACGTGTGACAATTATTGCGGCTTTATCTATCCTTCCAGCGCTAAGGGGAAGCAAACGCAACAACGAGAATGTAGGACTTTTTAATATCTGGGATTCTGGGCTGCTGGACTGGAAAAAAAAAACGAGAGCTATGCTGCTATGTATATACTGCTTTTTAATAACACGCTTAATGGTTGGTTGCTGAGTAATACACGTGGGTGTACAACGCTTCTAGTGGATGGCACTAATACACCCCCTCTCTGGTCTTCCGAAACACAACGGATTGGGAGCATTTTAAGGTGGTAATGTATCCATCGGTGTGCATATAAACTCTTCGGAATGATCACGGGAATGGTGAGTATTTTGTCTTGGCGACGAGTTGCTGAGGAATCCTAATCGGTATCCAATTGCTTTTTCAAGTGATGGCTTGTATCAAACCCGATCGATCGCAGATAGAATTGTACCGGTCGGGTGGTTGATAATGGTCGTATCCATTTAGCGCATTGCATTTCCTCGATATATCCAACGGCAGGTACCAACCATGGAATTTTCTCATGTCTAATACGATTTAAGTTGTTTTAAATTTGAGGGAGCTGCTCCTAAAGGCAAAGGCGATAGAACCGCTTGCGACTCGTTATGTACTAAACATTTATGTCTGCAAGTCCGTCATTACGTTTACCCGTGTTGTCCCCTATAGAGATGTGCATGGAAGCTGAAAGAAATGGATGTTTGATCTATCATATTCATGTATGTTTTGCTTGTACTGTTATGTGTATACATCCAAGTGAAATGAGCGTGAACTTTATATAACAGCTGTCATCATTTTAAAAATCTTTATAAGCTTCATACATATGTGTAGTGGATGTTGTGTTTCAGTTTGGCTTGAAGTGTCTGTGCGACCATGCCATCCAACATAACACATTCAACTGATCACAGCCACACGCACCTAGACAAAGAACTAAGATAGCGTGCCTATAATTTTGTCAACGTGTAATTGTTTTCCTGCACATGTAAAAAAGACATCTTTCTGCAATCCATGTGCGACGAAAAATTGCGAAGAAGATCAGCATCACAAGGGCAACTCTTTTTTCACGCGTGAAAAAGACAAAAAAGAAAAAAAGAAGACGGCCCGCTGTTGTGTGATGGTTAATCCGAGAAAAGCGAAAGCTTATTACGACTTTTTTGTGACAGGAACGTCATATTTCCTAGACTGTGTCAACCGATGTCATGGCGGTGTGATCTCAGCCTTTTATTATGATCCTTTTCCCCTTCCCGGCAGCCGGCTTTGTTTATCAGATGATGATCTGTTATGTGTCTCGAAACAAGTTTACGTTTGTAATGTACTATATGTATTCGAAGTAGGATAAATATTATACATCGTAACATATGCAAGTACGCACAAACAGGCGCAAATAAGAAGCAAGACATCAGCTATCGGGACCTGATCTTCTCTTTGCCCAAAGCCGACACGGGTGGTCGGCTGCAAAAATTCACGCGACCCTACACCAATGATGGGCGTCTGAAGCATCGAATCTCATGACAAGAGCGGAACTACAAAAAGTGCTGCACTGACCACCTGAAGAATAAAAGGAATCCCCCAGCCATTTGCATGTGAAAATGAAAGGTCAGAAGAAAGGCAAAATGATGAAGCTGTGAGCTCGTTCGTAACAACCTGATTTGGAGGGTATCCACGGATGGGTCTGCTTGGGCTCGGATAATTTGGGTTATTGGGTACGGGCACCCTTTATTTTTTGTAGCACCCTTTTTCTCGGCTCGGTTTCCCTTTGCTTGCCACATTTTTCACATGGTAACGGTGTCAAGAGGGATAAAAAGAAACAGAAATTTTACCGCTTTCATTTTTTTTCCTTCTTCTTTTGTTTACGCAACTGACTGTTCTCTTATCTTTTTTTTTTCACGTCGCGCATTCTCCATTCTTTTACTATGGCCAGAAACCATCAACAGCAGCGTCGTGCACAAGGTATACTCGCATTCCATGAAACAATGCGACTTCTTTTTCATTAATCGGCTGACTTTTTTTTTTCACACAATAGACAAACCAACAAAAGAGGAAACGCGAAAGACGACCCAACAACCTCGCTTCGTGCAGCGCGTCTCTTCTATCCCACTCGTCCAGGAGAGCTTTTCGACTGTATCGTCTTACGCGAATGGCACTTCGATCGGACGCTTTGCTTTGACTAAAGCCAACTCGACGCTTGAAAGTGTCTCCAAGTACCAGCCTCGTTCGGTGCAGACCTATTACGAGAGCTACTTGCAGCCCCACCTCGAACGTGCCGATGCCCTCGGCTGCCGTTCGCTCGACCTGATTGAGCAGCGCTTCCCCGTCGTCCAGAAGAACTCGAGTCAGGTCGCTGAAAATGTGCGCGGCCGCTGGACGCAATCCCGCGAGGCCGTCACCACCCCGGCCCAGAACGCTGCCAAGGAGGCCAACCGCCGTCTCGCCCTTGTGGTGGACAATGTTGAAGCCACCCTCGAGCGTTATCTGCCTTCGTCGACCGATGAGAACGTCAAGTCGACGACGACCACTGCCGACGCCGAGAGCCAGAACCAGGCCCTCCGTGCCTACCGCCTGCTGAACGCGGCTTCGACCCGCCTCGGTAACCGCGTCTCGAGCCAAGTCTCGCTCGAGGCTGCCACCGCCAACGTCCAGGCTCTCCAGGCTACGCTGCGCGAGTCCGCCACTGTGTATGCCATCGCTGCCTCTGAGCGTCTGCCTCCCAGCGTGCGTGAGCGCGTTCAGGTCCTGCATGCCACCACCTCGGAGCGTCTCATTGCCCTCCAGAACCAGGTCTCGGCCCAGATCGCTGGTCTGTCTGGCTACGTCAAATCGAGCACCACCGCCCCTGACTGGCTCAAGGCCCGCGTTCAGTCCCTTGTCGACATTGCCTCCAAGCAGTATGACCTCGTCCGCTCGCAGTACAGCCGCACCGATATCTCGACCCTCGAGAAGACCCGCGCCGTTGCCCAGGGCATCCAAGATCAAGTTCTGCCTGTGCTTCAGACCCTTCAGTCTCAGCTGCAGTACTATGATCCCCGCGAATATCTGCGCCTCAACAAGTCCCCACAAAACACTGAGGTTCCCCAACAACAGCCTGTGGCTGCTCAGTAAATGCGCACATGCACAGCAGCGGGTGGGTTGCAATGTCTTGATATCCTCTATTACTTGATTTACCATGGGTTACATCTCCTTTCCCTTCATTTCTTTTTCTTCTCACCTCTTTAACCCCCTTTTCTCCTTCTACATCCTATTGATACAATATTTTCAACACACATACTTCACGTCTCTTATTGATATAAAAGTTTCATTATATATGTAATTCTTATATCAAATTCATTCAAATGTAGATTTATTCAGTGGTTCTTGTTGGGATGGGTTGTCTCAGTATCGAGTAGGGTGTCGATGGAAAAGTTGGTTATCTGGGGCAAATAGGCTGAAGAACTGAGGTCGAGGACATAAATTTCGTCATAGAAGCGCTTGCCATCAAAGCCGCCAAAAAGAAAAAGCCGACCGTCGTGCAAGACCATACTGTGATATCCACGAGGTGATGGCGGAAGGCCATACACTTTGCGTGTCTCCCATGCCATGTTTGCTACATTTTCAGGTAAATAAAGAAAGTGTTTGAGTTTCCCCTGTATGGTATCGTATTTGTACGGGCTCCCTTGCTACACTTACCGACATTGAGGAGAAGCAGATCGTTGCAGTAATGTTTGCCATTATGGCCACCTGTCACAAAGATGTACGACCCGACACTCGTCGCAGCGTGCGACAATCGCTGGGGCACAAAATCTAAACCTGCCGAGATCCCTGTTTCTACCTCGCTCCACCTCCGTGTCACTACAATAATGCAATGGGGTGAATATCAGTCAGAAAATCACGGGCCCAAGTTACGCCTGGCCGAGAGATTTACCGAGATCGAGGATAAAGACATCGCCAAAGCATTCCTGCCCGTCGCTACCGCCAAACACGATAAACTTGTCGTGGACAAGCGTGCCAGAATGGTATCCGCGAGGGGCCATGGTAGTGGCAGTTGTATCGACTGTGGCCCACACCATGGTTTCTAGATCCAATCGATGCAAATCATTGAGGGGTCGCTGTCCGTCTCCGCCTGCAAAGATGTACAGCCCGCCTCGCCAGATAAAACCAGAATGTGCGCGCCTTGGACATGGCGTGGGACCACTCGTTTGGGGTCGACTCCACACAAGAGAATCTGTGCGTCATTTAACAAGGTTAAATGCATTACACAAAATAAACTTTATGTCCTGCCTTACCAGTGTCGAGCACATGAAGAGCATTAGAATAGCTGTTGGCATCTCCGCCGCCAAAGACATAGATCTTGGTGGAGGAAGTCGTCGCCGTATCCTGGGGCGTAACAACGACTGCACAATGGGCACGTGAGGGTGTGGGTCGGTCATCACCATACACGTGCGGTTTCATCCACTTAAAAGTGTCTATTTTTCGTTAATCAATTCGGGTGAACATGCGTACATATCATCAGGGAAGAAATGAAATAACGTACCCAGTTCCAGGATGTAAAGGGTATCGAGGCACCCACGGCTGTCTGTGCCACCAAATACATACATCAAGTCCCCCACTACGACGCTGCTGTGCGCACGTAATGGTCGCGGGAGGGCGCCATGGACGGTAGGTCGCGACCAATACATGGCGGGTGCAGGTGCTGGCATGACAGTGACGTTCTTCCTGAGGACGAGGTTGGTGATATTGGCTTTACGACGTCTGCTGCCGTCGTTCGTACTGCTGTTGTTGCTTGTGCTGGTCGATGCAGACGGTGGTAGTGGGGGCTGTGCAGGGATGGGAGAAGCAGGGACAGATGCAGCTGAGAAAGATCGCACCACGGGTACTGCTGGAGGGACGCTACTTGAGGGCGATGGTCGTGATGTTGATTGTTGGCGTGGAGGTGCAGGAGATGCGGGCTGTTCTGCTGAAGGGCCGTGTTGTATGCGAATATATAAGATGGATACAGTGTCAAACCTTTTTATTTTCATCGTTTTTATATATATACCAAGATTGATCGGCTTTGACTTTTTGGTTGAACGCGGGGCAGCAGAAAGACCAGTGAGCGGACCAGCCGCTGTTATCGTCTCCTCCTCTGGTACGGGTGTCATATCGGGCGGCCTGTAGAATAACACAACCACACCGTCGGTTCGCATTTCTCTCACACAAACGCTTCATAGAGCTCTTGCCATTATTACCGTGAAACAAGCGAATCTACCGGAGAGGTCGTTGCCATGGAGGTAGGCGTGGGATTACTGCTAAAGTACACAGAGGTGGTGCTCTGTTGGGGTGATGATGCCCCGGATGAAGAGGAGGATGAGAGTGACGTATTGGAGCGTCGACTACTGGTGGTTGTCATGACGGTGTTGCTGCCCGATGAAAGTGACCGCCGCACCCGTGACATGATGCTACTACTATTATGGTGGTGAGGCACCGTCAACGACGAAATAAGGTCCTCTCGAAAAGAAGAAGAGCTACCCTGCATGCAAATGAAAAAAAGGACACAAAAAGTGAAATAGGGAGAAAAGGAGAAAAAAGGAAAAGGTAAGAGAGAGAGAAAGAGAGAGAATAGAAAGGAGCGTGACACCTGCTTCTCACTTGCCCTTCCTTTTCCTGGCTCCACTGATTGAGCGTGCGTGCTGCTCTCGTTTGACCCATTTCCAGTTTGAGGAACACAAATTTTTATCTTTTCCCACCCTGTCTGCATGACATCCGCGGGATGGTTGATCACCGCCGCTTTTTATTGAACTTCTTCTTCTTCGGCTCTCCATTCTTCTCCTCCAGATCATGATCGTCCTCATCATCCTCGGCGCCCTTGCGTGACCGCTTGGTGCGCTGATTGAAGTCCTTCAGCTCCTGCGTTGCGATGCGGTTGGCGTCCATCACGCGTTCCTGAAGCAACATCACGTTGTCTTTTTCGGCAGGGTATCCATCCAACTTGCGACCCAAATCTTTCTCGATACGTTGAATCACCTCGACATCGTACTGCGTTACAAACGTGATCGACTTGCCCGACCGTCCTGCACGAGCGGTACGGCCCACACGATGGATGTAATCCTTAGATGATAAAGGTGTATCATAGTTGATGACGATATCGACCGCAGGAATATCCAGACCTCTGTTGTTGCATTAGCCAATGACCCAAGAGAGGTATGCCTTCTTCTTACCTGCTTGCGACGTCCGTAGCTACCAAGATGTTGCGCGTGCCGGACTTGAACTTTTGCAGTGCAGAGAGACGCTTTTCCTGCTTCAACTGACCGTGCAAGGGAATTGCGGCCATATTGAGAGCACGCAGCATGAGTGAGATGCGCTGAGTGTCGTTGCAGGTTCGTGTGAAGATGATGGTCGAGTTGCCGGCGAGTTCGTTGAGAAGATAGACAAGGTAGCAATCCTTGTGCTTGAGTGGGAAGAAGAGGTAGTACTGCAACAAGGTCTTGACGGTAGCATACTTTTCTGCAACTTCGACCTTAACGGGCTTTTGCAAACTGGCACGCTGGAGCTTGGCAACCTTGGTCGTCATGGTGGCCGAGAACAAAAAGGTATTGCGTTCGCGAGGAATAACTCGCAGGATTTCGTCAATCTTGGGACCAAAGTCCATGTCCAGAAGACGATCGGCTTCGTCCATGATCAAATACTTTAGCTTCTTAAGATTGAAACCTTTTGTGTTCTCAAGATGGTCGACAAGACGACCGGGAGTGCAGACAATGATGTGGGGCTTCTTTGACAAGGCAATGGCTTGGGTCATCATATCCATACCACCCACAATGACAGCACAACGCACACCTATAACCGAACCAAGTGATTCGAAAGTTTCTGCGATCTGATATGCCAATTCTCTGTAGACATGGTGAGTTACTGGAAATCATATCTATTTCATACTATTACCTGGTGGGAGCCATGACACAGGCGTAGAAAGCTTGCGGGTTATCCCACAAACGCTGAATCACAGGCAAGGCAAAGGCGGCCGTCTTGCCTGAACCTGTCTGAGCCAGACCGATAATATCTTTGCCTTCGAGAGCCCAAGGAATGGACTGCATTTGAATGTCGGTCGGGTGAGTAAACTTGAGCTTCTCACAAGCTTCGCAGAGTTGAGGGATAATGCCCTGTCAAATAGAATTAGCAACGGATCAGTCCGATCTACCCGAGATCGATCCACTTACGAGTTCGGCGAACGTAGTCTCCTCGGGCTTCTTCTTGGACAAGGCGTCCATGTCGACGGTAGCTGGTTGCATTTCGTCGATCTTGGGCATATCGAAAGGAAAAGAGGTTTTGGAAAAAAAAAAAAAGTTGTTTGCGGGACCTGTGCGCATTGTTGTAAAAGCTGTTGTGTTTCCGAATCGGGGATTGAAAATGCAAATGATGAAAGTAGAAGTAAAGGCAGCACGCGCTCAAGGTTTTCGATTCTTGGCTCTTTCTATTCTTTTCACGATGGACAAGGGACTTTTGGCCGACATTCACAAAGGCAAGCGCCTAAAGAAGGCGGTTACCAATGACCGCTCGGCTCCCCAAGTAGGAAGTAAGTCTGTCTATTGTTTTATACCGAGATGCGAAACTCACCTTCTCGTCAATATTAAATAGACTCAAAACCAAGCGGACCGTCATCTGGAGGATCGATGGCACGCCCACCGATCCCGGGTGGAGGCGGTCTTGGCAGTGCCTCACCGTCAGCACACGCTCTGGGTGGCGGTGCGAGTGCAGCCAGTCAAAGTACACCTAGTCTTGGAGGTGGTCCTCAACTAGGCGGTCTTTTCGCCGGTGGCATGCCGACCCTCCGCAAGACTCGAGGTGCTGCTGTCGAGACCGGTCGTGGTCAAGCGCCCGCTGCTCCTTCTCCTCCTCCACCCGCACCGCCTGGTAAGTAATATACCCGTCGTCATGTGTTGGTTGGTATTCATATGGTTGTCTATCCTCACAGCGGTGCCAAGTCCAGCCAGCACGGGGGGTTCAGTTGCCTCGCGATTCAAGCCCCAGCAAAGCAGCACATTGCCGCGCTCCTTTAAAGCACCACCGCCCATCCCAGGACGCACTGCTCCTCCGGCACCACACGCTGCTCCTCCCCCACCACCACCACCTCCGCCACCGCCAGCGTCCGGCGGTGCTCCTCCTCCTCCACCGCCGCCTCCACCGCCTCCCCCGGGCGGCTCACCTGCTGTTTCTCACCTTTCACCGCCTGCGCTTCCAGGTCGGACACGTTCTACCAGCTCGCCTCAAAGAGCTGTACCACCGCCACCTCCGCGTGCAGTACCTCCACCTCCACCGCGCGCAGTTCCTACACCACCTGGCAGCCCGGCACGCCCAGGTTCCGCCAAGCCAGGTGGCAGCCCTGCACGCGCCGTACCACCCGTGCCCATTGCTGCCAAGCCGCCAAGTCTGGCCGCTCCCAGCCTCGCAGTGCCTCCTCCGCTGCCACCAGGAAGACAGCGGTCCTCGTCCACAGCGTCTTCGCCTGCAGCTCCTCCACCCCCGCCGCCACCGCCGCCGCCACCAGCACCCGGCCAAGCAGCAGGTGGTGCTCCGCCGCCTCCACCTCCACCGCCGCCTCCGCCGCCGGCACCGGGCATGTCTCCCAAACCTGCTTCTCCTGCACGGCCTCCCGCGCCGCCTGTGCTCTCACATGTCAGCAGCACACGCTCACCGCCAAGGCAATCACTGCCACCGCAGCCGCAGCGCAATGTGGAACCGCCCTCCGTCGAAGGTGGTGGACGATTCAACTTTCGACGAATGGGCGAGTTGCCCAAACCACGTTCGGTGCGCGGTGTACGCAAAGTCTATCCGAGTGGAGAGCAGCGCGGCAACGGTATGAAGAAAGAAAAACAAGGATTTGAATGGTTTACTAATGACATGTTGCAATTCATCCATGATAGCTTATCCACTGGATTACTCAAGGATCCATTGATCATTTATATACCAACTTTTTCTTTGTTTTTGCGGAAATAGACGTGTTTTCTTTTGCTGGAATCTTCAGCGGGTAACTTTAGCTATGCGTCGTAGCGGGTGCAGGTGAGGATGTTGGCGGGTTCTTGGGGATGAGTTTAGGAGAGAGCGGCAGGATGGGTTGGGCACGATCAGCAATCTCGCCACTGGCACCGAGGCCGGATTGCTGCTGTCCTTCAGATTCCTTTAGCTGGCTGATGCGTTGTGGTACTCTTGGCCGGTAGGTGTTGACAGCCTCAATGTCCACTAAACCGAGACGGTCAGAAAAGCATGCTTCCAGTGGGCATACCTTGTTGGTAGCATACCTTTATACAATCGCTGGGTACAACCGTATGCCTTGGGGGTAAGTTCTATGACGGTGTGCAGAGGGATAGGGGCGTAGGGAAGTTCGTCGTGAGTCATGTTCATGAAATAGGCATACATGCATCGGATGGTAGCCTGATGGGCGATGATCAATATGTTTTCGTGTCGTTCGAGTTCCATAATGACCGGCTCTAGGCGTAGCACGAGGTCTCGATAACTCTGCATAAATAACCGTCAGTATCTTGGTCAGTACTTCTCTCTATGCCATACCTCGCCTCCTCGATAACGATAATTGAATTTGTCCTCATCGCGACGTGCAAAGTCTTCAGGATATTTTTCCTACGCTCTAGGAATCAGCAACGATTGCATCGGATAATGGCACTCCTATTCCTCGTCTGCTTACCTCTATTTCTTCATAGGTCATGCCGTCGCATACACCTGTGTCGAGTTCATCCAGCGCCTTCCAATGGAGTTTGGGGTACTTTAAGTTCTGTGCGGTTTGAATGGTGCGTTTCATGGAGGAGGTCCAGACCGTCAATGGACGATCGCCTAGCTCTCTCTTGATGAGATCAGGCAGTTTAGCGGCATATTGCTGACCACGCGGAGAGAGGTCGGCATCACCGCCGATCTTGCCCTGGACGTTGAACATGGATTCGCCGTGGCGACTGAACCAGATGCGCTTGGGCCGGATATGCAGGTTCATCAGATAGGAAACAATCTTGCTTTCCAAGTAACCCCGGATCCGATTAATGATATACTGGCTGCCGACATTGATCATCTTGATATAGGTATATTTGTCCTCTTCCTTCTCACAGATAGTTTCGTACGCAGCTTGGTAGTGCTCAATGCGTTTTCGAAAGTCCTCTGCAGCAACATCAGGATCGATACCAGCGTACTCAGGTGCTGTGAGCTTGACATCCTTGATATTTTTGAGGATGATGTCCTTGTCCTCGCAAATGGACTCGACGAACAAAACCTCAATATGGTGCGATGTGAGCTCGTGATATAGCCAACTCCGGCGAGCCTTAGTCCCGTTCGTGCCGTCATAGATCGCCACCGTGCCTCCTCCGTCGAACCAGTGCAACATGTCTTTAAGAGCATCCTTGGCTGCACGCTGTCGTTGTTCCATCGCCTCTTCATTGTCTGTCTGGAAGAACGTGTGTCGTACTTCGGATCCAACACGTTCTCGCCGGTAATTCCCGACGTTAAAGACATTGGTGTTGATCCCCAGCCAGGTCAGGTACCGTCGTACTGTATCAACACTTCACGTGAGAACGAGCGCGATTATTCATATAAACAGTATACCTTTCTGTGCAATGAAGGTCTTGCCCCGTGCAGGCAGTCCTACCATCTATTTTTTACCCCAGGTTTTTTTGAATGAGATCATTGACTCGGTTTTAAGGTGGTACAAAGCAAAAACATACCACGACAGCGATGCGAAGGTCTTGAGCTAAGCAAGAATATAGAATGAGGGAACGAAGAAGCGGAATTGGTAGCTATAGGAACTTACTGGTTGCCATGAGGAGCGAAAAAAAGGGTAATGGAAGGATATAAAAGAGAGAGAGAAACAGACAGAAGCAAGCGTGGGGAACAGATTCTCCGATAGTGAGTCCGTTGCTTCTCTATCCCGTCGTTCTTTTCTCTCTCTCTTGCTGTATTCTCCTTGCAAATTGTCAGCCCACGGGTACACCCGCTACCTGGTCAAAGCGTATCCAGCTCCGATGCAGTGACCTCATGACTATTTTTTTTTTCTTTTTCCTTACACGCTCGCCCTAGTAGCCATATCAATCTAACCTATTGTTTTTATCATACCACCCGGATTCGCAAGGGATGCATGGAGGGAATGATTTATGCTCGCAACTTCCATTATTAATTCGTAGGCAGTTAAAACCACGAGCAGGTTCTTTGTCGTTGTCCACATGACATCATCTATTGCTTGTGCCTGCACCAATGCTCGAGTATCTATTTTGCATGGCTGTACGTATATGGTATGGCCTGTCGTCCACAGCGGCCTACGTATTTCAAGTAAAGCGTGTATATATTTCATATAGCTGAAAATTGCATTGCCAGATAGGAGCGCCCTTGTCCTTCTTGGTCCGATATTTGCCTAAAAAAGAAGGAGTGTATCCATCGCCTCAATTTTATTCTTTTACAGCTGTCCAAACATATCAGGCACGTCGTATTTTTTGTATTTTTTGAGGTGATCGTAAAGCAGATGGTGGTTCAGCAGGCTAATGTAGAACAAATAAAATTCATGTGAGCATGAAGGATAATCCTTATTCTCCTTTCTTTCGTTGCTTACCGTGGGTCGCTTTGATGGTACTATATTTGGTTTCCGTTGATATATTGATGGGGAAGATGTTGCAGCCGCAGGTTTGTACGGTCTTTTGGCGGGTATGGAGGAGGACAAGGCAGGGAGTGGAGCTGGACGCGCCACGGTGGACGTTGTACGAGGTAATGCAGGCGTTTGAAGTCTTGCATGGGTGCGGTCCACCGCCTTGCGTGTTTTTTGAAAAAGTTTACTTTGTGTGGAACGTCCTGCATAAATGTGGTTAAATATGGCCAGTCAAGTGTTAATGTGCGAGCGCATCCTAGTTCTTTTCCCACGTACTTCCTTCCTCGTAGGTACGTCGGACCGGGGTGCAGCCTTGCAACATCTTGACCGACCGCGCAGCCTTTTCGTTTTGTAATTCTTTGTACTGACTCCGTATTTTTTCACTGATGGCCTGCCGCTTTTGTTCGTTCTCGCGTAATCGTTTCTAGTTGAATGGATACAGAAATGAGCTTTCGCATACTCTATGTTTCGTTCTTAGACACTTGCAAAGTACGTTGCTCGCCAAGTGCGCGCATCCTGGTGCTTCCCATTCTGGTATTCGTCACGAATGTCGGAGAATGAAAGCATATGTGGTAGCCAGAGTTCTGCTAAGCTATGAGTACCTATAATTGAGATGGGATTCGGGTTCTACTAACCATTGGTATCTTGCATGAGATGCTGTGATTTGAAGCGGGGCATTAAAATAAATAAAATAAAAAATGAGTGACACAGAGCGACCGAGGATGAGCATGGACAGGCATACCGGGTTATGTTTTTCGATGCGATAGAGCTGCCTAGGAGTCGCCTTTCCCAGCGCACCTTTTAATAACTCATACGGAACGTTACCCACCTCTGCCAGGGCTATAAGAGGTAGTTTGAGTTTTATGCGGGAAAGTAAAATAACAAGTGATTCGGCTAGTAGGGTAATGGTGGCTTACCGTCCAGTTGGCGACCCAGCAAATCTTGGGTGATCGCAACTAAGGATTTGACAGATCTGCGCATGGAGAAGAGTAGAAAAGATGGCGTTTTATTGATTCACTCGACACAATCCGTGGGTTGCCGTTCGAAACCAGAACTGGTGCGGGGGCTAAAAAATTTATGACTAAAAGAGACATCTAATAGGACCAAATGGAGAGCAGAGGAGAAGAGGAGGGCTACGGTTAAAGGTGCGGAACAAAAGAAAGGATGTTAACATAATACAAGTTCACATCATCACTTTTCCGTCTGGTAGAGTGTGCGGTCTTCACTTAGTGGCAGGGAAAACCCCTGAAGAAGAGGAAGAACTCAAGCTAATTTGGTAGGAAATCATAATATATACCAGTAATGTTATATGCGGCTTGCCTGTCCATGTAGCTCATCTTGGACGTGACGGCTACTCGATAGGCTATAAGTTACCTTTATTAGCTTGTATAGCTACTACATAGATTGAGCATACGATAGGGAAAGAATAGCGATAAGGTTACTTGCTGCTCTTGATGAACAAAAAAAGCCGAAACTTTTGTTCGGGTCAAGCCTACCGTTCGCAAGTGTCATTAAATTAGGATGAGGAAGAAGAAGGAAGCATAATAAATGATGCTTACACGATATAGCGGTAATCAAGATAGAAAATCATGTTAGCCAAAAAGAAAGAGTGCGGGAGGAGTCAATGAAAACCGGTCTCGTAAGGCGCCTCTGAAGTAAAAGCCCGTCGTCATTTTATATTGGAAAAGATAGTCCCTATTATATCCAATAAGATCCATCATGATGCTATATTATAGCATTAAACTCTTCTTTGGGTTAACTGTACAAAATAGAGATAGATTTATTAGAACAATCTGTAATGAACGATAGCAGAGAGATATGTATGTCTGAATGCTTTACTTAGTTCGCAGTTCTTAGTCGGCCAAAAGTCTATGAGAGCAGAGAATATGTAGTAGAGTAGGAAACACGATCGGTCAGAGTCGGATGGAGTTTAGACAGGCCTTTTTTCGCACGTGTTGAAGTGGCGGTTGCAAAAGTATTCTGGAGGACACTGGCTTGGCATAAGACAAAACCCACGGGAGGCTGACGCTGAGGAACACAGTAAACTAAGAACCAGGACGAGAGGCAGGATCAAGATAGTCTTCCGGCTTGACATGTTTGGACGAGAAAATAACATTTAATAGTCAGAGTGTTTTTTGTTGTACTTCGTTCGACATAAATACCTTAGCTATTATATCATTTTCTCGTTATTCATTATGTCTTTGTATCTTTGATCTTTTTCTTTTTCCAATTCATCTGCATATGTAGATTTCACGCGACCGGTGTGTGCCGCCTCGTCGATAATGTCCCCTAATTCAGTCATTTTTTTGTTGTATATATGTCGGTACATTCATACATGAAACTACTGAAAATTTCATTGTCCATTTCTTCTGCTCTGAGAGTGACGGATCATCATTAACCAGGATACTGGTTATATTTGTGCTCTTTTTTCTCCCCTGGAAGTCCATTTGCACATATTCGCACGTTATGAAAAATACGGAGATCACGGGGATTTTCTTCCAGAGCTTTGCAAATTTACTCTTCAATACAGACCCTTTGGGGACGAGTGATGGTTTTATAAATACGCAGCTTGTACACTTGAATGGGAAGTACTATATGGGAATGACTGTATTTTAAGATTGCGTATAAATGGAGAGGATCTTTGCAGTTGACATATATAAATGATACATGTTTCTTATTTGTCTACGTATACCAAATGGAATGAGCAGACGTTTCTATACATCTTCGTAAGAGGAGTGTATCTTACAGAGTGAAATGCATCATGACTCGAAAGAAAGTGTTACGAAGACATAAAAATTAAAGCAAATTCATAAAAGAAAGATAAAGAAATAGTAATGAAGGATGTTGACCAGATATATCATGATGTGGTTTGCATTAGTTCATACTCTTCTATTTCTGTGCGTATGTACTTTTTTCTCCTTTTCTTTTCCAGTATTTGTACGCCTTTTCGTAGCAGGCAAGTTCATTTTCAGGAAGGAAAACTAACCAAAGAAGTCACTTGCTTAGATTGCCTACATCTCAATAACGAGCTTGCCAAAATGGTCACCACGTCTAAATACAGATATTAGCAACGAAGGAGAGAAGGCAACATGAAGGGCTTACTCCATCATGTCCAAGGCATTGTCAAGGTTCTCCTGTGTCAGTCCTTTCCAAGTCTTAGAGACGATGGGCTTTAGCTTGTGTTTCTCGATAAACTCCACCAGCTCAGCAAATTCACGGCGCGAACCTAATGCCGTGCCTCGGAACTCAAGGTTCAAACCCCAGAACATAACATTGAAGTTGACACCTTCCTGAATGGAGGAAGTATGACCATATTGCACGATATAGCCACCTCGCTGGAGGATGCGAGGGAATTGAGGATAGAGGGAACCACCTGCGCCGTCAATAATGGTCGAGAGGCGGTTAGCACCCAGTAGCTGGAGTAGTTTGTCAATGCAGTCGGCTACAATAAAGAAAAGATAATCAACAAGAGTCTAAAATTATGTCGAGATGACGTTCTTTTATCACTACCTTCTTTGTAATTGATGCCACCTTTGGCGCCGAGCGCAACTGCCTTCTGTATCTTCTCGGGATCGGATGATGTGACATAGACATTCGCTCCAGCAGCGACGGCATATTGAAGGGCAAAAAGGGCGACACCGCCACCGATCCCGGTGATGAGGACGTGATCGCCAGCTTCAACTTGGCCTTTGGTGAAGACAGCTCTGTAAGCAGTCAGACCGGCTAACGGAAGTGCAGCAGCCTCAGCATCTGACAAATGCTCTGGACAGAGAAAGACATCCTCTTCGTTAACAGCCACGCGTTCAGTTAGAGTGCCCACTTCGGGCGCGAGACCCAGGACCGTAAAATCTTGCTGAGGGCCCCGTTTGTTGCTGGTCCAATTACGGCCCACATGGAGCAGGACGCGTTGACCGGCCTTGAACTTTCCCGAGGGTGAGTCTTCCTCCAGCACACCGACAGAGTCAGCACCAAGCACCACTCCCTCCCTGATATCACCCGGGTAGTTGTCTCGCAAGATCCATAGGTCGCTATAACGAAATGAGTCATTTCACTTTGACTTCCACCCGACACGGTTCTAATTACCGATGGTTCAAGGCGGCTGCTTGGATCTTGACGAGAACATCCTGGGGGCTGCCTTCCCTTTGGATTGTGCCGTCCTGAATAGCGACAGTGTACTTGTAACCAGTCTCGGGTTTGGGGATATTTTTTAAAACAGCTTGCAGGACCATGAGTGTTACCAAGAGACAGAAAAGGCGCAAAGCAGTCCCTTATTTTTGACACGCACATTATAATGTAATCATTTTAGTCATCAGGGTTCAGACAGACAGTGTATATCTACTATATAGAAATATGATTTGTACTTCTTGACCTTCCTGTCAAAAAATAACAGGTTATGCGACGCGACTGTGCAACAACACGCGAGACACATGACAGCGCTCGTTCCCTGCAGGGAAAATGGCTTAGGCATTGAAACATCAGTGCTATAATATTTACATTTCGTGCTGGTATCACTATCTTAATGGTAGTATAATTATAAAGATAATTATGCTTCATCTTTAAAATTTGTGGAAGTTGTGATAGCTTACAGAGTAAGTGTGATTAGTTTAGAAGTAGGGCTTTTTTTAAAAGGGAAAAATTCAACATATGCATTACCATATTGCATATGCCACAGTCTAACGTATTATCATAATGAATAACAGACAGGGTTAAGAGATTGTGAGTAAATCTTTTATGCTATTTGCTTTTCTCACAAACGCGTCGTCGATACACTTGGTATTTAGTGGGATATGAATAAATAAAAAAGAAAAGATGTCAATTATGAAATGAACATAGCCTCTCTTTGTGGCGTATATAGTGCATAGTACGACGTAGCATACGGATCATCGTTACGCACAGGATACGTATGTATGTACTTGCATATGTATATGTGTAGAATATTTTAATATGGAAAGCAGTGGATATGGGCGAAATAGCATCTATACTTGTATTTTGTATCTATGTCCTTGGAACTTTGCCGTATGTTACTTTCTTCATGTAGTAAGTTAGTACATTTACTACGTGTACACAATGCAAAAGATAGAAGCTACTGATCGCTTCACTGTGCCTCGGGAGAGGGGAATGAAGAAGAATAAAGAGTATGTACATGGTAAACATGTAGCCAGCGGATTCATAACACAGCTGCGCGAGTAAAAGGGGTTTTAGGACGGGGTGAGAAAGAAAGAGGGGTGGGGGCGCTTTTGTGTTGAAGGGGCGTATTGGAGTTATGATAAAGAAAGAAGATAGAAAGGCTAAAGGAGCTCGTCGGTTGGTTTCTTCCCCATATAATGCAACCCACCACGACTCCACCAACGGATGAAGAAGACATTGGGCATTATACCCATCATGACCAAATAAGAGACATTCTCCGACGACGCTTCCTCGACCAAAACAAATGCTATACTACCCTCGGATCCAATTTGATCGCCCTCCGTCCGTTCTCCTCGTCCTACCCATCATCGCACGACATCGATCAAGAGAGCCAGGCCTATGTGGATCGCTACAAGGACACCCAAAAGCGGAGCGAGGACGACGAAACGCACAGACCTCAGACTCAAGCGCACCTGTACTCATTTCTGAACAGCGTGTACTTCCACTTGCGACGTACGGGGACGCATCAGTCAGTGGTATTCAGGTAAGTAACATGCGGAAAGAGAGAAAGGAGGGGGAAAGCAGGAAGGGCAGGTGTATGCCACAGGGAGATGGATCTTTGTATAACATTCTATCCGCAACAATTCCTGTAGTGGTGAGCGAAGCAGTGGCAAAACACGACAGTGGCAGCAAAGCGTAGAACACGTTTTAGCTCTAAGCACACGCAACAATCGCCAAACACGCATACACCAGCAAGTTCAGCATTCGGCAACGCTACTGCATCTGTTCAGCACCACTCGAGACGGGGCATCCCGCGCAGGTGTGCGCCTCGAGTTGCAATTCACCGATCGCGGTCGATTGACCGGTGCACGCTACCATGCGCCGTATTACCTCGAACGACGATGGGCGCGACAAGGTCAGTTCAAGGCCTTTTCGGCCTTAACCGCAGAAGATCGTGCCCGGTTTCAAGTGCAAGCGGCGGAGCAAGCAGACCACCAGGAGGAGCAGCAGGAGGACAACAAAAAGGGCGACGAGGAGGACAGGTCAAAATTGCGCGCAGCTCTCAAAGCACTCGGCTTCTCAAAATCATCTCAGCAGGAGATTTCGCGTATTCTGCTCGCCATCCTCACCCTCGACCGTCTTTGCTTTGTTGACGATAACGCACACGACGCTGCGCAGATAAAGAACCCAGATGTTCTCACCACCGCCGCCCATATGCTCGGTGTCGATCCACTCGCGCTCGAAACAGCCCTGACCTGCAAGAGCAAGCTCATCAAGCGCGATATCACCACAGTCTTTCTCAACGCTGCCAGCGCCCAGCAGCAGTGCCACGCCCTCGCCGATACCCTTTACGGACATCTGTTTGACTGGATTTTGGCCTACATCAATGGCAAGCTCCAAGTCAGGAAAAAGGTAGCGGCCACGCTTACCTTGATTGACATGCCTGGATTCTCGCTGCACCCCTCGGGCAATATGGACAGTCTTGCCACTCACTTTTTGAACGAAAGTTTGTACGACCTGCTCTTGGACGACCCATCCAATATAGATACTTTTACCCACCACGCCAAGGGGCTATTCAGCGTCCTGCATGCGCGTGCAAGCCGTGCCTCCCCTAGCACAGACGAACAAGCTGACATGGAAGCCATGCAAGACTTTGCAACTGCCAACCCTCGCTTGTCTATTCATCACCTTCATTTCATTCTGCAGCATTATTGGGGTCAAATTCAATATGATGCAAATGGCTTATCCGAGGCCGATCAGGATTATCTACTCTGCGACTTTTACAATCTCCTGCATGGCTCAGCCTACAACCCTCCGAGCACCAATGCAGTATGCGCCGCCCTCTTTAGCCACTTGGATGGTCGAGTTATATCATCGCAAAAGGGCATCCGTCCTACCCCTATTTATGGGGCCATTGGCTCCACACCCATGACTGTTACCCAGCAACTGATCAAAGCTGTCGAAGAGCTGTCCACCTGCCTGAAGCAAACCAACGTGTGGTGCGTCTTGTGTCTGCGTCCCAACAACCTTGATATCCCCAATGCTTTTGATGACAAGAGCTTGGATTATATCGACCTCGCCGCGCTCGCACAGCGCAATGCCTACAACACCGATTTCGACGTAGACATCTTCCTAGACCGCTATGAGTCCTTTTTGGATATTCCTGATCATCTCATGACTGACACGGCTCGCTGCGAGTGGATCATCCAGAATCAAGGCTGGGCGGAGCATATGGCTGTGATACGAGAAAACAAGGTGAGACCCATTTACTACACCAAGAGATTATCATGTTTCTGATGCGATAAAAATGCGGTAAACAGATCTATCTGTCAAGTTCTGCGTTTCAGCAGATCGAGCAAGAGCTACGCTGCCTGGAGAAACTCGAGTCTAAGCAGTTACAAGATGACCAGGCCTCATGTGCTTACAGCGAATCGGAATACAGCGATATGCGCGAACCAGATACCTCCTCGCAACTGACAGGGAGCACAAAATCAGCATACGGCTTATACGATGAGCCACACAAAGATGCAATGGCTGAGCTAGACGAAGACGACAGCGACCCACAAGCCATGTCAACCACACGACGGCGCTGGATGACCCTCGTATGGATCCTCACCTGGTGGGTTCCCTCGCCTCTGCTCAGTTACTTTGGTGGAATGAAACGCCGTGATGTCCGTGTGGCCTGGCGCGAGAAATTGGCTCTCTGTATTCTCATCTTTTTCATGTGCACAGCCATGATCTTGTTCATTGTCGGGTTCGGTCCTCTCGTGTGCCCGCGTCAAGACGTCTTCTCCACATCTGAGTTGCAGTCCTACAGCGACAAGAAGGCCGCGCACGTGGCAATCCGTGGTGAGGTCTTTGACCTGACCAAGTTCGTACCACACCATTGGGCGACTGAGGTGATCCCTGAGAAGGCCCTGTTCGACTATGGAGGCAAGGATGCGACCAATTTGTTTCCTGTGCAGGTGTCTGCTCTCTGCGATGGCACGACTGGATCTGTCTCGCCCGAGGTCACGCTTGATTTTCAGTACAATCTGAGCGACAAGAATGCAGCATACCATGACTTCCGCTACAACACCAACGATTACAGGCCTGACTGGTACTTTGAAAAGATGGTGTACATGCGCAAAAATTACCGCCTCGGGTTCATGGGCTATGACCCTAACGATATCAAGGACCAGGCGACTCATGTGGTGAGCGTCGGAGAGATCCGGACGCACCGGCAGTGGGCAATCCTGCACGGTGAGGTGTACGACTTGACGTATTACTCTTTGGGAGGACGCGCGCCGCGAGCACCTGAGGGCCAGCCAATCACAGCTACCAGCGCCGACCTGAATTTTATGGACAACACCATTGTGGAACTCTTTCGCCAATTGGCAGGCATGGATATCTCGAAACACTTTGACGCGTTACCCCTGGACCCCGCACTCCGCCAACGACAGCTCGTCTGCCTGCGCAACCTTTTCTTTGTTGGAAAGGTGGATACCCGCCGCTCTCCTCAGTGCTTGTTTTCAGAGTACTTTTTGCTCATTATCACAGGTTAGTGATAGGAGAGACAGTGCAGCTATATTTATTCATAATGTGTTAATTTACAGGCATGCTGTGCACGGTCATTGTCTTCAAGTTTATTGCAGCCCTGCAGCTCGGATCTCGCCGGGAGCCCGAAGATCATGACAAATTCATCGTCTGCCAAGTCCCTTGTTACACTGAAAGCGAAGAATCGCTGCGCAAGACGATAGACTCGATTGCTGTGCTCAACTATGACGACAAACGCAAGCTGCTGTTCCTCGTGTGTGATGGCATGATTGTTGGCAGCGGAAATGACCGTCCTACCCCACGAATTGTGCTCGATATTCTTGGCGTAGACTCCAACGTTGACCCAGAGCCTCTGTCCTTTTTGTCGCTGGGGCCGGGGAACAAACAACATAACATGGGCAAGATTTACTCTGGTTTGTATGAGTGCGCAGGGCATGTTGTCCCTTATATGGTCGTTGTCAAGGTGGGCCACCCCGGCGAGGCACAGAAGCCAGGCAACCGTGGCAAGCGCGATTCGCAGATGGTGCTCATGCGCTTCCTCAACAAGGTGCACTTTGACTCACCCATGTCACCCATGGAGCTCGAGATATACCACCAAATGAAGAACGTCATTGGTGTGAACCCCGGCTTTTACGAGTTTGTCCTCATGATCGACGCTGACACGGAGGTGATACCCGATTCGCTGAACCGGATGGTGTCCTGCTTTGTACACGACGCCAAAATTGTTGGCCTCTGTGGCGAAACCAAGCTGGCCAACGAGCGCGAGAGCTGGGTCACGATGATCCAAGTCTACGAGTACTATATCTCGCATTTCCTGGCCAAAGCGTTCGAAAGCTTGTTTGGCTCCGTGACCTGTCTGCCCGGATGCTTCTGCATGTATCGGCTGCGCTCTCCGCAGAAAAGTCAGCCGCTGCTGGTCAGTAACCAGGTGATTGATGACTATGCAGAGAACAATGTGCACACACTCCATCAAAAGAATCTCTTGCATCTCGGCGAGGACCGCTATCTGACGACCCTGATTCTCAAGCACTTCCCTACCTACAAAACCAAATTCACAGCCGACGCTTGCTGCCTTACCAATGCACCCGAGAGCTGGAGCGTGCTTCTCTCTCAACGCCGCCGCTGGATCAATTCGACAGTACACAACTTGGGCGAGCTCAGTTTTCTGACGCAGCTTTGTGGTTTCTGTTGTTTCTCGATGCGCTTTGTTGTTATTTTGGATCTGATGAGTACACTCACCATGCCGGCGGTCGTGTGCTATTTGGGCTACTTGATTTATCGGCTGATCAGCGACGCAAGCCAAGTACCAATGATATCCATCCTCCTTCTTTGCGGCGTTTACGGTCTCCAGGCCTTTCTGTTTTTCCTTCGACGAAAGGTAATCTAGGAGGCGTGTCCCTTGACTTGCTTACTTACAGTTAAATGCTTTTTTTTTTTTGCTTAGTGGGAACACATCGGTTGGATGGTTATCTATATTCTGGCTATCCCACTATTCTCCTTCTTTGTACCCGTCTATTCGTTCTGGCATTTTGACGACTTTTCATGGGGCAACACGCGCGTAGTCCTTGATCAAGGAGGAAATAAGAAAGCGGTGGCGTCCAACGAAGGCGATTTTGATCCGAAGTCCATCCCTCTTAAGCGCTGGAGCGAGTACGAGAACGAAATGTGGGAAACAGGCACCATGGAAACCAAACAAAGCTCCATGGCACCTTCTCAGCACCTTCAACAACCACAACAACCACAAGCGCCATCCCTCCTGCTAGCATTATCCAAAGGCTATAAACCCCAATCCATGATGCGTTATACCATGGCCCCCTCCACCTCGTTCCTGAGCCAACCTGACTCTTTAAGAGCCGGCGGCATCCAAATAAGCGACGAGAGTATTCGACGCGAAGTGCACCGGATCACGCTTTCATCGAACTTAATGACAATGACCAAGAAGCAAGTGCGTGAGCAACTCTCAAGGCAGTTTGGGGTCGACATGTCACACAAAAAGGATTACATCAACCATTGTATTGAAGAAGCGCTTCGTCTTGCTTGAATAAGCTATTAATAAAAAAGTAATCATTTCTCTCGATAGCAAAAAAAAAAAAAAAAAAA
>VAFG01000239.1:536158-554880 GCA_013461545.1 Syncephalastrum contaminatum
AAAAAAAAGTGGCGCAACGATATCAGTATACTTTTACTACTATTATTGCTCCGCAAGCAGCTTTCTCTTGTACGCGGTCAAGTGAGAGCAAGGAGGGTCAGCACGTGAGCTCTAGCTTTGGACGAATCGGCTGCCTTGAGATGAGGCCAGTATAGACTCGGCTCTTTTCCCCTTCGGGACGCAATCGGTTACGCCATCTCTAGTAACCCGGTCAGGACTGAGTCGCTTCCCATTTTACTTTGCAGTGTGTTTATGGGCTGCACTCTGATGAAAGAACTCGGCCGTGCACACCAAATAAAGGAGATGCATCCATATCTCATCAACAAAAACGGTAAAAAAGGTAACGTGGATCACATGAAAAACCGGCTACCCTTATCTCGGTGAATGCACACATAACAGACATATGTACAGTAATTGTGTGAAATGATGTCAAGTGTGGGGTAACAAAATTCTTTTGTTTTACTGTCACCATGGAAAGAGAAACAAAGAAGCAAATGTATGTAGTTTGCTGACTACCTTTGCTGTTGCTTGATCATTGAGTGCATACCTGTTTATTCCTCACATTCAAGAAGTGAGTATCTACAAACTTGTTCTGTATAGGCTTCTCTGTCACATATACAGTATTGCTCTACGAGTAATCACACCTGATTTAAGTGTAATGGTGCGTACAGATATACAGTGTCACCATACGTCGGCCTTTTTCCGTTTTCATATTTTGATCAAACAAAAAATAAATACAAGATGATGTTTGTGAACATTTGTACACACACTCAAATCAGCGTGCGTGTATGTAATGTCTTCACATGCCACAGCACACACATAATGCCAAACCATCCCGGCTGCCCTGGTTAGCGTAGAAAGGGAAAAAGGAAAGGGAGTGATGAGCGCGCGTGTCTATGTGTGTGATGGGGTACGTGCAGATCGTATACAGACTTATCCACACATACACATCAACCGAGCACGCTCACTGATATGCCAACTGCAAGGGCCCAATCTTTCGCGCAGCTCTTTTTATTTTTATTTTTATTATTTTGGTGTACGCGCAACAGATTAGGAAAAAGCACATAACTGGCAACCCCGAAGACCTTCCGATAGCTCCGAATGCACTCACCGAGAAGAAAAAGGGCCTTATGACAGGCTGATTACACAATCTTTTAAGCTCTGGACGCGTTATTGGTCTTTACTAGTCGCAAGCAAAAAGTACACTTTTCGCCACCATCATATGTTGCATATGCAAACTTTTTTGCTTCCTATATATAACACCCGCTCTTGTTTTCTTTTTCTTTCTATCTTCTGCTTCTACTTTATTTTTCATTCTTCGCTTTACGTTTACAGCTTCCTTCTCCTTTTTCTTGTTGAAATGGACACGCTTCAAAAACATCAACAGGCCGGCCAGTTTATTCAGCAACCGGAATGGGCCGTTTCCGACCCGACAATGCTGTTCCCAGGTAACGCCGACTGGACCGATATTCAAGGTACATACCGCACATAATATACATATTCCATCCAGGGCTCTTCGTGACAATGACGACTGATCCCTTCTTTTTTGTGTGCGCAGATATAAAGTTCGATGGCAACTGGACTACATCGCATCGGAAAAGCGAGACCATCGACACGTCCGTCTCTAGTCTATCCGCTGGATCGTGTGACGGTCTTACCGCCGGCGTATGGAATGAACCTTCAGTTTACCAGACCTACAGCAGCAGCTGTAGCAGCAGCCCTAATTTTCATCATCAGCAGGTAACGTAGATCTTATTTTCTTTTTCAGAAAAGAAAAAGCACAAGCCCAAATCTAATACGGCAGGTGACGCATCACAGGATATTGCTGACCCAACCGCTGGGGCGACGATGATGATGATGATGGCTGATATGACGGGCCATGACACCACCACTCACTACCCTCATGACACTTCTGCCGTCGGCGTCGCTTCCGTCGGCTATGCTGACTTGTCGGCATCCGTTCCGTCCTGGCTGCAACCCCAGATGATGGATCGCATGATCTCCGCCCGGAGCGGAGGTGAGTGAGCTTTGTTTTTTTTCTTGCTTTCTTTCCTGGTTATGCTTAAACCTTTCACTTTTCTATAACCAGATACTGCACCGGGTGATGCCGAAGAAGAAGAGGATATACATCGCTGCCGCTGGCGGAATTGCCGAGTACAAACTTCCAATTTGGATGACTTGATTGTACATATTCGGGACGAGCATGTCGGAAGCGGCAGGGTAAGCACACTCAGCAGCAGCACAAAGCGAGCTTAAAGTAGCTACCCCCTGAACATCATTGCTAAATGAATTTCTCTTCCCTGCAGTCCGCTTACTACTGCCATTGGGCTGGTTGTCCCCGTAGCCGAAAACCCTTTACGAAGCGACACAAGATGCACAATCACATGCGCACACACACGGGTGAACGACCCTTTGCATGCACTGTGCAAGGTACGAGAGTTTTCCAATTATTCATCGTCACACATGAGAAGAGCGCGTTTCTTATCGATCCAATGTACAATTAGGCTGCTCCAAGCGCTTTTCCCGACCTGACTCACTGAGCACGCACATCAAGACGCACTCAAATATTCGGCCGTACCACTGCAAGGAACCAAACTGCGGCAAGGCGTACTTCCACTCGCGCTCGTTGCGGAAACATACTCGGTCACACGAAGAAGCCGCGGCAGCTGCCGCTCAAGGTGGTGCACAGCCCAGCAAGGTTTCACCCAAAGTCAAGCAGCAGCAGCAGGAACGCCGGGAGTGGGCCATGATGATGCGATCCGCCGCTGCGCGCCGCCACCACCACCACATGATGCAGCGACGTCAACAGGCCGATCCTTACAACGGGTTCTATCCCATGATCGACCCTTCTTCGTCTTTTAGCTCGGGCGCTCCACTGATGAACCCACAGCATCAGCAGCGGCAACAGCAGCAAGTCATGGTGTTGCCTCCGACCACTGCGACTGAATACTGGGCGCAGCAGATGCCTTTGTATATCCCAAGCTCGTGAAGGCTGATCTCAACACACACTCAACGACAATTACCCACCCCATGTTGCCCATCGTCACCTATCTCCGTTTTTCTATACTGGTTTTATTTCTCTTTCTTTTTTCTGTCATATATTTTTTATACCCACATGCACATATTTCGTTCTTGCACATCCACACCACAACACACACGCACACTTCTTCTTCACAGATACGCTACCCATGCACGCAAACTCAACAAGCATTATGCTGGATTATCATGACTTGTTTGTAGTTCTTTTTTCATATCTTTTCTTGTATCTATCCATCAACAATTGACAAATAAACACATTGCACAATCATACTCACAAGAAAAACATCTGTATTAAGCTGTAGGCTTTTCAGACGCCGGCGCGCTGCTGGCACCCTCCTGACTTGCTCCTCCTCCTCGCTCAGACTATACGCAAAAAAAAAGAAAAAAAAAAGAAGGTATCACGTCAGTGGCCCGATATAGCAAGTGAGGCTATTATTGTCTACAACGTACCGTGAGACGCTTTGCTTCAGCATGAATGGCAGCGACTGGGTCAAGGACATGTTGTTGCACTTGCTGTTGCACCTTTTGTCCAGTGGAGCTCTGCAGCCATTGGTTCGCTTGATTTTGAGCTGCATCGGTGAGCTGGCGTGTCTTTTCCGGAACGTTGTACTTTTCAAGATTGGCCATGAGTCTGTCCCAGTAGGGTTGCACGCGAGCACGCACACCGTACTTCTGGTCAAAGTCGTGTCCGGCCTGGATGACTTGGTCGCTGAGAGTGTACCCAGCGGCCAAGAGCTCAGCCATGACAGACGCCTTGGGTTTGGTGTCGTCCTCGGTGGGTGACTTCTCTTCGTCAGCCGTAGCAGCAGGAGCATTGGAGAAATAAGGTTCGACTTGGAGGTGGGAGTCGTCCAAGAGCGCATTGCTCAGAAGCGCGGCCGTTTTGGCAGCCGAAGCGCGTTCAAACAGGATGAGAGCCGTCTGGTGGTCGCCATCGGTCTTCAGCTCGAGCTCTTTGATTTTGCCACAGAAAGCAAAGAAGTCGCGGATGGTCTTCTCTGGAGTCTTTTGTGAGATGTTATTAACGCGTACGAGGTTCGGTGTAGGTTCGGTGGGAATCTGCATGTTTGTTAAGAGTAAAAAATGTAAAGAAAAAAGCAAAAGAAAGGGAAGCCGTATCCGAAACCTTGGTTGGAAAAAGGCATTATGTGTAATAAACCCTTGTCATTGCAACACATTTTTTACATTTTTTTCTCCATTACTCATTTAGTTCTCGAGCAGAGACATCATATGACAATGCCATGTTTATTTCATCTAGTACATAGTAAATTCTACCACCCTTCTTACTTTACTATATCCTCATGTAAATGATATATTAAGCAATTGCTGGCTCTGCCTACTATTATAAAGGAGCACGGAGCCATTCTTTTCTTTTTCTGTGGTCGTCGTTTGAAGAATATGGACAACACTTGCGCGATAATTGCACTGAGCCGACTCAATTTGACAGTAAGACGTGACTCTGCGCAGCTCCTTCTATTTCTTACCTAAATAACATGTCCTCCCAAGATCCGCTGTCCCATTGTCTTCAGCGGCTCAATCTTGAAGACGATCAACCCTTACACGAACGCGCGATTGCAATGGAGCGGCAATGCTCCAAAGTGCCCAAGCGATTATTCGAGGCCGGTCCGAACCTCCAATATGTTGTCGCTATCCAGCTTGCTTACGAAAGGTACGATCGGGATCTTGCCCAGTTGCTACTTGATCTCACGCATAGATCATATAGTCTGGGGCGATATGACTGGAATACCAAGCGCGCGGCTCAGCTTGCAATGTGTGGCAAGGCCGCGTATGAGAACACAGTAGCAAAGACACGGAATATGCTGAACATCACTGCAGACGTGACCATTAAAAGTCTCGGTGTAGCATTGGGCAGTACTACCTTAGTCGACCGCATCGAAGACCTTTGGTCCCGCTTCACAGAAGTTTATGCATCTAGTCTAGCATCAGGACAGCGAAAATCAGCAAAAGACCAACTGACTCATCCTTCCTATAAAGGTGCCGTCTTCTTTTGTGGAGCGCGCTCTCTTGGGGTAAGAAGAATCTTCGTCATATATGGTTTTAAATTCACCAAAGATCGGCTCATAGCAACGACTAAGCAAACCGCAAATGCAATCTTTGTGTTTCTGCAGCGCTGCCGAGATCAACAAATGTATAAAGCTAGTCGAACAAGTGTGCAAGGAGGATTTGGAAGCTCTAAATCAACCCGCACCTTCCCGCAAACGGAAAGGAAAATCGACCGAGGGAGACGAGGACGATGGACAAGGAAAGAAGCGTGCTAAGCGGAAAGACACCAAGTCAAGCAAAACAGCAGCAACAGCTCCCCCAAAATCACAATCCAACTCTATACCAGCCATCTCGGGCATCGTGTCCATGCTAGGTCGCCAAAATTATCTCAAGACCAAGCAGTATAGTGATTATGTGGAATGGCGAGATACCACTATCGACCGGCTACAAAGCGAACTGTAAAGAACACGAAAATGGACATACCTACCATCAATAATTATTTCTCAATGATGGCAATAGGTAGCACATACCTACGTTTTGTTCATCAATGATGGTTACGTATTCACACCAAAAGGGATAGCTGGCATAGTGGATTTTAAGGTGTCGTTATCAAACTGGAACGGGAAACATGCCGTAAAAATATCAACGACATGTATTAAAAGTGTAGCGCCAACAAAGCGATTGCAGCGAGTAAAGAGTTGAATGATGTTAGGTAAAACCGAATTGGATCAAATATTACGCCGAGCATCAAGCAAAACAGGGTGCTGTGCATATCGAGAAAATGTCTAAGGTTCCAAACCTTGTTGTGATGTTTTTATTTTTACAAAGAAACAAAGCCTTTTCATGTTGTCTGTATAGTCCGTTTACAGGGCCGAGGCACCGGTGATAATGTCGACTGTTGAGAAGAGAAAGAGAATCAGGGGTGAGCAAATCAGATAAAAGAAGTTGAACAAGGTATACTTACTCAGCTCGTTGGTAATGACGGCCTGACGACCACGGTTGTAGACCATGGAAAGCTTGGTGATCATCTCACCAGCGTTCTTGGTGGCGTTCTCCATAGCAGTGCGCTTAGCGCTCATCTCGGAGGCGTAACCCTCAGCCATACCCCAGAGGATGGTGTTGGCAAAGTTGAACTCCTGCATGTTGGCCAGGACATCGTCCTCGATCTCGTATTGGGCGAAGTTGGCTACAATGAAAGTAAGTATGGATTGCTTTTACATCTAAATAGATCATATTAGGTTATACTTACGGGAAGCCTTGAAAGCCTCCTCAGAAAAGACGGGGACATCCTTGGGCTCGTAGGCAATGACGGACTTGAACTCGTTGAAGATGACCTTGGCGCTGTCGAACTCGGGGCCAGACTCCTTGATGGCGTTAGCGACGGTGGAGGCGACGGTGAAGTTGGGGACGTCCTTGCCGAGCTGGTTGAAGGACATAGCCATGTTCTTTCTGGCAGCACGGCTCAGCTGGGCCTTGGCCTTGTCACCGAGGACGACGATGCCAGCCTCAGGGTTCTCAGCAAGCGCACGCTTGGTAGCCTTCGACACGCTGGAGTGGATACCACCGCAAAGACCACTGTCCGAGGAGACGGTGATGAAGATGGTCTTGCCGTCAGTAGCAGCACCGGTCTCGGCGCTCTGGTACACGGCTATATAAAGAAGTATATGTCAATCCCAAGCCTCGCCCTGAATGAATGATTCCGCCCAAAAAGAAAAAAACGCGTGGAATCGAATGTAAGGAGATGTACAAAGTCTTACCAGCAGAAGCCTCGCCATAGGCGCGGGCAGCCTCCATACCACGCTGGGCCTTGGTGACCTTGGTCGAGGCAATCATCTTCATGGACTTGGTGATCTTCTCAATGTTGGAAACCGACTTCAGACGAAGTTGGACTACACACAACAACAGTCGTAATGAGTATAAAACGTCAAAACTGAAAGGTAGTAAGAGTATTACTTTCTTTGAGAGTGGCCATGTTACGGGCCTGGACACCGTTGCTACACGATGAGGAAGTGTGTTTAGTGGCGTGTTTTGTTTTGGTTTGGTTTTCTCCAATTTCGTGATGAAAGTCGAAATAAAAGGAGGCGATGTAGGCGCGTGGAGGAAGTATCGTTTGGTGGAGCCGAAGAGATTTACCTGATGGGAGCAACGGCAGGGCGGACGGCAATGCGCGATGCAGAGGACAACATTATAGGATAGAGTGGTTGTTGTGTAAGGCGAAGCCCTTTTGGAGGTCGAATTTTTTTTCTCGGCCCCCCTCGTTGTTGATGAGGACTTTGGGACTGGGGTGCAGTCTCTCCGCCAATCAAATTACAAACATGACGTAGACATTTTCTGTTGTCCAGGGCCCCTTCCTACTACCACTTTCACTCTTACTCCTTTGCTTAATATTCATTCCCGTCTATCTTCTTTATGGTTGACTTCCCCTCTCTTATATAGAGCTATATCTCTAGGCTATATAATCCATTGCAAAGCACTTTTCTTTATGAGAGTGACATATGGTTTCGGCATAGGTGTCTTCATTACTTTATTATGAAAAAAGTCTGTACTCTAGACACAAAAGTTGGTACGATCATGTCGCGTGCTTTCTGTCTATTGGTACTTTTCTTCATATGAACGCGCTGAATGCACGTCGATAGGTTACCTTAAGAAGTCGATATTTGCAGATGTGCACTTGAGAGTGAAGTGATGTGGCTTATAGGTCTGTCTGGGTGTGGGTATATTTACAGCTAGTTTACACTATATAACGAGCTTCATATCACCGAAGCTCGTAAATTGGATACGTCGACAGTCATTGAACTTTCTTGATCGACTCTCGATACTATGCCATTCAGGACAGCATAATCATTTTGGATCAACGCTGCACCTCTAAGTTTTATAAATGCCTCCTCGCCTGTGTTTCTATATACCATATGTATTGTATTTTGCTTCGCATTTTCTTTGTCGTTTAGTACGCTGTGTCGCGGCGAATTTTTCTACAACAAAACACAAAAAACAAGTAGAGCTTTTCACTTGCACTGATAACCATGATATCGTGGTCAGCTGTACCGGCAATACAGAAAGACAAAGAGTGAATCGACAGCTTGCTCGTCCTGTGTAGACACGAGGGACTGAATCAACGAGCGTTATTTTCTGGAAGAACATAAACGAACACTACTCTCCTCACAAGAAATCAAAAGTTACTGCTAGATTATGAGCCATAGGCGATTCAAGGCTCTCGTGAGATTGAGCAATGTCGCTGTAGCTGTAGAGATGCCGCAGCAGTCAACAATGGACTGGCGAAGATCGACACATGCAACGAGGAATGAACTTTTCTCCCTCACAAATCAGTCTGAAGTCTTTCAACTGCGAAGGTTCTCCCTCCTTTTTATCATTTACTTTTTACTATAGTCGGCGTCACACGGCTAACAGTGTCAGGCCGCGGACACCTGTGGTCCTACCGATGGACAAGCCAGAGCGGAGGGACCGGGCGGAAAAGATTAGATTAACAACGAGTGGAACTATGTTCCACATTATAGTTGTTAAACTATAAAGAACAGATACTACACTTGATCTTAGCCAAAAGGCCTGAGAGGATAAGGGTTCATGAGTTCACAAGAACGCTGCTCTTTTATAGTTTTGCTGGCCCCCGGAGAACGAAAAAAATTTTCACACATGACCGTTCTTATTGGTGACTGCAGCTGAGAATTTTATTCTAGACTATGATGTTTTTGGCAGGTCAGCACGGAAATCTTGACGCCGCCGCGGGTGGTAGCTCGGTGAAACGGGTGACGTATCGCCCGCAGTCGACCCTCCACCTGTCACACGCTGCTGTGTCTCTTGCTGTTCAGGCGCCGTGTATACTGCCATTGGTGATGCTGCTGCTGCTGCTGCGGTGGGTGCTGCTGCGGGTGCTGCGGGGGTTTGCTTTGCCATTGGGAAGTTGCGTCGACTCAATAGCGTGCCCTTTAAGCTGCGGATTTCGCTCTTGAGGCCCTGCACCGCCGGCGACTCGGTGCCCAGGCCTGAGCCGCGGAGCGAGTAAGGCGAGTAGGTCGAAAACATGATATCCGGTTGAGCGATCGCATCCTTGAGGTCGGCCAGCTTGTCTCTGAACTCGCTGTACGGCTCGTCCCGCACGTCTTCGGCCACGTCCTTGAGGTCGTTTGTCAATTGATTCAGGCGCTCCGTCAGCTTTTGCCGCGCGTCGGCTATCCGCAGCGGACTCTCCTGCTTGTTCTCTTCCAGCCGCTGCTGTACTTTGGCAAAGAGTGCACGGTAGTCGTTGTACCGCCCACTCTGATACCGTGCGATGCCCTTAAAGATCGGTCCGATCAAGCGCTGCTCAAAAAGAAAAGGATGGTCAGAGGTGAGCTTCACTGGCTCTTCTTCCCCCCCCCCCATTTTCCTCGTTTTGTTCCCCACTTACGCGAATGATACCCACAAGGGCGGCCGTAGCACCGACAGCACCAAAGCCCATGAAAAGTGCAAGACTGAGCACCCGCTGAGCAGGCATGAGGGGTGGCGGGGGCGGTTGATAATAGACAACATGAGTGGAGCGGGGTCGAGGAGGGACGGGTGGAAGGGACGCATAATTGGGAGTGGGGTGGGTTAGGGCGGTCGAGGGTTGACTGGTCGTTGCTATATTGCTATTGCTGGCAGCCTATTACTACAGATCAGCATCGGCTCTTTGTGTCCACCTTATTGTTCTTACCGGTGCCGAGCCTACACGCTTGAAAGCTTCTTCTATTTCTTGCTGACTGAGCCCTTTTTGCCGCAAAAAGGCAATCTTTTTCGCATTCGGTGCAGACTGCACACTGGCAGAGGATAAGAACGATATGGCAGATTTCAGCATATCCTCTCTCAGCGGCTCACTCTGTGCTGGACTAGACGCTGCTGTACTAGCAGCAGCAGGGGCAGAAGCAGCAGCGTCAGGCGTATGGGCAGGGGACGATGCATCGGATGGTGTTGGACTGTTTGAAGTTGAAGAAGGAGCTGGAGGAGAGGTGGTGGAAGTATTGGAGGAGGAATTAGCGTCTGGGATCATGGAAGAGATGTCTGCGTTGCGACGGGCTTCTGCAAAGCTCGAATTGCCGTTTTCATTTGCCATGACAAACGAGTTTTATTAGGGTTGTCTCTGTGTGTGGAGAAGGCCAGCAAACTTTAATTTGGGAAGCGGAGAATCCATCAAAGCACATGAAAATGGGTATATTTTCGTCAATTTCATCTCTCAAGTTATGAGACCTCTTTATGCAGAAACACCCATACTATAAAGCCATCAGAACATATACTAATACAATAGTAAATGATTGTCAATGGCTTCTATACTTATTTTGGTCGTTGATTGGACATGTATATGGCATTATCATCAAACATGTTCTTGTGCTGGGCTAGTATTACTATTATCGAACAATAGTCACTATAAAACTCGAAATCGATATGCCTTAGACCCCTCTACTCTGCCAACACGGCAAAGAGGACAGCCTGCTATAAGTCCTGCCCAAATTCAGGAGCAAAGCCAGGGATAAGGCGTCTTTATAGCGCTACTGATGAGTTATTCGAACCGGTATATGTAGAAAACTGTGGCGATGGAATTGTAAGCGTAGATATTAGGTAGTACATACTATTAGCGAATCCTGTATTTCAGAAAAAAGAACAAGGTACTAAGTTTTGAGCAAAGATTAGAATATAACGGATATCGGGTAACAAACGCGCAAAGAGACTATCTTCATCCGCGATATGTACTTTGGACGTTGCGATGAGCCCTGAGATATCTTATTTAAAGCGGTGACTTCGAGTATGGCTCTTAAGCGAGATACACAAGGAGAAATAACTTTCTATGATGATCGTAGGCTATCGTAAACACGATATATGTATTGCCCGTTTATAGTAATAGATGTGGATAATGAAGTTTACTGTACAGAAGGCAAATGCCTATGGAGTATCATAGAAAAGAGATTGGGAAAAGGGTGTTGAAGAGTACATTTGTCTTCAGCATACAACAGCAGCCTTTTTTTTTCTCAATTAGAAAAGGAAGCCACGATGGTTATGTATAGGAGAAACACATCACAGGAAATACTCCATTTGCATGTCCTGTTTTTTTTGGGCTCGAGTCAGTCTCTTGTTTTATACAAAATAATCAGTTATTGGTACTCACTTGAAATTGTGCTTGCTGTGGATTATTTCTTTCATTCTCGGGTGCGGCATCAAACACGTTAAAAAACCGCTCGCCGTTCACGCCAACCTCCAGGATTGACGCCAGATTACCACACCGATAGCAGTAATTGGGGGCTGACCATACCGTTGAAAGCTTATCATCAAATAAAATCTAGGGTTCGAGAATTTAGATCTGGGTGTGTATAGAATCCAAATGGTTCCTTTATCTTACCTGGTACCCTGCATTGCATAGCTGATGCGCTCGGAGGATGTGCGTCATATTGTTCAGTTGCAAGAAGCGATCCACGACGAGTCCTCCAAAGGTATATCCAGCACCTCTGATAATTATAGCAAAGAATAAGCCCACCATATATATTAAATCCTCTGAACCTACCTTGCGGATATAGCAAACTCTTCCTTGTCTGGGTCAGGGTCTGACCATACGAGATCGGCCATGGCACCTTCGTGGGGTATCTCTGCATTCTTGTAAGCGTATGTAATACATGCTGTCGCTCGCTACTCTACCTCGAAAGCGATCAATGATCTTGACTTGATCCAGAACGTGGATGGTAGGTGACAGGCCTAGATGCATAATCTTTAGCGTGAGCCCACCCCAGTCACTATCTACCTTCTTACCTCCATGGACACAGAATATACTGTTGTCAATAACAACGGAAAGGGTCAAAAAGTCAAAAAGATCGGTAAAGTATTGCCAGACTTGTTGTGAGCCGTATTTGCGCATGCACTCGGTATAGAAACCATATGTCTAACAGTGATGGGTGAATATCCCTTTTGTTTGAAAAGATAGTATCACGTACTTGGGTCACGGCTCTGGACTCATGATTGCCTCGAACTAGTTGGACTCGTTCCGGATATCGCAGTTTGAGACAGGTCAACAATGAAATGGTTTCGACGCTGTACAATCCTCGGTCGACATAGTCGCCTACGCATACAAGATGATTAGAGAGAGTGATAGAGTATAGACGGTTCTCTCCTACCGAGGAATAAATAGTTGGTATCTGGGCAGTAGCCGCCGATGCGAAAGATTTCAATAAGGTCATAGTACTGACTACTTTGTGTGTGAGTAACATAAGAAGGTAGAAGGAACAGTGGGGTTACCCATGGATATCGCCCACGACGGTGACAGGAGCGCTAATGTGGACGACATTGCTTTCACGCATCAAGAGTTCTTTTGTCTTTTCGCAGATTTCCTTGAGGACGCATTCGGCGAGGAGCTGCTTGTTGTAAAGACGATCGAGGCACGCGTCGAGATCAAGGGCGACCATAGTTCAGATGAGTATAAAACGAGATGGTATTTTGGACGTCAGGTTGACGATAAGGAAGGATAAGGCGCAGATTCGGGGGAAAAGGACGGCGAGTCAAGGAGATCTCGCTCAAAAACTCACAATCCAGCAAAGTAGTCAAGTAAAGGGAAACTCGGGGTGAGTTAGTATTATGCTGGCCGCATCAATACGATCCTATAATATACGTAATACTTGTACGTGCCCCCCTTCCCGCAAGCCTCCCCTTTTTTCTTCTCTTTTATTTTCTACTGCTTATTCTTTATTACCGCTTTATAAAAGATAATACCCGAGATATTCTGGATGTACACCGTAAATGAATAATGCCACCTGATCACGCTTAAAATCCCATCCTCTTTTCTCAAGCCTCGCCTCGATTCTTGTGGGGTTTTATGCGGAGTGTGCTTTGGTGCAACGGCGATGAGAACAAAACTACAATATCAGACTCATCACTCTTGCCTGTTTTTGGTTGTTCTACGTGGACATACTCAATCAAACATCGCAACTTGGCATCGTGTGACGGATCTTGCGACAAATGACTGCGGGAAAATCGGACCGAAATTCAGGGAGTCATTTTATAAAGCCAGCCTTACTTTCTACTTTTCCTTTTTCTTTTTCTCTTAGGTACTAAATCAAGATGAACGCAGTGGTTGAACAAATCAACAGCTGGATCGTATCCGGCCGGTCTCCCTCCGCACAGACCATCACCGCTTTGGGCGGGGCTGCCCTCGTCCTCTATGTCGCAGCCGTGCGTGCACTGCGCTACCGCAACCTCAACTACATTCGACGCAAATACCCTGACCCGAACGTCTGTTTGACCGACAAGGACGCTGCTGAAGAAGTGTACAACATTATGTTTCGCAGTGAATTCCCATGTATGAAAAAGTCTACTCTCTCTCCCGCTCTCGCTCATTGCATACGTATATTGCCCTGTTTAATGGTTAGACCTGGCACGTCAAGGCACAGAACTCGCGCTGTTTAAAACCTTTTCGGTTCCCACCATCAGCAAGCTCTTGGTCGCGACAGGCGAGTTTGGCAAAGACGTCAGCAAGCGCGCTGAGGACACTGAGCTGATCTTGGGCGAAATGTTGGATGTTTATGCACGCTGCGCCAATGAAACCAAGACACGCGGCTGCCCCCTCTCGGCCGGCGATATACAACAGCAGAAACAACGCGCCGAGCTGTCCTTGACCCGTCTAAACGAGCTCCACGGCAAATACAACATCCTGAACAGCGACTTCGTCTATACCCTGACACTATTCGTGACGGAACCGATGCGCTGGGTCGAGCAGTACGAATGGCGCGAGGTCGACGAGCGCGAATACAAGGCGGCCTGGCGCGTCTGGTATGACATTGGCAAAGGCATGCACCTGACAGACATCCCCGAATCGTACGAGGCTATGCTTGCGTTCAAGCACAAATACGAGCAGGAATGCGTCAAGTATAGCCCAACCAACTGGAAGTGCGCTGAGCCGACGGTGATGCACATTTTGCAGCGTGCGCCCAAGTTTCTGCATCCTGTGTTGATAAAGTATTTTTTGCCCTGCGTGCTGGAATCGCATGACTGCATCGCGTTTGGTCTGCCACAGGCTCCGCCTCGATTGCTCTCATTCATGGAAGCTTTCATGACCCTGCGCCGCTTCTATCTACGCTACCTGTGTTTGCCTCGCACCCGGTTTGTATGCCGCACTCCCTTTGAGGCGAACGAGAAAGGTCGCTACGTTCCCCGGTTCAACCTTTACAAGCCAATATACCCGGACGGTTACGCCATTGAGGAGCTTGGCCCTCTCAAATATATGCCCACCAAATGTCCCGTACCACACTAAATTGACCGTTTCCCTGCATATGTTGTTCATCCAATCTCTCTTGTACACATATATGACAGGTTTCAAACGTGATCCTCTGGTCTATTATTATGCACGCACACCTCCATCCATAAAATCATTATATCATCAATAATTATAGTTGCAAAGATACACATGAGGTAGTAATGGTCGTATGTTTATACCTCTGCCACTTGTCCAATATGAGAACCCATCCGACTTTTTGACATTGGGTTTTAAGTAGGCGGTGTGTAACGCATCAAGCAAGATAAACCTGGCGGGGTAATAATATGATTTCGCCTCTTTCTTTTCCGTTTGTCCTAGTATCTATCATAAGCATTCGCATAGCGACCCGTCGACGACAGACCGACACCCCAGATAAAGAGATATAGAATATAAAATGTTCTCATCGTCGGCGTTCGATCTGCCTACGCATGCCGACTCGGTCGAGATGGGGTTTGGCAAGAGCCTTGCCTTCGATGCGTCGACAACATCTGTCGTTGGTTTCCTCAAGCACTCCCTCAGCATCATCCTCGAAAACCAAGATTCAAAGCAGATATTCTATTTTTTACTTTTAAATCTATCGTACATGTTTGTCCAGCTTGCTTACGGTGTCTGGACCAACTCCTTGGGTCTCATTTCAGACGGTGCGTTTGAAAATGACATGCTCTTCGTCCTCCTCCACTCATTCCTACCATTTTGCAGCCATCCACATGTTCTTTGACTGTCTTGCTCTTGGTGTGGGCCTGTTTGCATCCGTCATGAGCAAGTGGCCGCCCAACACGCGTTATTCTTATGGGTACTTATTTAAACTTGTTTTGGCTTATCTGGCCTGTGCTCATCCCTTTTTTTTTTCACCTTATATTCAGGTACAACCGCATCGAGACAGTAGCCGCCTTCTTCAACGGCGTCTTTTTGGTCTTGATCAGCGTTTCAATTGTGATGGAGGCTATCCAGCGTATCCTCAACCCTCCCGAGATGAATACTCAGCGCCTTTTGCTTGTCAGTTTCCTCGGCCTGGTCGTCAACCTCGTGGGTATTTTTGCTTTCAACCACGGCCATGCTCACGGTCACAGCCATGGTGGGCACGACCATCATCACCATGGCCATAGTCACGGACACGATCACCACGGACACAGTGCCAATATGCAAGGTAAGTCATTATCGTTCAGAAAAAGGAACATTTCGGGATTGACACACATGGGCATAGGTGTCTTTCTGCACATCATGGCCGATACCCTTGGTTCCGTGGGCGTAATTGTCTCGACGCTTCTGATCCAGTGGTTTGGCTGGACCGGCTTTGATCCGATCGCTTCGCTCTTTATCGCCATCTTGATTGTGTTATCCGTCATTCCTCTGGTCAAGGATTCAGCGAGCGTCTTGATGCTCCAGCTCGACGATGGCCTGGTCAGCCAGGTCGAAGGCACCCTGAATGAACTCGGCCAGCTGCCTGGTATCGCAGGCGTGACGCAGCCCCGATTCTGGCCCAACGAAGCCGGCTCGCTTATCGGCTCTTGTCACGTTCAGGTCAAGGACGGCACGGACTGGCAGGACGCGCGGCGCCGCGCCTCAGAGCTCCTGATGAGCCACATTGACGGTCTCAAGGAAGTGTGTGTCCAGATCGAGTCTGAAAACGCCGCTCGCACGCGCCAGAGCCAGCAGCACCACCAGCATCAGCCTGGTTTCTTCCAGACACCTTCCTTTTATGCCACAGCCGGATCACCCAGGAATGCCGGTGCGGTCGCGTCTTCCTCTGTCAACTCCCACCACGCCATGAACTACCGCGCCTCGACCCCAGCCATGGTGCCCAATCACCCTCCCACCCATACGCTCCCGCCTCAACCCATCCTCGCTGCCCAGTCCGCCGCTTCTTCTCTCCAGGACCTCCCGGCCCAACCCCCTTCGTCGACCGTGCCTCCCCCCATGAGTGCACCCATACCTGGCCTGGGCGCGAAGCAAACGAAAAAAGAGTAGATAGAACTACTGTATATAAAAAGCTTGCCTTTTCCTTTTTCCCTCCCTTTGTCAATAGGTACAATTCTACTTTATTTCACTATTTCTGCGTATTGGGATGACCGAGTGTTCGGCCGCCTAAAAAATAGGACGTTGGACAAAGGTGTATTGAATATATCCGAGACTTCGGCCTGGCCCTTCTCTTCCCTTTTCCCTTTGATATCGTTTTCCATGAACAAACCAGTCGAGTGCGTGATCGATGATACGATCGGCGCCCTTTCAGACGAGCTCCGGAAAATAAGCCTTCAGGTACTGTTCTTATACCTTTGCTCTAATGATCGTGAAGAGGTTGCTCATGGTCATGCAATGCTAGATCCACGCGAATCCCGAACTGGGCAATCACGAGTACGAGGCCAGCGCGCTGTTGGCGGACTACCTCGAAACAAAAGGCATGGCCGTCACGCGTCACGCCGACGGCATGGAAACCGCCTTTATAGCCGAATATTCCAACGGGCCTGGTCTGCGTGTGGGATTCTGCAGCGAATATGATGCCCTCCCTGGGTAAGTGACACAAAATACCTGAAATGCAGACGAGGCCGACCTCGGTGTTTAATGATATCTACTTTACTAAATCAGCATTGGCCATGGCTGTGGCCACAACCTGATCGCCATCTCCGGCGTTGCCTGCGCATTGGCCATCAAGGCGCTCCTTGAAAAAAATCTCATCCAGGGCACGGTCGTCTTGTTTGGTACGCCCGCCGAAGAAGAAATGGGCGGTAAGAAGATCTTTGTCAAAAAGGAAGAGGTTCAGAAACGGAACGACTTCAATTTGATGCTGTGAGTATTAGGAAGAGCATTAAGGCATGAAATACTGATGCATACGCTTTAGGCACCCCTACCCAGGCGATGTCATGTACTGCAACATGCTGGCAGTCGACACCGCCAAAGTCGAATTCTTTGGAAGGGCGGCTCATGCTGGCATGGCGCCCTGGAAGGGCATTAATGCACTGGATGCACTTATGCAAGCCTGGGATAATCTTGCCATGTTCAGACAGCAGACCCTTCCCACTAACAGGTACGTGCCTATTTTACTCTTCCAACCAAATCGCTTATGGATATATATTTTGCATGCAGAATTCATGGTATTATTACAGATGGCGGCAAGCGAGTAAGTCAGGAATAACACACATCTATCTTAATTTTACCAGCCAATAATGATTACTATAGCCCAACGTGATTCCGGACTACGCATCCGCTCAATTTCTCTGTCGCTCTCTTACGCGATCCCAGCTCGTCGATCTCAAGGCCAAGTTTGAAAACTGCGTCAGGGCGGCGGCCGTCGCCACGAAAGCAGAATGCAAAATTACTTGGGATGAAAATGGCATGACCGAAGGTATGCGTCTCCTAGCATGGCAAAGGAGGAGCAGTCCTACTCACTCTCGTCGAGCAGATGTTTTCATGAACGAGCCCTTGACCGAGACATTCAAGCACTTTATGGGCCAAGAAGGGATCGAGTACAAGCCTCGTGCAGAAGAAGAGAAGATATCGAGTGGATCCAGCGACTATGGTGCCATTAGCTATGTGGTGCCTGCTAGCCACCCTCAGTAAGTCACAAAAGGCGATCCGTATCAGTGTGGTTCTTCTGACCCCTGCTTGTTTCTGGTTACTTTTTGTGCTTAGTTTCGGCATCGGAACGCGGGCGGCCAACCATACTGTGGAGTTTACAAAAGCAGCCGCAACCGAATACGCTCATACATGTGTGATTCGGGCGTCTCGCTGTGCTGCCAAAACGGCCGCGGCCGTGATGTTGGATCGAGCACTGTATGACGCGGTGCAGGCCGACTTCAGAAAGGGCAAGCCACAATAAGCCTTGTTCATTTCCTACCATTGTGCAGAATTTGCCTGTCTTTTTTTTTTCCTGGTAGCATATGATTTTCTTCTAGTTTATTTCGTATATGGATATACCATGACAAACAAGCGTGAAACAGAATGTATGATGTATTCGGAAAAGGCGGGGTTAGTATGTATGCTCAGCGTGGCGGCTAAATCATTTGACGATGGTTTACCGAGCAAAAAAAAATCGGTTGTAGCTGGGTGAAACATGGTATGGATGAAAGCGGGGTAGAAAGTTGTGTCGAGGGTGTCAGAATAATAGGGAAGAGTGTGTGTGTGTGTGCGCGTGTGGAGTAGCGCGGAATGAAATCAAGGCGAGTTCAGGAAATAGCGGGCGTAAACTGATTGTTTTAACCTCTGAAAAGCACGGGCAACGCAAGACGATTGGTCCCGCGTACACACGAACAGCCCAAGCGCACTTCGTTGGCGCCCGCCCGTCTTGTATACTTTTACTTTGAGGTCCCGGAATGCCCGAGTCTATATTTTTTCTTTCTTTTGTCAACCCAAACGGGGAGCCTATCTATCTTTTTTCATCTCTCTCTTCTTATTTTCTCTTTTTTTTTTTTTTTTGCATGGA
>VAFG01000239.1:557696-572732 GCA_013461545.1 Syncephalastrum contaminatum
AGTTTCGCGTCATGAAACAAGCTGGACGATTAGAACGTGCTATTCTAAAAGAATGAAGTGATCGTTGAATTCCGATTTGATCCTAATATCCCATGACAACACAGCAGCAAAAAAAAAAAAGAGGTGATCACCGCCCAGCAAAGCGTCTTGCAAGGTGATTCGCGTTTTTTTTTGTCTTGTTGCATTACCGTTGCGGGCACGTGTGGGTGCACCAATAGGTCAAGGCCAAGAGTTGGAAAAAGGAGAATAATGGAGATGGGGCGAATTTGACTTTATGGTCGTTCCGCGGCTTGAATTATTATTCTCTGAGGAGCAGAACAGCATTGCAAATAATGCGTCCTCGGCATCCGCAGGCAATAGACTTTCTGTGCTAGCCGAAAAAGCGGGTTATGGGATGGGTGGATTATTTCCTGTTCTCTCTGGTTTTCTTTGTTTTCCTTGCATGAGCGCTGTGAAGCCTGAAAGAGTGGAGTTTCGTGGCCGGGATGGCTCGGAGGAACTCGGAAACAGGCCTGCTTGGATTCAGGCACCTTTTTTTCACACGTGAATTCATGCCGCCCCGCACACTCTGGGAAAAAGCGCCAACTTTCTTCTGAGGCCATTCCGTGCTACAATCCACATAAAACCTATCTAGAGTGCTTGGAGCGCAATGATGATTATTTCAGAGATAGATGGGACATGAGTAAGGATGGACAGGGGTGTGTGCGGGCGCATCGAATAGCCTGACCGGATGGAAGAGACCGAAATCACCATGAAACTTTGCGACATGGAAAAGGCTGACAAGCCAAACAAAAAAAAAAAGGCGGGGTCGGCCCTTTCCAAAAGGGTAATAAAACAGACAAGACCATAGGCGCTTTATCTGCGAAACGTATATAAGGCGAGCCACAAAAAGGGCGACCCTTTTTTATTCCCCTTCTACCCATACGCTAAAAAATGATCTATGAACCTGCTCCCCCGCTAGTACTGCCGCGGTTCTCTGGCTCGACGCTGGAGCCCAGAACGGAACCGGTCGTCATCTATCCGCCGCACATGCTCCAGAAAGAGCCGCTCGGCTGCGCTCCCAACACCATCCAACCCACACGTCCTACCGAATCCCTCAAGCGGAAAAACAAGCCTACCTTCATCGACATCCCTCCACGCGACTTTGTGACCCCAAGCTACAATGAAGACTATTCGCCTTGGTCCTTAGAGGAAGACAACTCTGAATCGGCGGGTGGCCTCGCCTGGGACGACGTCAACCAGACCATCTACAAGAAGCCGCAGCATAATACCAACAATAGCAAGCATCGCTCGCCCTTCTTCTCTGATGTGCCCGCCCTCTCCAACTAATCTGCATTCTTTCATCGTCCTCCTCCCTTGTTATTATTCGCTTTCTTTCTCTCTTCTCCTCATACCATATGTTCATTTTCTTTTTCTCTTTGTCTCCTACCACGCCATGATGGCGCGCATACACACACACATCCATACGTCACTTTTATCCCTTATACCTCATTACCGATTACTTCACACTTGTGTGTGTGGGCCTTGTTTTGTACATAGATAATAAATGCATCCTTCCTTTTCCGCTTCTTTTGAACGCAAACACATTTGTCTGTCCTTTTTTTTTTTGTATATGTAGTTTTAGTTCTCGTCTTCAAAATAGGAGGAGGCTTTCATGTAGGGTAAGCTCTCGTCTAATACGCGCTCGCCGAGCTGCAGGTATTTTTCGACATAGCCTCGTACATCTGCGTTTTCAATCTTGGAGGTGGCCGGCCTAAATCATAGATGAGCCAACACACTCGTCTCCGAATGGTCGAACTTACTGTAATCCGGTGTTGCGCTTGATGCCGGCCAGGACTGTCGTCACGAGCACCGCATCCACTGTGAAATGAAACAATCTGCCCCACATGGTCTTGCTTGCTGGAAGGAAAAAAGGGAAGAGGGCCTTGTAAGCTGTTTAGAGGAAGAAAAATATAATAAAAAAAAAGGCTTTGTCGCACATGATCCTATTTTATGTGCGCGTTAGATACATTCCGGCCGAGCGGCTCTCTTCCTTCTGTGCCTGAGTCATATCTTGTTTTCGTATCTTTTTTTCCTTTTCTTTTTCCTTCCTGATCCTCTCTAGCAATGCTTCACCTTAAACTGCAGTCTCCCGTCCAGGAGCTAATAAGGTCAGATGAACAAAAGTGTCCGTTTAGGAAATCCCACCCTCGTATGTAAAAGTAAAAGCAATGCGTAAAACTTGTCGGTTGAAATTACAGCTGTATCTTTTTTTGTTTCACATTTAGGACTACTCGAGTTTCTGCAGCTCATACTTTTGCATATGACGTGATCTAACCTTCTTTTATCATTGCCATGTTGAGACACAAATCGTTGAAAGTGCGTTCATGTCAATTTAATATCATTGACCGCATTCGAGATATGTCAGGCAAAATCTTATGATTGGGATTACATCACGCCATATGGATACACTCACTTATGTACAAGTTGGGTGATAGTTCCTCCAACTTGCATAGTCATGGCTCGGCATGCTCCAATCGATAACAGGAACAGATTCCATCGATTTTAGCTGCTGCGGGGAGTCCGGCTGTTTATGAACCCTTCATCGGATCGGAATGTATCGTGTGCCTTTTCTGAGTTGACAGCAAATAAAAAAATATATGCATGGACCAAACCTATTACTGATCCCGATTATAACAACTTGCAGTGTGGCTTTTTCATGTGTAAACTCGCACCTTATGCTTCTAGTAAATGATAGGGCTCTATAACCCTGGGGACAAACCTCTCTTCCATAAACAGATGATCTGATAGGGCATATACAAATACTAACATATTTTACTGGTTATTATATGTTTTTACTACCGCCTAGTTCGGTTTCATAGTATTATTCGTTTAAAGCATAGGAATATACGAGTTTTCATTTACCATCACTATATCTAGAGCACGTTGGAGATCAGGTACAAGGAGAAAAGGTGCAAAACCTTGAAGCTCATTTATTGGCTCTGCGGATGCGTGGCGTGGAGTTAATATATATTTATTAGATAGGGTGCAGTATTTGCTGTACATTTAGTTGTTGCACAGAGCCAAGATAGGCTCGGGGTAACGGAGACCGGTGATCTTGATGGAGTTAAGGATGTCACGAACTTCAGCGATCTCCTCAGCAGTCAGCTCGACCTTGGCAGCACCCATGTTGGCTTCCAGATTCTTGACCTTGGTGGTACCAGGAATGATAAAGAAATCATCACCTTGGGAAAGTACCCATGCGAGGGTGAACTGTGCGGAGGTGCAGCCCTTGCGTGCGGCCAACTCCTCGAATTTGCGGACGAGCTCAAGGTTCTTTGAGAAGTTCTCGGGTTGGAAACGAGGGAACCATCTGCGGACGTCTCCCTCGGGGAGATCATCGAATGACTTGATAGAACCAGTCAAGAAACCAGAGCCCAAAGGAGAACTATGCAATACTATCTAAGTATACGGTTCACAAAAAGTACTCGCCACCACTTACTAGGCCACGATGGCAACACCGAGCTCGCGAGCGGTTTCCAGGATACCATTCTCCTCAATATCGAGCGACCAAGGGGAGTACTCCATCTGGATAGCGGTGATAGGGTGAACCGCATGAGCGCGACGGAGGGATTCGGCGCTAGGCTCAGAGAGACCGATGTACTTGACCTTGCCTTCCTTGACAAGCTCAGCCATGGCCTTGACAGTCTCTTCAATGGGCCTAAATAAGCCAGCGACATGTAAATATAGGTCGTTCCATAAAAAATCCTCATGCTTTACACTTACGTTTCAGGGTCCACGCGGTGTTGGTAGTAGAGATCAATATAGTCGACGCCAAGGCGCTGGAGACTCTTGTTGCAGCACTCCTTGACATGGGAAGCATCACCTTTTATTTTGCCAAAGCTACCGTCCTCTTGGCGTGTGAAAGCAAACTTGGTGCACAAAAAGATCTTGTCGCGGTTGTTCTTGAGGACTTGCGACAACAACTCTTCGTTTTTGCCGTCGCCGTAAATGTCGGCAGTGTCCCAGAAAGTACAGCTGTTATTCATTCGCGTAAGTTTATTGCCAGTATATAGCGTGTTTTTTAATAAACATACCCAAGCTCAATAGCACGCTCAAGAACCTTGATGCTGCTTTGGTTGTCGCGGGTGCTGTCGCTTCCGTAAAAATCGCTCATGCTTTACGCGAATAGATGTGTGAGTATCACCTATACATTCTGTTTATCCATTGACTTACCCCATGCATCCCAGACCAAGAGCGTTGACAGTGGGTCCGTTCTTCCCGAGTTGACGCTGATAGTTGACCATGTTGTATGAATGTGTAAAGTTGGCTTTTTGATTGACAGGTACGTTATACAAGAAAAGTCATCTTTTATATGCGTTTTCTTTCTTGTTTCTTGAAACCCGGGAGACGCGTATGTAGCTATTGCCTTTTGAGACCTTTCGGGAAGTTGATCATGTTCCTTCTCTGTATGTTAAATGTATTACGTCAAAAACTGAGAACCAATATCACTTATATTTCCTCTTTCGTCTACTAATAATACGTTTGGCTGCGGACCAAAATGAGCCGTTTTCCTCCAATATAATATGATTGCGACCATGCATTGCTATAATTTCCTTTACTCGTTCGACCGACCGCAAGGTGGGGGACAATCCCTTACCTCCGTGAAGAAGCGTTAATCTTAGGGAAAGAACCAAAGGCTGCTAAGGTGGTAGGTGATGTTGCTTGATACATTTGTAGCAGTTGAAGCACAGACCCCTGAAACGGGCTTAAGGTGGAAAAGTAAAGATTTTCGACGAACAAGCGGAGTTGTACCACCTTCCTAAAAGGTCCTAAAAGGAAACTCTGCAACGCGTTCAAGTGACTAAAATCTTACGCACAAGGCCAGAGTGGCGCTTATTGTCTAGTGTGAGGCGTTACGACCACCCGGAACTTTGGAGCAAGATCCAGACAACACCCAAACACCATCTCTGAGGTCTTTGTCAATGACACTGAAGAAAAAGGGAATCATATCGTTGTATACAGTATTTGCCTTCAGCCTGTTGAATGAGGTGCGTAATAACGGCGTAAATCCCAAACCTTTTTTTACTATTCAGTCGTATGCTGCGTTTCTTTATAGACCATGTCCTCATCCATCGTGTGGCTATTACTTTCTTTCTTCGCCTAGTCGAATGCGATGATTGCTATCTAAATTAGTATCTGAAAGTGATCTTAAAAGCCATCCATACAAAGTCGACCGAAATCGACTGGTTTTATTGATAGGCACCGGCAAGCGCTTGACTACGCATAGTTGTGCTTTTCGCATAGTTGTGCTTTTGGACCAGTCCGTAAAACAAGTGGTTGTACAGTAGGCAGAGCTGTTATATCACATCTGGACACGCCACACATGCATAAAAATACAAAGGCAAGCGAAGAAAGACCGCCAGAGTGGCTTTACTTTTGATCGCCATCCCACGGGTCAGGGTTGACTCCGGATCACCAACCAGGATTGACGACGGTCTCACGAGAATAAATAAGCTAGTCCTCTATCTATTAATATGCACCACCAGGAACGCGGACTTGCATATAAAGAAGCATATATGCACTCATGACAAGAAATAATCGCATGTCTATTCCGACCCATAACGATCCGACTATGTATTTTCATTCACGCTGTGTAGAGTACAGATATATAATTGTAACCAGTATTCCCTACCGAATGTTCACTATCTACACGAAAACCTATGCGCGACGTAAGCTATATCAGTACGCCCTGAATGCGGCTGCCGTTACGCGCCAAATATAACCGCTACAGCGAGAGAAAGCTTCATATTAATTGATCGTTACGCGTTCCTGATGTCGTCTGCATGCATATTCCATTTTCTTGTTAATACAGTCTCTTCCAAAATGGTTAGATATGTAGCATCCAAATAGAGTCAGGAACAGTTTTTGAGCAAACCACATTGTAAATGTATTGCCTCTCATAGTTATTCTGAATCGTATTGATACTAGAGCACTGTTTAACAAGCATCAAAGTCACAGTGTCCTGGTTAATATAAAACTTTTTGTAATAAATATGAACGTTATATTTTGTACGCGCTAAAGTTTACGAGGATAAAAAAGCTGATTCCCGTGAATGCACGGGCCCTTCCAGTACGACCTCGTTATTTGCGCCACCACATGACCAATGTGGAGTCACTGTCCTTGCTCGACCTCCGTTTGCCCTTATTGTTCTTATTCTTTTGCTCCAATAAGGTGCTGCGCTCGACGAGGTCAATCTCATACACGACAGGCTGCGGCCACTCTGGATCCATCGCAAATGCCAGGCGCTCAAGGAGGAGGACACGCATGACCTGGGGCGCATGCCTGTCATGCAGTGGCACTTCGAGGTGCGGGTGATATGCATAGGTTTGCCACAGGGTCCGCTGGTTCTTGGCCTCGAAACTCATCCATTCGGTTGCGCCTTCAAGGCGGTAGCACCACACCTGGCCCTGCCGAGTTTGGCGTGCGAGCCATCGCCGGTGCTGGATGATCCAGGCCAGGTGCTGAAAGAGCCGAGGCCAGTGGAAATGGAGGACCCGTCGGCTGGCCGAGGAGGCGGCTGCGACCGCCGACGTCGACCGGGTATCCAACTCTTGTTCTTCTACTTCGTCTTGTTCTCGTGCTCTGGGTTCATGGTTGGGTGGGTTGGGGAATCTTTTATTAATAACGGTGGTCGTCATGGTGGCATGATGAGAAGAGGGGGATGGTGAACAGGTATATAAAAAAAAGTTGATTCAATGGAGAGAAAGAAAGAACAGGGTGGCGGCCAAATTGACTTTTTTTAAAGCAGCTACTGCTGCTGCTGCTTGTGCTGTCCTGTGCGTGCATGCCCGTATCTCCCGGCTGCGTGTGGTCCTGAAGGTTAAACCCCGTGTCAATGTCACGCGGCTTGACCTCATTCCCCGTGCGCAACCCGGATTGCCACAAATGGCGTTACCGCAGCTCTATTTCCTAGCCCAAAAGCTCGTCCAGGAAAGCCTCATCCTCGTCCTTGGCTGTCGTCTTCTTGGTTGCGGTCAGCGCAGTCGATGCTTTGGGTTTCGAAATCTGGCCTGGTCGGGGCAGAGGCGACGCTGCTGAAGTCATGTTAGGACAGGTTTGACAGAAAGGATTTGTTTTATGTACCTTGTGTGGGCGGTGTCGTAGGCTTCGCTAATGATGAAAATGTCACTGGTGCTGGTGCTGGCGCTGGTGCTGGTACTGCGGGTGAAGTCGACTTGCGGGATCGGTGGAGGTCTAGATGCACCCAGGTATTAAGGTCAGGTCACGGTTCAAGATCGTCTGTGCACAACAAACGACTTCCTACTAACGTACCTGATGGGGCGTCCCGCTTTGCCTTGTTAGATTCCATAGCAAGCAGCTCATCCAAATTGTCTGCAAGACATGAGAACCAAACTCTCCTCCTTTCATTTTTTTTTCTCCAGGATGCTTACCATCGTGTTCGGGCACGCGCGACGCAGGCGGTGCTGCTGGGCGATGGTTGGAACCGTCATTACGAATGTATATCCCGTCTTGCTCGTCTTCATCCTTGGCTGCCTTGGCACCAGTGACAACGCTCGGCTTGAGCATCATCAGACCCCGTGCATTCTTTGCAAACGCCGGAACGAGCGGCTTCACAAAGGATTGGGGCGTCTCCTCAAAAGCGGCGGCGACCTTATTTAAGATTGTCAAACAAAGGAAGGCATGACCATGGTGATAAACATACCAGCGCGTCGTCTTGTTTAGGTAATCCGAGCAAACTTAATGTATCTTGCTCGAGGACGCCTTCAAACGAGTCAAAGTCGACCTGGAACAGCGATGACTGCACCTTGGGTGTGAGAGTTAAATAAAATCATAAGAATGAACTCTAACCTCTTTCACTTGGCTTTCTGGTAGCTCCCAGGCCTGCTCGTCTTTAAACTTGAAATAGGCCGCACCCGATGACTCGTCTGGAGGGAGGGGTAAACACTCACTGAACTGTCTTTTTCGCTAAGTTTTACCTGGCTTTTCAAGCATGGCAACGAGATTGGTTGTCTCTCGGTCAATGCCCAAAGCGGCATCCTCCTCCATGAGCTCCTGTTCTGTTGCTTCCTTGTAACGGTCGGCGTTGGTTGTCATTTGGCGTCGAGCAAAAGCACGGCTGGCGTCGGACTGACGTGGAGGAGGTGCGTCTGGGATCTCACCGTTGCGTCTTTTGATCGCTGCGATGCTTGTTCCCTTATCCCGTGCTTTAGCCGCCGCCTGTCTGCGCTGCACAGCCACTTCCGCCGCAGTCGAATCACCTTGATTCTTTTTGCGTGCTTGGTACCGTCGTGATTCCTTGGCCTTATGGTCGTCTGGACGCATGATACTTGTGTTTTATATGTATTTGAGTATAAAACGCGCACAAGCAAAACCACAAAGAAATCGAAATTTAATACGGTCTGTCATTATTATTATTGTCAATATAAATATCAATCTACATATGTAAAAGACTCGTGAAGAACAAGACAATACTCAAAAGAATGGAGGGTTCAGAAACAGAGGCAAGCGACTTTTGCAGAACGGGAGGGACAGTGATTTCAGCTGGTAAACTCGACGCTGCAGGCGGTGAAGACAAGGACTGGGACGGATCAATGGACTTGTCGACCGGCGGCGGGTCGGAAAGGTGGCCAAGGATACCTGCTACATTGCACGCCTGCTGTGTCCGCTTACACTGAGGAGACGCAATGGCATTCTGGTTGGTTGCTGAGCCGGTCATAGTGTAGTTGAAAAAGGCAGTAATGTTCTTGACATCCATCGACGTGTCTTGGGTAGGTGGGCCCATGCTAAAGTTGGGGTTTCCATCCGACCAGTGGTTAAACATGAGTCTGCCAGGCATGTTGGGCACGTTGGTCACCATCCGGTGAGCTTCGACGCCATCAATATAAAATATGACCGCGTCCTGCAACCAGTCGAACCGATATTCGTGGAAATCCTGAACGATATGCATCAGCGTCGCATTCACTCGTGCTTATGCAGTTGCTTACCTGTGAAGGGTCGAATCCAAGCCAGTGGTTATCATGCGTCAGGTGCGAGGCATGACCGTCTTCGATCAGGCCAGGATGAACAGCAAAATAGGACTGGTGCGGCGACACAGACGACAAGGTCTCGATATCGATTTCTTGCTCTACGTTATACATATACATGGCTGCGACGGTACCATTGATGGAAGGCATCCGGATATTCGCCCGGAAAGAGCCATATAGGATGTCCCGTCTAATGTCATCAGTATAAGGGATATACCACAACGGGATAAGCAATACCTTTGTGTGCCGAATCCGCCACAGCGCATCGGTTTTCCTGGGCCGTTGGTGACCGACACGCTGAGCGCACCATTATTGATCTGCACATTATCTCGGGTAAATGTGCGATCCAGAGTGTTTTCCCATTTGGCTTGAATATTGTAGTTGGCAATAAAGATATCATGGATATCGCCTGCGTTCTGCCATTGCGAAAAGTCGAGGTGCCACATGTCGGACCAAAGCCTGCCATTGTCGACCGGGTCGAGGTAGCCGCAGTCGCATGCATTGAGTCCATTTTCCGCTGTACCTCCCTGCGCCTGTGCCACTGTCGCCACGGTCAGCAGCGACCCAAAAACAAGAGGACGCATTGGATTCACTATAAAGGAAAAGGAAAAGAGTAATGGACCTCTCTTTCCGCTTGTCTTGTATCTTGGAAAGGTTCTTTGTTTTTTCCTGTATTCACCAATATTTGTTTGATTATTTTCGACTATCAAAACCTCCATCGAAAATCAGAAAATTACATTACTGAAACCAGCCCCATGCCATAAAGGGTAGATGTAGACGTTTCTCCTGCCCTACTATTATCAGTCTCTGTGCACACACCCTAATAATGAGCTGTATTAATAGGATATAATTATATTTTACAAGTCTTCATAGTCCTCGTCGCCCAATATTTCCACGCCGCCTTCGTCGTCGTCATCATCCTCATCCTCTGAACTATCCGACCTCGTTGATGTTTGCTTCTTTTGTTCCGAATTTTCTTCAGGTCTCTCCGCGTTTGAAGCGTGATCTTCGCCTTTAGATTCCTACTCGTCACACCCTCATGTTAGATAAATTCACTTTAACAATGAAATCCATACCGATTTGTCGCCAAGAAACTGGTCCAAATCGTGCCCGTCCGTATTTTCCAGACGAAGCGACTCGAGAGACGTCGTGACGGATTGTCTTCTTTCGTTTGCGTACAGCGCATCGACGTGGTGTTCCCGTTTCCTCCGGTATTCTTCGAGTTCAGCATTGAATGTCGCCTCATAGAGGCCTACGCGCTGTTCAGTCTGTACGCGATTGTGTTCCTCGTATTTGTGCTTCAGCTGCGCTTCGTGATGCGCCAGTGCCTCGCTTGAAAATGTGTGGATATAAGGTTTTATGCATGATGCTTCCTTACCTTTTTTCCGCCATGGTCCTCTGCGAGCGGATCCGCTCCAATTGCTTCCATTCCTCAAACACGTGTCGCTCATAGTCGGTCGACACTTGATCGATTCTGTCTTCGAGGGTCGCAAGTGAGCTAAAAAGTTCGCCTAAAGAAGAAGGTTGGAATCGGGACGACAACGCATGGTATCGTTAAGGCCTACCAGCGATTTGGTTTAAATTGTCTAGATCGGATCGCATATCTTTTAGCACGGATGCCGACGCGTCGATCTCCTTAGCAACCGACACATGCGCCTGGCAATTCTCCAATAGATTCCGTAGTAATTGATCCGCTCGCTTATTTTATTGTAAGCGAAAGCTTGCATGAAAGGGTGTGTGGACGTACCGCGCCATTTTGGAAGTTTTTCTGATTTTGATCGTGAATTTCGCGCCAGTCGCCCTCAAATCTGTCTCATGAGTTATGCATCTCTTTATGCCTTTACATGTATGCCTACTTTTGTATGATCTTTCCAGTGGCTTCCAAGTCGCGTAGGGCGGTCGTTTCTTCTACTGGTTCATGCACTCTAAGCAATAAAAGTCAGTGTCAATAAGGGCAGCAAAATTTACCTACAAGGTCTGTTCCCGTTTCATGAATAGAGCATTGAGATTCTGAAACTCTGACTTGATAGCCTCAAGTCTTTTATAGTTCAGCATGGAGGTATACAACAATTCAGCGGTGAGTACCTTTCTAAACCGCGTGTGCGAAGATCGTCTTCATTTAACCTGCCATGGATGGACTTGTGCTCGTAAGCATACACTTGTAGAGGTGCGATCTTGAGCCTTACCCCACAGTCTCAGACAACGAGCGGATGTTAATGTTAGTTGAAGGGAGAATACTCTTGAATTGCTGAAACATGGTGAGAGCCGTGTCGTTTTGTCGGAAAAGATGGATGCGGTATCGGCGAACCAAAAGTTAAAACTGGATGTATAAAAAGGGACACGATGTATTGTTGGGGCAGCCGAGCAGTAGTCCTCAATAACAAGAACTTTATATTGTACCTTTATTCATAAGGTTGCCACGGCACATATAAGATCTGGCGGCAATAGAAGCGAGGAAAGGCAAGACAGAGGCTGCATTAAACAAGGACTTTCCGCAAGAAAAACAAGGCTCTGAATAGGTTTACTTACAGTAAAAGGCTTCCCGGAAGAAAAGTCTCTCGGTAATGTGCGAAGATGTGAAAGAGACTTAGAGCCAGTGATAGAATCAAGGTTGGCTGACTTGCTTTTTCATTTGCTTACTTCTATCACCGTATTAAGTCCAAATCATTATTTTTCGTACTCATCCTTCCGATATAGGAACATTAGCTTTGGCAGTAATATCCATGATTTCAGTTTTTTTTTATCTTAGCGACGCCCATAATAAAACCATGCTCCTTGCACATCAGCTATTTTTGCTACTTTATAACTACCATAGCCAACCATTACAGAAAAGTTAAGCCAAAAGTCAATTATTGGAACAATAGAGTAAAAGTAAAACTACAGATAGTAGGCACATAAACAGTGAAGGCAGAGATAAATATGCCTACGGTTTAAGGCTTGGAAGGAGCGATTTGAACCTCAGGCACTGCCTGGTTGAATACAACATAGTTGTTCTTCAAAAAGGTATCGCCAATAATGTTGTATTCCGAGTTCAGGTAGCCAAAGCCAGCAATGCACTTGCCCGTCTTGTCGTCCTTGTCGTAAACGATCGAGTCAGCGGGAACGAGAAAGTCCTTGCCGCTCATGGTGAAAGCGAGAGGCTGGACCTTGGACGTGTCGCAGTCAATGGTGTACGTGCCGTCCTTGTTGTCCGTAGCCTTGTAAGCGGCGGCCACCTTAGTGGCAATGTCCTTGTTGAAGATGATCAGCGTCGTACCGGTGTCGAGGATGCCCTCGAAGCCGCTCGAGACAATCGACTGAGAGCCGGCCTTCAAGTCCGAGATGCCAACCGTGTACCAGCCGAGAGTGTTGTTCACTTTGACGGTGGTGAGCTCACCGTCGATGTGCTTTTCGTTGTAACCGCCAAAGACGTACTCTATAAAAGCATGTGAGATGCTATGATATAGAAAAATGGCTGCTATTTTCTCATTACCTCCACCGCCACCTTCGGATTTCTTGCCAAGCCAAACACCGAATATGGGTTTATCAATGAGCTTTTGCTCGATAAGGTTGTCAACTATCATAAAGGAAAGTGAGACGGGCGCAGAAAGAATGCGAGTGAGCAAGGTTACCTGGTGTCTTGATGCCTTTGACAGTGGCGATCTTGCTGAAGGCCAGACCAAGGAGACCATCCACAGCACCACCCGAGAATGAGCTGCTTTCAAAGGTAGCCATCTCAATGACTTGGTCCTTGATCTTAAGACCACCGAGGTTGACTTCATCTGTGCCAGTGAGACCGTTGGCAGTCGATCCGTCAGCATACGAAATTATCCAAGGCTTGCCCTGGAATTTATACGTGCTCGAAGCCGAAGGATCATACTTGGCCTTGGTAGCGTTGCACGATAACAAGCAGAGAGTCGATGCTATTATATGGAGATGCATGCGCGTATTAATTTCATTTCAGTTTTGCATATATCGTGCCATACCGAACCACAGATCCGACGAGCCGGTATCGAAATCGAGTTTCAGCTCCTGTGGCGGGGTGCCGACCTGAACTGTTGCGTAATACTCGACATCCTGGCCAAAGTCGGTCATGCCCGTATGGCCGTCGCCACTTTGAGCAGTGTTATTTTTGTTTTGGTTGCTCGCGTTACCGAGCAATGCTTGTAGCAAGCCCGTCAGCTTGTTCTCGGCGCGTTGCACAGCGCGGACGGCATTCGGTTTATAAGAAGGATTGCTGACGAGCGGGAAGGTAGCGACGCCTCCCTGGCTAGAGGCGGCGGTGGTTTCGGGGGCTGCTTGCGCGAGACCAGCAAGCGCCGCAGCGGCACAGGCAAGGGCAAAAGGCTTCATTTAAAGAGAAGGAATGGGGAGGAAATAGATATGTAAAAGAAAGTGCAGGGGAAGGGTTAGTGGAGAATCGGTAGAGGCGGTAAGGAAAACCATGATTGATCCGCAAGTCGCTTATTTTATATTAGACGAGATGATGGAGTTTCCTGTTGACTTTCTCGCACGCACCCTCATGGTCTGCCGTTGCTACTCCCAGCTTGGTAAGGATCCCCCACGCCTAAGTCCGAAGGATATGCATAGCATTTTAACCCTCGCTGTTTTCTTTATTGATTCGGTAAAGTAAAAATTTGCGTGTATCTGCGTGCGCGGGCTTTTGCAATACCGTATATGGATATGAAGCAAATCATAGGTGGCAAACCCCACCAAAAAAATGATATTATTAATATCAAGGTACATACTCCTTCCCTTCAAAAAGTCCCGCTTCTTTGATGAAAAGACCAAACTGGGTTGTGATCTAGAGTGTACTTCACTGGGGTATTTGGCAAGGAAGGTTGACATGTGCAATCTCCGCACAACTGAGGTTAGTGCAAGTCCATTTGATATCCGCTTCAATACTCTTTGTGAAACGAAAAGATCCAATGTTGGGGCTCTTGTTCAAATTTGATCGTCCTCTAATCCCCACACGCACCTAATGTCGTTTAGTTTTCAAGGTTCGCAAATTATTGTCGCAAAGCGAGGGACACCCAAGTTACACGAAATTCAGCACAGGGGTAAGAGAAAACGGAGAAGCCGCTCGCCTAGTCACTATGTACTAGCACAATCCGAATCTTGCTAGCTATATGACGCTTGGCATACCCATGTGCCTTACACACGCACAGCCTGATCGAGTCGTATCAAGGCTCATGGCGCCACTATCGTCGCCTTCAACAAGGGGTACAACGTGTGTCCATGTGCATGCAGCTTTTTTTTTTTTTATAGAGCGAACCCCAGCTGTGAGTTTTTATTCATTGGGTAAATAATTGGATGCGTCGGGCAAATATAAGCGACACACATATTATTTGGATCTGCCTGTATTTACATCAGAAGACTGAAGCACATCCATCTGGACATATGCACTTGACTTACAGGGCGAGTGGCGTTCACGAGTTCCACCAATGTTGCGCTTGAATCTTAAAAGGTGATACATTCAAAAATTGGCGATATGATATCACAACGCTTTCTTACTGTGAAGCAGGTTTATGTATTGGACACTTCTTATTTATGATTGTGGTACGAGCCTCAAATTAGCATTATGGAGTCTGATTTTGCATATTTAATGATGTCAATGGCAAAAACTGAGTAACGAGTACGGGATGGACGATGTACACCTACCATCTACTGATATAGTCATATCCTTATGCTGTTGAGCTGAGGAAATAAGGTGTAAGCGCGTATTCAATAGTGCCGGTTGGAAGACACCTATCTATCAAGCGAGCTAAGTGCAACACTGGTACTATTGGTGATCAGCTTCGTTGGGTCTGACCCTTCAGGTAGGCGCCATACAAACTTGCGCACTACTCGTCACGTCAGTGTGATAACTCATGTACTCTTGGTTCCAAGAATAATCAAAATACTTGCAGAGCAAGACAGTAGGATGCGCTGTTCAGCAAGAGCAAAATTTGATCCAATACAGCTATCGTAGAATGAAATCCATAAACAGATCTCTTCCATAGAGCATCAAAAAAAAAAAAAAAAAAAAACC
>VAFG01000239.1:579221-591032 GCA_013461545.1 Syncephalastrum contaminatum
TGCATTATAGACTAGACGTGCTGTAGAAATGGCAAGCACTGTTTGTATAGGATGGAAGGCCATTTCTGTTTCAAATGACCAATTCGTTGAAAACGCTCGGAGTGTAGGTTTACTTATTTTGTATCATTGAAAATGCATCCTTGCATATCCATTCGATAGCTTTATGCGGAAGTCAGAGACACAACACTGCTGCCCCCTCTCTTTCATATTCGGGAGCAGCAATACAACAAGACAAGGGGTGGAACGTAAGAGAAGATAAAGAAAAACAAGACAGTAAAACAAAAGAAGAAGAGGAAAAAGAGAAACAGTACCTACATTTTCATTCAGGACAGGACCAATGGATGGATCGTATAAAACAATGCCCAACCAATGTGACTTCTTGCTGAACAAAAAAATTTTCGATATTTGCAGTTACGTCTGGTGAGTAAGTGATTTTTTCCTCCTCTTCCACCCACTGTAAAGAAAGACAAAGAAGTCCTCCCTTCTTTTTATTTCTTTTACTCTCTCTCTTTCTCTCTTTTTCACAAATCGGGCCAGCCGCAAAAAACCTGAAAAAAAATTAAAAAAGAAAAAAACACATATAATATGTCCTCTCCCGTTGCGAACCCTACGCCCGCCGAGGCCGCCGCCGCTGTCCCTCCCACCGCCGAGCAGCAGCAGCAGCAGACGACCAACAGCGTGACCCCGCCCCCCGCTGCTGCCAACCCTTCGCCCTCTGCGTCCCTTTACGTCGGCGAGCTCGATCCCTCCGTCACCGAGGCCATGCTCTTTGAGATGTTCAACATGGTCGGCCCTGTCGCCAGCATTCGTGTGTGCCGTGATGCCGTCACCCGCCGCAGCTTGGGCTACGCCTACGTCAACTTCCACAATGTCGCCGATGGTACGTCAGCTCACTAATTCCGTGAGGGGTTGCTGTCATCCTGATTTCGTTATGCTCATTCTTTTCGATCCGTATAGGTGAGCGTGCTCTCGAGTCGCTCAACTACACGCTTGTGAAGGGCCGTCCCTGCCGTATCATGTGGTCGCAGCGTGATCCTTCCCTGCGCAAGACCGGCTCGGGTAACATCTTCATCAAGAACCTGGATGGCTCGATTGACAACAAGGCCCTGCACGATACGTTCTCCGCTTTCGGTAACATTCTGTCGTGCAAGATCGCCCTTGATGAGACTGGTACTTCCAAGGGCTACGGTTTCGTCCACTACGAGACCGAGGAGGCTGCTGACAACGCCATCAAGCACGTCAACGGCATGCTGTTGAACGACAAGAAGGTGTAAGTAGGAATTGAACAAGATATGGGATTGGGTATCAAGAAATGCATTGGGTGCTCATTGTCTCTATTCTTTTAGCTACGTCGGTCGTCACATTCCTCGTCGTGAACGTCAGGCCAAGATGGAGGAGCTCAAGGCCAAGTACACCAACGTGTATGTCAAGAACTTGGACGCCTCTGTGGATGACGATGTCCTGAACGAGCTGTTTGCTCAATTTGGTCCCGTCACCTCGGCTGTGGTTGCCAAGGACGAGGAGGGCAAGTCCAAGGGCTTTGGTTTCGTCAACTTTGAGCAGTTCGAGGATGCCCACAAGGCCGTGGCCGGTCTCCACGACAAGGAGCACAAGGGCAAGACCCTGTTTGTCTCGCGTGCGCAGAAGAAGGCTGAGCGCGAGGAGGATCTCCGTCGCCAGTATGAGCAGGCCAAGCTTGAGAAGCTCGCCAAGTACCAGGGCGTCAACCTGTACATCAAGAACCTCGACGATGACATTGATGATGACAAGCTCCGCCAGGAGTTCTCCGTCTACGGTGTCATCACTTCCGCCAAGGTGATGCGTGACGACAAGGACAACTCCAAGGGCTTTGGTTTCGTCTGCTTCTCCGAGCCCGATGAGGCCACGCGTGCCATCACCGAGGCCAACGGCCGCATGATTGGCTCCAAGCCCATCTACGTCGCTCTTGCTCAGCGCAAGGAGGTCCGTCGCAGCCAGCTCGAGGCTCAGATGGCCCAGCGCAACCAAATGCGCATGCAGCAGGTAAATGAACTTGGAAGAAGGGGATATATTTCATGGGGAAAACACACACATACGCTGGCAAGATTAGACTTTTATTGCCGTCTAATCTGTCAGACGCACGCGTGTGGACTGGAATAGGAGACAAAAGTTGGTTTTGTTGGTTGTGGACATGGAACGCTAACATGGGAAAACCCGGATTCGTCTATCTAGGCTGTGCCCATGCCCGGTGGCCCTGGTTTCCCGCCCATGTTCTACGCTCCCCCAGGCGGTTTCATGGCTCAAGGCCAGCGCCCTGTGTTCCCTCACAACGGCATGATGCCTCGCCCCCGCTGGGCTCCTCAGCAACAGCAGGGTCAGGGCATGCCCTACCCCCAGGGTCCTGGAGGCTTCCCGCCCAACATGCAGAACCGTCCTCCTCGCCAGGCCCGTCCTGCGCGCGGTGGTGCCGCCGCCGGCCGTGGCCAGTCGAACGGTCGCAAGTTCTCGTCCCAGCCCCGTAACGGCCCCGCCCAGCAGCAGCAGGCCCAGCAGAACGGCGCTCCCGCCCAAGAGGAGCAGCCCGAGGCCAACGGCACCGCTTCTCTGACCGCTGCTGCCCTCGCCAATGCCGAGCCCGAGCAGCAGAAGCAGATCCTGGGTGAACGTCTGTACCCCTTGATGTAAGTTTTAAATTACAGTTGGGTTTCTTGGGATGATTTTGCTTATATTGTTCTATAGCCACGCTCAGCAGCCCGAGTACTCTGGCAAGATCACCGGCATGCTTTTGGAGATGGACAACAGCGAGCTGTTGAACCTTCTGGAGGACCAGAGCGCGCTGGATGCCAAGATCGTCGAAGCGATGGAAGTCTTGCAGGCCCATTTGGCCACCGCTGAAGAGGGTGATGCTGAGAAGGCCACCGCCTAAACACACACTCCCATTCACACATGCACACACCTAAGCGAGCTGCAGCTTTTTCAAACGAGAGATTGAGAACCTAATAAAAAGAAACGGCTTTTCCAGACCAGTAATATCCTGTTATTATTTTTTTGTATGAGTTTTGTGCCCGCGGAGAGTGACTCTCGTCTCTGACTCTCTCTTTCTCTTTTTCTCTTCTCCCCTTGAGACAACCTAATTTTATTTTATTTTTGGGGCGTTGTTGTTGTTGTTGTTTGGTGTGGGAGTAACAAAAACGTATATGAAAACAAAAAAGTCGGCCTATCAAGTGCTCGGGGTGGCGCGCACGGCATCACAAAGGGAGATACGGCGGCGGTACATTGAGCTGTGCAAACAATACCATCCAGACGTCGTGAACCAAGGCGATAAAAGCCCTATGGAAGTGGATATTCGCGAGATTACGGCAGCCTACCGGCAAGTCACGGGAAAGGAAGCCATGGCAGTGGAGCAGCAGCGCACGGAACCAGGGCACCGGAATGAAATGTCGGCGGAAGACACGGCGAAATGGACACGGTGGACTTTGCTGGCAGGAGCAGGACTGGTGGGAACCGTCGTAGCATGGATTGCGTATGAGCCATCCGAGGACATTTCATTGGCTACTACTTCTTCGCCCGCATCCTACAACGACCAACACCACGGCAGCTTTCGACAATGGCGGAAATCATAGCATATACACGCATGCATTTTAGATATTCATCCATTTGCCTGCCTGTCTGTCGGGTGCTTTTTTTTTCTTTTTTACCAATATACCACATGCAATTACAGTATCTATTTATGTATCCTACATAACATGTATGCACGAATGAATGATGGGTCAAGTTTGACTGGCTGACTTTTTTGACTGGTTTTAGCTGCACCAAACCCTATTGACCCGTCCTTGTTCCAGCCGGCTAGCCTCACACATACATAACGAACTTACACACTCACACTCGCTTACACACACATAGCAAAAACCTATTATTCCTTCTCTTTTTCTCTTTACAAACAAATCGATCCCCTTTCTCTCCCTCCTTCCTTCCTTCTTCCTTCTTCTCTTCCACTTTTGCTTTCTCTCTCTCCTTCTCTCTTTCGAGGAATAAACACGATTCAGATTGACACGGTCCATGCCGACACTCTTGCCAGCAGCGATGGCAGACTCCATAAACGAGGAGCAGCCTTCATCCTACAAGGACATTATTAAACAATTGGCGGCTCAGGCCCCGAAGCCGTATGGTGCCATTCCACCCATGCTGAAGAAACGAAAAAAGAAGAGCAAAAAGACCACCGCCACCACTGCTACTACCAAGCGTGCTTTACAACCGCCTGCACAAGACAAGTCAAGGCAGCACCAGCACCAGCAGCAACAACAAAAACCAATGCGTCGCATGTCGCACGTCGAGGACTGGATTGTCGTGGACAGTAAAGAGAGTTTGCCCGATGAAGAGGAACTGGTACGTCTAGTGAATGTGCGTGGGTTTGTTCATTACCAACCTCAATCGCTTTTAGATGCACAAATCCCCTTTTCAAAACTTGTTGTCAGCCGACTTCTTGACACAAGTGCTTCCGTTACACATGCCACCGCCGTCTCTTAGTGATCCAGACGTTCGTTCCGCGCACGACCCTCTCCCCCACAGCAGCCGCCGCCGTCGTCATAATAATCATCACCGCCTGTCACGCCACAACAATGATCATCCTCCTTCCTCTGATAATGACGATGTGCAGTCTGTCGACGACGTCTCTGACGACGACGAGAATTCGGATGATGACAGGGTCATCTACGGCAGAGGTCACCAATGGAAGAGCGACGGCGATGATAACGACGACGACGACGACGACGAAGACGACGAAGACGACGTGCTAAGCATGAAGAGCAGCAACAGCAGCCCTCTCTGGATCGGGCACCACCCGATAGGACGACGACGGTCACTGTCATCATTTAGCAAGTCCCAGACGCCCTCGACTTCGACGACGGCCTCGAGTGTGCTGGTGCCCTCACCACCGCGCCAGGGCGACGTGCATCAGGTGCGCTGGATGCAGACCATTGCTCAGCTGCGTCGGTCACTCGTCTTGTCCACTTCGGCTCCCACAACCACTACGAAACAGGCCCCGCCCTTGCCGAGGCGCAAGAAGAAGGATGGCTTTATTCCCATGCCACCTGCACCCCGTCGACCGCCATCGCAACGTCGACGATCCGAAGCGACGACCCAGCCTCGCTTCAATCCCGAAACGAACACTTACACACGAGATACCCGGTCCAACCCTGACCACCTGCGGATGATATCATCTGAACTCAACATGATGCGTGCTCGTAAACTTCTCAGCCCACTCAAGCCGAGAGGCTTCTTGCCCAGACGCAAAGACCCCTTTGTCCGTGGTAGCCTGAGACGCACGTCTCACCTGCGCTACCAGCTCGCCGATCAGGATGACAGCGACTAGCCTTTCACCTTCTTACCGTTTTTACCACTTTTCTCCCTCCTCTCTTACCCGAGCCAAATTTCCTTGACTCCCCATACCAGTTTCTTTTTCTTTCTTTCGCCCTTTGCACGCCATCCATGGCTGGTCCTTTTTTCATTCCCTTTTGTTTCAAGCCATACCCCCGGCCCTCTCCCCTTATATAGGAATGTAAGTAGAAATGTATTTTCTATGCGCTATAGCTGCACACAATTTCCCCATTGCGCGCACCCCACTCGCACACATATAACGCCACATATACACACAAACATACGCTTTATCTTCCATTGTACTCTGGTCATCGGTTATTTATTTTTCTCACGGACACCTTTGTGTGTCTGTCGATAAGATTTCGCCCCCGGAGGGTCATGCAACTGACGCGAGGAGGGCTTTTTACCCGTGTTTCAGAAATAGACCGGTTGCATAAATATAAGGGAGGATAATAGAGACTGCCGACCATGACACACACACACATATACTGAGGGTATTATTGTTTCTCATTCTTTTTCGTTTCCGACTTTTTGACTCCCCATACATACATCCAAACACACGGACATGACACAAAAAGCAAGCAAGGGCCCGTGTCTTGGATACAACTCTCGGTTTGGTGCGACGCTGTGGAGCACACCGATAGGGCGCTCTTATCGCTTATGTCCTGCCTTGTTTGGTATCTTTGCATACAAAAGGCAGCAGCAGCTATGCATCAAAACGAGAAAAAAGGTTACTTGCTGCATGAAAGGGTCAGCCGGTGCATTAAGTGCTACCTTTGTCCTGCATCGGCTACACATTCATCCTTCCTTTTGAAAGGAGACGGAGAAATAGAGAGAGGGGAATGACTCGCATGCGTATCACCAGAGTCATCTCGTGTCATGCCATACCTTTATCCCCGTGTCTATTCGGAATTGTTCAGAGCCTCTGCTTCGCCAAATGCCCCATGGACAGGCAGCTTGCACTTCCCCATTTTCGCAATGGTGAAAACAAGGGTGTCATCACGTGAGGTGCAGCTAACTCATATTTACTACCAGGTGGACGATGGACTATTCAACACGTCTCATTCTTCCTATATCTGATGGTATATATGATCATAGGTGCTTGAATGTTTTTCACTTGCATGACAAGAATGAAAGCTTGGGCCCGGCAAGAATCTAAACTTGGTATTAAGTTTATTATGTGTGCACATCGGCAGGACCGCCAAGAATATACGCCTCACCACTACATGGCTCAAAATATGAAATTGATTGGTATAGCAGATGTGCCAGTAAAAGAACATAGATCGCATTAATAAAACCAAAGCTATCTTCCATCATCACTCTCTAATGAAACGATTTTCAATGACTTGAACATCTACATTCTACTTGCTAGGGCCAATTATAAGAGGCGTTGACCTGCTAAAACCAAAGAAACCATCTTTTACCCCTGACCTATTGCGTATACGTAATAACACCCATCTATATCTCTCTCTTTGCGTTTGTCAAATCAAGTTGTCTTCTTCGCGTCATGCACATCCAGCCTCAAAAAGAATGTTTAGTTCGAAAGAAGCAAGCAACAACAGCAAAGATCACTCTCCACACTGCCGCCTTATTGAATAGCTCAAATAGGATAGTGATTTGCGCTCGACATCTATAACAGCGTGCTATAGTAGGCTGAAAACAAGGAAGATATAAATGAAATTTAAAGCGTATCTGCTTAGCAAGATGCCATATTTTACAAAATTTCACTGTAATCTTCAGCGTCCTATCGCTCCATGATATGACTCAGGTCAAGACCAAGCAAAAGCAAGAGGTGAGGACCTTCAATTGCACGTTCAAGAACATGTAAAATTGACCTAATCTCCAGCTTGTGCAGGGCTCCAACCTCACCTCAATAGCCCGCAACGGAATACTGGGAGCCCAGTAATACCTTGTTCTAGGGGTATCCGACCCAAAAGCTTAACGAAGAGCGTTCTCGAGAGTTGCAGCGACCCAGTAGTATCACGGCCCGATGGGGCTTCCAGCAGGCTGCCGGTTATCTATCCAGCCTGAAGAAGACCAGAAATACCAAAAAGCCGGCTGTCTCAAGATAGCCCTTGGTTCTTATGGCTCGAAACAGACCACGTGGTGTCACCCCACTCATCTCTGGACAAGTGCAGCATGATGGTCCTCTGCTCGACGACAGAATAGCGACATATAGCGTATATTCTTTTAGGTAAAATGCTCGAGACCAACTTGCAAATCTTTTTATTCATTGTGTACTCTCTTCCTACCCAATATATTTCAATCAATGACTTACAGTCTATTCGACTAAAGTCTCTGCAACCCAGCAGATTTCTTGTCAGCACTATACCGCTGAAAGCGCCGATAGCACAGGCTAATATATAAACTACGGAGAAATACTTAATCCACTATAGGTGTCATGTTATCCCAACTATGTATTCGAACTTAGTAGTTTACGATGAGTCAGTACGTTATATGACTCTTACAAAGGTTTCCGCCTGCAGAATAGGAGCATCGGAGGAATACACATGCACCAAAGAGAGGGAAGCTGCTGCTGGCTGTGCCTCAACCCAATTGAATAAACCCATTGCATTCTATTTCTGCAAAAGACGCAAATAACAGTGGAGGAGGGGGCAGACATAACAAAGAGACGACTCGATTTGGAACTAAGTGTAACGCACCAGTTGTAAAAATAATCAAGCACCAATCATTGAAATAATAACTATCTCTTTTATATATATCTGCATGGTCACTTACAACAACAGTTTCTGGATAGCGTCTTTCGGACACGAAGACAAGGCGCTCTGGGAGCCGCTGACGATTGCCTTGGTGGCGAGCATGACCCAGGCCTTTGGCATCTCGCTCCAACGGCGGTCTCATCTCTTAAGACAAGAGCTCAATGATGCTGCTGAATTGCCACTCTACAAACGACCCATGTGGCTCTCGGGATTTTTGATATACACTCTGAGCAACATTATCGCTTCGACGTGTACCATTGGCTACTTGCCCATCGTAATCCTTGCCCCCGTCGGTGCAATTGGCCTCGTCTTTAATGCCATCTTTGCCAAGCTCGTCTTGGGCGATCCCTTCACCATTCGAACTATTCTTGGTGAGTCTCTCTTGTATCCATGATACAGTATATGTTTAAATACTGCTTATGTGTTTACGTATATGTGGTATTATTTTGCTCATTGTTTATATGTGTACTTCTTTGTATCATATCACATGCATAGGTACGACGTTGATTGTGGTCGGTGCGGTGCTTGTGGCCGGGTTTGCAGTTGTGCCGGAACCCAACCATGACCTGCAGGATCTCATCCAGCTCTACAAACGACCTGCGTTCATTGTCTATTTCACCTTGGTCGAGACGTTGATCTGCGTCGGGCTGTTCCTGACCCACTGGATTCAGTATGGTCTCGATCGTCCCGACGCTAGGCCCGCCGCCTTTGTTCACCTCTACCGTAATCCCGATCTGAAAGCTTGGCTTGGTATTAGGTACACGGAAATCACTCATTTACGACGTCATTGCTGAATAATGAGTCTCCCCTTCTCTCTGTCTAGTTATGGTGTTTTTGGCGCCAACATTAGCAGCCAGGCCATGCTGTTTGCCAAGAGTGGCCTCGAACTCTTGATTCTCACCGTTTTCCATCACGAAAATCAGTTTATCTATCCACTGACTTGGATCCTTGTCCTTGCCTTGGTCTTTTCCGCTGTCCTCCAGGTGAGTCATAGAGAGAGACAATGAAGAGGGCTCGACATAACCATTACTCCTTTTTTGTGTGTATGTGATTTTTAGCTTTACTATCTCAACAGGGGAGTCCAACTCTGCGATACCATCATCCTCGTTCCCCTGAATTTCTGCTCCTTTAACGTGTCCTGTCTCTTTAACGGCCTCGTCTACTACGATCAGTGGGAACGCCTCGTCTGGTGGCAGATGATCGCTGTCTTTCTCGGTATTGCCGTCCTCATCGGAGGTGTGCTCGTCATATCCTGGCAGCCGGGTACCTTTGGTGGCAGCGCGTCGAGTCATACCCTGGCCTCTACTGCAACCGATGACGCGTACAAGCAAGGAGATACCTGGTCTCGAACCACGACGCCGAAGCCTGTCGACGAACAAACACCGCTCTTGTCCTCAACGTGAACAGACTCGCTCACACACATCGCCCCTACACGCCGACACTACCCCACTTACCTACTCACACATCCAGCATTATCGACATGAGTTTCTCTATTTTTCTCTTCCTCCACAAACTCCCTCACCTCGCTCTCTCTCTCTCTCTCTCTTTAAGCATTGCCCTTTTTCTTCTATTCCATTCCTCTCGATAGAAACGAACGAGACTGTATATATAAATATCTCTTATCAATCTTTCCGAGAAAGAAACGATGGCGCCACCATAGAAAAGAAAAGAGACCCAAATATTTGGCAAAAGCGCTGGAGAATACCTCAAATGGCGAGTGAAGGTTGCACGTGGGCGCGTGTATGCTTATTATTACTTCATACAATCTATGACATTGCCAACGTGGAAAACACCATTGTAAAAGGCCGAAAACGAGCCCAGTTGAGTGCTACACACACACTCACAGCACTCCTCATTCCTTCAGCCCGACAGGCCCATGTCGTACATACGACTCGGAACTTGGTGGAATTAGGCAATCCGAGAAAAACGCCGCTCCGCGTGCGTTTTTTGTTTTTGACAGCTCACTATTATTATCATCATTCGTTTCTATTGACTTATCGATCGGTCCGCCCTTCATTTTTGATCAACATATCCTTTCCGTGTCCCCTGAGTGAAATAAAGACTTGTACGCCGTTCCCCCAAACTTTATATATAATAGAATGTCCAATGTACATGTATATCATGCAGCACTGCATTGCATGGAATAATATTAGATTTGGATGATCCATTTTAGAAGAAGGCAGGATTACAAACTCATCGGAAGAATCGGAGACAAGAGCCGACAAAATAGAGAAGAAGAAATAAAGGGCTGTGCTTGAGACGGACCATCAAAGAATCACAAGGTGCAGCTTTGTTTTTGACACACATATACACAGACGCACACGCGGTATCTCGTTGATGACGGGTACACCGATCCTATCTCTGTATACGTATTGTACTCTGTTTATACTACTGTGCTGGAGTATGTTGTCCAAACGAGAGACCAGCCCCCGAAAATACCCGCAAACATTCTGTCAGTTCTAGAGGATTTATGATTTGATGATGGCAATAGAGAGAATAATGATAGTAGCTTTGTTGATACTATGATATGCGAATATGGTTGATGAGCGAATAACACGGATGAAAGAAAGAGAGGAACGGGAAACTAGATGATGCGATAAAAAACGAGATGAAGGGAGGGGCTGGGGGAGCGGAAGGATTGTAAGGCGTGCAACAAGAGAGAGAAAAAAGAGAACATTGGAGTTATAAAACTACACAAACTGTGACAAGAGAGAAAGGAAGAAAAGATTGAACTGCTATGGATGCATTTGGTCGAACTCGCGACCTAGGAAATGAATGGCTGAATGAATGGGATGGGATGGGTTTGGATAGAATCAGGAAAGATTGGAAGGGGCTCAGTATAAGGAAATGCTTGGGTGTGTGTGCGAGGAACAAAGGAACAGAAAGAAAAGGAAGCGACAGCTTAGACGACGAGCATCGTGGAAGCCGAAGCAAGTGGAGGTGAAGCAGCCCACCAGTTTTCATGCTGACGCTTCTTCTTTAACGGGGGTTCCTCTACAAGGCTGCTGCTTTCACTAGAAGATGACATGTCCACGTCGTCGTCTTCCTCCTCGCGCATATGGGCAATCCACGTCTCGGTGTGCCATTCGTTGCGGTAAGACCTCTTCTTTTGACGGCGCATCAAACCAGTGACGAGCTGCTGGAGGGCGTGCGAGAGGCGCTTGGAGGACGAGCGTCGGCTGGGTGCGGTCGTAGTCGTCGCAGTCGTCGTCGTCGTCGTCGTGGGCGTGGTGGAGACGGTGGACTTTGTCTTTTTCAGCGACGGGCTCGAGTAGCATCGGCGTGGCAGACGTGTCGTACTTTGCTTGAGGGTGCTTGCGGATGAGCACGATTTCTGAAGGCGGCGGAATTGACGCGCTTCAAAGACCTCGGCAAAGCGGCTCTTGCTCGCACTCCGGGTACGCATCATCCTTGGAGCAGGTTCAACAAACAGGTGCTCGAGCGACTCGAGTGCGGGTGGGTCAGGCAGGCGCAAGACCTGGGTTTCGTAACGGTTCGAGGACGGGTCGAATCGAAAAAGTTTCATAACGCCTTGATCAAAGTAGATGTTGTTGCTCATTTTTCAGAAAGTTATTATGAATGAAGGGAAAGGAAAGAAAGAATAAACGACGTTGACTTAAACTGACGACACTTTTATACATAATGAATCCCCAAAACGGTCCCCCTTTTTTATTTTTTACTTTTTCTTTCTTTGTATATTCATCCTTTCGCCCGGCCCAACGTAAGCACCTCTCTT
>VAFG01000239.1:605975-620181 GCA_013461545.1 Syncephalastrum contaminatum
GTCGGCCAATCACTTCGACAGGCGGCGAACTCGAGCAAATCTTCCAGGTGCATCAGACCATGGTACCGCTCCATATCATGGATCACGTTCTTAATGTCCTGTGCAGACGAGATGATGTAAATGTTGGCAAGCGACTTGAGGGCTGAAAAGTAAGGTGTCACCGTCTTTTGTCTCAGCGACGCGACAAAGTCATAATACGCGTTCATGTCACTATTTTTGCAAATACAATCAGCTTCCATCAAGGCATCGTGCCTTCCTTTTCTTCTTTCTTACCTGATGTAGCGGAACCCGCCCTGCTCATTGACGGTCTGCTTTTTCAGATGCTTGCAGAGAACCCTACACAGATAGTGTGAGCTTATATCCCGATAATCCCCGTCGTGCTTACTCTGAGAATCGACGCCCAATCTCGCTGAAAAAGAGATCCATCGTCGATTTTTCAGCCGCGCCGTTCAGCATGGCCGTGTTGCGCTTCAAGCATTCAATCGTGTCCTGACAGGCCTTGGTCGGCTTGAGGTCGGTGATGATGTCCCCTGGCGGATTATAGTCTTCCGGCTTTTGCTCGTTCGCCAGAATGTATTCGACTTGGGCGAGCAGGACCTGAATGCCGCGGTCCATGCCGTCTGCGACGCTGTCGTCGAGTATCCGCTCAAACACCTTTTTTTCCTTGTTCACCTCGTTCAAGAAATCAAGCTTGTCAATGTGTTTGGACTGGATATAGCACAGAGTGTGAGTGGTCATTATTACAGTCGCTCCATGGATAGATATATATACTTACAATCTCTTCATCATAGTAAAGCTGCACCATCTGCTGAATTACATCGCCGACGTGCACCATCTCAAAGAATTCCGTCAAAGGTGGCACATCGCCTGCGTTGCGCTCGAGTGATTCCGGATCAGGCGTGTACTTTTGCAAATGCTTGGACGCTCTGTAAAAATTCAAAAATCCATGAGCTTTTTCTCCATTGCATTTCCTTGTGTGATAGTTTACTCTTCAAATGCTGGCTGAATATGCTGCGGACCAAGCGCCTTGAGAAGCGTCATGAAGATCTGCTCATATGTGGTTTGACTATCCAATTGTTCAGCACAGGTCCCCTTATTCTCGTTTTCGGACTTACATGTCCTTGCGCATGCGACCCGGGAAGCCAATCTGGATGAATCGCTCGACACGGCGCTCCGAATCCTTATTGACATGAATCAGTTGTAGCACCATCTCGAGACTGAGCAGGTCCTGGAGCATATCGAGCTCACGCAGCGCCGACGACAAGTCGATGCCGCGGCCGTCGGGTGATTTCAACGACTGCCGCGAGTGGATCGAAGAAGGTGATTTGGGCGAATGGGGTTCACCCACGCCGTTGGGAAGGGTGGTCACGACTTTGGGTGTGGCGGGTGGCGTGGTGGATTGCGGGGAGGCAGGACTCGGCGTATCCAGGGACTTGCGAGGGTCATCGCTATTTTTAGGGCCCCCTTTCTGGAAGGGAGACGCAATGGTTGTTGCTGCGGACGAGACGAGGTCGACCGGGAGAGCAATCACTTTTTTGAAAGCAGACAGGTAGTTTCTGAAAAATGCAATGAGTCTGACGAGTATAAAGAAAGATCATACAAACTTACCGCTTGAACGTTTCTCGAGACTGGTTTGTCAGACGGCTGTTTGAATCCTCGCGTCGATTTGCAGATGATGATTTCTAAACAGGTACACATTCATTCAGACAGCGTTCAGGTATTCTTTTGTACTTACCCATTCTTGAATCTGCTCGTCGCAGGTATTCTTCACATAAGCCAATTCCTCGTAGAGATAGTCATCCAAAAACGGTAAAAAGAGTTTGAAAAGCAGATTCACGCCGCGCTCCTTATCAATCTTGCGCGGCAGACTTTCCTCGGTGAGCGCGTCGACCAGCTGGCGCATGCAGTCCAGGACGTTGGCGATCGTGTGCAGATACAGCTTGGTCTCGTGGCTCTGGGCAATCCCGAGAAGCTGGTTAACATAATCTGCTATCTACAAAGAAAGTCAATAGAAGGTTTCTCCATGGAGGTAGGACGTACCACATCCTCGAGGACACGATCAACAAACATATAATAGACGTCGGTATTGGCGGGAAAGGTGGCGTCGACGACGTGGGATTGCTGCTTCAGCTCATCGGTCACAACATGGATGAATTTCTTGAACGGAGCCAAGTCGCTCGGCGATTCTCTAGAAAGAAGTTAATACAAGGAAAGACAGACACCAATGAATATACTTACGTAAAGTTATCTTCGGGCTTGAAGGGGTTATCAAAGAAAATGGGATGCTTTTGAATAAATGTTTGAATACATATAGAGCCGCCATTCAGGGCAATCAAGGCGTGTGCATAAGTCTAGGAGAAAGAGTCAGCCATCATCCAATAACCGTAATTCTCATATACCTTCATATCAACAGTATTATGTACATCGTAAGCGACTTCGAATTCGTGGAGGGAAGCGCTTTCAAAGTATTGACAAAGGGTATCGACAGCCTCGTTAATCTACACGAAAGGAATCCCAAGTTTAGGTTCGGTCGGCGGCCCAATCCAGCAGAAAAGAAAAACTTGCCTGTGTCGAGTCGTGGAGGACATGGCAGGCGCCAAAGCCGACGAGCATGTTCAGCATGCGGCCGCAGTCCTCGGGTCTGGTGCCAAAGTCTTGAAGGACGAGGGATTCGCGGTGTTTGGTGCGCAGGTCGACATAGTAAGGCAAAAGGTAGGTAAAAAGCTGCTTGAACTTTTCGCGTGCTTCACCCGTGGACCTTGCCCGAGCGCGTGCATTGTAAGGGTCAGTGGAGAGACCGGGTATCAGCGCATTGAGGGGCTTGTTGTTGATAAAGATGGACTCGTCCTTGTCCATTAATGCCCGTTTGCCCTCTGATGGAATAATTCAATTGTTTGAATAAAAAGAAGGCAGAGATACAATTGAAATAAGATTAAATACCAGGCGCTGGGTCAATAGCAAGCGTGTCATGCTTTTGTATCGTCTTTAGTTTAGCGTCCCAGACCTCGTCGTCGTAGACAAGAACTTTGAAGCGTCTGGAGGCGAGTGCGACGTTGACAAGACTGGGGACGGGAAGGTGTTGAAAGATGGTAATGAGGACGTTCGGTGGCAGCTGTCTCTTCCTCTTTATTTTACTGGGCTCCAGAGGAGGTTGAGCGGGGGAGCCCGGGGTAGAAGAAGGCGCCAAGGGCTCATCTAACAAACTCATGTGGGGTTGAAGGAAAAAGAAAAAGGGAAAAAATCTATATGTATGTGAAGTTGTCCGTCCGTCTGTCTGTCTGTCTGTCTGTTGTTGTAGCCTACTCCGCTTTTTTTCACTCTCTTTTTTCTGTGTCGCACGGCAATTATCATTTATGGGTTGTTGTATGCCGTAGGAACTTGAATCTCTTTCAATTTTTACTTTTTCGCTTTTCCCAATTCTATCACTCTTCGATCTCTTTTCCTTTTATTCCTTTTTTCTGCACATACAAAGACTTCTTTCCGTCTCTTATATTACTTTACAAACTATTATGGCTCAAACTCTGTCCTTACCCCATTTCAGCCTGGCTGACCATCCTCCAGCCGACACCATCAAAATGATTACCGGGCTCTTGGAGCGCATTACAAAGACAAACGACCGACTGCATGCGTCCATGACCGAACGGCGGTCGGCTTACACTTGCTTCCATGCTCGATCCATACCCAGCATCGACATCCATGCTTACCTGACTCGCATTCTCAAATACTGCCCTTGCTCAAACGAGTGTTTCTTGAGCCTGCTCGTCTATTTTGATCGCATGTCCCGCAATTCTTCTGGATTACGTATTGATTCGTTCAACATTCACCGGCTCGTCATCTCTGGCATCATGGTTGCCTCAAAGTTCTTTTCCGATGTCTTCTTCACCAACACCCGCTATGCAAAGGTATATATTTTATTTATACATATTTTTATATGCTTTCTCTCCTTATCTTCCAACTTGTATGAACTGAACTGGGTGTTGCATGTGACAGGTCGGAGGTCTGCCCGTCGCCGAATTAAATGCGCTCGAGCTCGAGTTCTTGGTGTTGAACGAATACAACCTCAACGTGTCAGTCGAAGAGCTGCAGCAATACGGCGACCAGCTCTTGCTGCACTGGGTGCGTGAAGAAGAGCGTCGCAAAGATGTGCTGTGGCAAAGAAAATTCTCGGGAGAACAGCTTGCGCGGAGCCTCTCGTCTGGTAGCAATTCCAGCAGTTGTAGCAGCGACAATGGAAATCCCGACGATCGCCGCCACCATTATCACCACCGCCATTCATCCACTACTCCAGCCGCCGTCGATCTATACCAAAAATACAACACCGATAAATACAACATAACCAATAGCACCACCACCACCACCAGCAGTAGTAATAAGCATCATCATACGCATCATCCGCATGTCATCCGCTCCTCCTCTACCTCTTCCCACCCTCATCCTCAAAAACACGAAGCATACCCATCCCACTACGCCATCGATCACCATCACCGTCTTCCTACTCCTCCTTACAGCGCCATACATCACTAAATACAGCCGTACACGCTCTCCTCTCCTGTAATACACTTGTTTCTCTCTTGTTCGTCCTGATCTTGTTTCTTGATTAGCAATTCTTTTTCTTTTTCTCACCCCAAACGCCGACCCAACTCAATCCTACCCCCATACCTATCCCGTGCATGCCCTTTTTTTTCCCTTTTGTTTTGGTTTATGCAGCCTATCCCCATCATGAATATATATAAAACCGACTCACATTGCCTATCTTTATCCTGTGGTACGTGCTGTAACTAAATACCTGCTGCGGAGCGGGCGTACATAGTACATACGTTATTGCATACATTCAAAGTTTTGTGCTACCCGCATGCAGAGAACTATTAGTCTTCTCTTTTTTTTTCACTGCCGCTTCCAGTGGCACATGCCCATTGCATGCAACGATATGTAACTCGTTTGAAACAACCCGTCCGTAACTTAGCCTGAGTGTTTGACAGCACGGGCGTGTTCTCTTCTTTTGCATCACTAAACGCTCATCCAAGTTTTTCCGCACCAAACAGAGCAGTACGCAGCACGCTAGATCGAAGATGAAACCACCGATACGTACAAGTAGATACCAGGGAATCTCAAACTGCTAAGCGAAAAGACAGAAATGGAATAGCTTACCACCGATCCGTGTTTTCTGTTAAGCGAAAAATGGAAAGTACCAAGTGCGTTGTGTCATGGATGCCTTATTTGTCCTTCAAATGGCTTTTGGACGATCAATCCACGCGCACGGGCCAGTCCTACCACTTGCTCTGTGTGTGCTTTCAGCTCCGCGACAGCCCTACCTGGTAAAATCTCTCAGAGTCGTACACGCATGGATCACCCGAGCAAAACAATGAAATAATACATCCCATGGGGTTATTTTAAAACCAGGAACGGAAGCACACGTCACATGATTGTCCCCTTCATTGTCACCGGCTTTTGATAGAAATATTTATTGTGAGTGGCACAGGACGCTATTCTTTTTACGTGGGCAAACAATAACGGCAATGTCCCTTTGTCACAACCACTGTTTTCCATGACAATCAATGCGTAAATAATAGTCATTACAACTGAATACATCATTATGATTCTGCTCTATGTATTAAAGCGATTCTTATTATATTTTAATCACAATTCAAAATACACCACGCATAAGAAAGGTGCGCTTCTGCAAACAAATGCATGCTGGTCCTACAATAGGTTCCTCGTTCACTTGTCTCCGAGCGTATATATATATATATATATATATATCTTTAAAAAATGGGTAGTTGGGTGTAGCATCACTCTTATCCATGCTGTAAGGCGTGTCTCCACCTATGCGTTTCCCTCGTTGCATCTCGCTAAATTCAAAAACGAACACGAAAAGCAGCTGCACTGTATATTTCTCATACTCGCATAGTACTCTTGTAAATTGTATCATACGTTTGCTACTACACTAAGGTCGATCATGTAGTACTTGACTTTACTTCGCACCAACAAAGTTATGATATAATCCGGCTCTACAAGCCTTATTGGCTCGCCAATGACTCTTTGTTAGACCCGCTCAACAAGGCTGACATGTAATTTACTTCTCCCTTGTTCGTGCACTCTCATTCCTTGCAAATGGCAAGCGCAAGCATGACACAAGCTATTTGTCCGCAAGCTTGAGTACATTTTTGTGCATTCGCTTTGTATATTTTTATCCAAAAGATATGTACATAGCTATAACAAATAACCACGAATTTCGTGCTTGAAAGATGACACGAACTTTGAGGACAATAGTAGCATTTTGTTTCAATTTATGTCTGTGCTGTAAAGAAGATAGGTGGCACTTGAGTACGCAAGTGCAAAGAGGACCCGGTCGATGTACATGGTTGCTATTAGTCCATCTTATTCACACTGGACAGAGCTGATGAGGCAGGGATCTCTTCAGAAATTTTTTTTATTTTATTTTTTTGCTGTTGATGTCGCACATACAGAATTAATTTTTTCATCTTGGTGATGCAGACCCATATGAGTATGGCACAGACCACGGTATTAGACCACGTTGTTCACATTGATATCCGTCCTTCATTGGACCGAACCAAGCGTACGGTGCCCGTTTCCTCTTGACTGTGAAGCTCTTTTAGAAGAAAGGAGTTTCGTTTTTGTGATCAGCCCGCTTCGAGTCGCACATGCTTGCCAGAGCACGCTCTTTGTGTTGCCGACCTGCCACAGAGATCTGTGACAGCCCGATATCGGGGCACGCAAGGCACTTTTTTAATCCGCAAAGCATGTCCCATTTACTTTCTTTTCTCTTTGCAGACGACTCTGTAGAGTAAGTAATATATCCTCTTGGATATGCTTCATTTTTATTTTTATTTTATTTTTTTGCGAAAGTCAGGCACGTAAATCTCTACACGCGGAGACCCGTTTTCCCGCTGAATCACCGACCCAAGGAAATGATTTCATCCCAAAAAAAAAAGGAATGTTCGTCATCGATACAATATGTACTGGCGGGTGAAAACACAGGCTGATATGTATTGATCAACTCAATGGATGAAAATTTAGAACAGGGAATGATATATCTTTAATACCGGATGCGTAGCACCAACTTTATCAACACACGTATTCATGTTAGAACAGGTGGGATATATCCAAATATAATCAATAAAGAAGCCCACTTTTGTACAGCCACACAAAGACATAAAAATATCAAATGGTCAAATATACTGCGTCGGGTACCTCTCTCGCTGTAAAGGGGATAAACGTGTGTCAATCTGTCCTGGAAAAGAAAGAGCATCAACAGCTCCATAAGATGGCCATAGAAAAGATAGAAGCTTCCTTCTCTCTTTACATAGTTCCTGGATATGTGAAATAAATATGCATGTTGTTCCGCACCGGCTGGACCATTCTACGTTGTGGGCGGGGGTGACACTGTAAAAGGGATTGATAACGACCGATACAGTCATTACAGCCAAAGAACCCGCTGCACTGCTGTGTATGTCATAAATATCTGTGGTACGGTTTGGCAATATAAGTCAGTGATGGAAAGAAAACTTTGAGAGGTCAAGGAATTTGTCAACATGTGGTTAAAAAGCGTATACATGAGTAGGAAAGGATAGATGTAATGAGTTCCAAAGTAAAAGAAAATAAACGGTGGTGTAAAGGAGTCACCCCCTTCCTCCATGTTAGACGCTTGTCAACGTTGATGTTGAGTAAAAAAAAATAGAGGAAAATCAAACTAGAAACGCGCGTGTTACACGTGCCGAAAGCAAAGGGCCTAGACGCTCAGAGCCCTGGCATCTGCGTGTGGAGCTTTACTGCGTTTGGGAGGTAAGAGAAAACCCGGATCTGACGGATTCATTTGTGCACTAGCAGAGAGTTATCATGCTCACCCATGTTATATTTTTATCACTCTTCAAAATGTAGTGAAAAGGGGAGAAAAAATTGATAGGTGTTGATCGGCCCAAGTTGCTCCCTTTTGGGACGGAATGATACATTTAAAGGCAACCAGGCTTTGCCAACGAACACACACAAAACACACAGCGCGTCTATGTAACGCGTTTTATTACTTGCGTGGAGTCGCACAACGTTTCATTTGATGACCGTTCCGTATGTGTTTCTCAATGCTTCCGCTCCTTGTTCAAGCCATTATCGTTTCCACTTTGCTTTGAGCATAATCCTGGCGTCACCGACCGGCATGGAGAGATCGTCGGTCTCGCTGGTGCTACTCCAAAAGCGACCTTTTATGGGCAATATCGTCGGCAATGGAAGTAAAAAGAGAGAGGGGATAGGAATTTGTGTGCGCGATGCAATATACCTTGTGCACCCATCATTGACTCCCCGCTTTTCCCTACTCAGCTAATATATAAGAAAGGTCTCCCCAGCTACCGTTGACAATACCCACCCACTTTTCACTACAAACTTTTTAACTTTCCTCTCTTTCTTCTTAAACGCTGGTCGTTCCCCCTTCCTATCATTCGTTCAACGATTCGAATTATCTAAAGCAATGTACTCCCGTCTGATCCTTTCCTCGCTCTTTTTCGTGCTCGCCATCCTGTCTGTGACAGCGACCGCCGCACCCCTTATGAAGCGCTCCTCCAAGTACAAGGGCCAGGCCACCTGGTTCGTCCCCGAGAAGGTGCGTTCTATTAGATTATATTTTCAATGGCATTGATGAACCTTTCTTTTGTAGGAGGGTGGCATCTATGGTGCTTGCGGTCCCAAGGAGAACTCCAACTCGATGATTGTTGCCCTGAACGGTAAGCAATACGGCAACATGAACGCCAAGAGCAAGTGGTGCAACAAGAAGATCCGTGTTTCTGGCCCTGCTGGCTCCGTTACTGTCAAGGTTAACGATGCCTGCCCCGGTTGCGCGAAGAACAGCTTGGTATGTTGTGTACAGCCACATCAAGCAACGTCATGACTAACCCAAATTTCTTTAGGACTTGACCCCCAAGGTCTTCAAGAAGGTTGTTGGTGACCTTGACATTGGTGTTGCCAAGATCACCTGGCATGCAGTTTAAGCCGCTTTCATGCCACCGCAACAATGTACTTGTAGTTCAACTCTCTCTTTCTTGTATACAGATTTTTTCTTGTTCTCTCTCATACACGCACTCATGCGCCTCTCTCACACCACTACACTCACACGCTTTTGCCACCCTTTCTAACTCACATGCATTCTTCTCTCGACATACGGATATCTCTTTTCTTTTCGGCTACCAAACCCATGAGAAGCATCCCCATACATACTGCCTGGTTCATACGTAAAATTTCATTCTACGTATGAGCGGCTGAGCTTCTTTAGGTTAGCTATCCCAATATTGGATTTTCTAAACAGAAGTCGGCGGTTAACTTTCAATAAATTGGTTACCATCGACAGCCTTCAGCGAGATATCGTTCCACCCGACATCCGTATCCACATATGCCATTCACGCAGCACCTACTGCTTCTAACTGGCTTTGGCTTTTCTTGTGATTTTCATGAATGTTCGGTAGCACATACACACATAGAAAAATAGAGACTTTGTGTTCTAGGCTCAGACGAGAGGGAGCCTCGCTGATCCATGGGACGAGACCCAGACGCATAGAAATAGAAAAGGAGTTATCAGGTGTGGAAAATTAGACTAAACACCACTTCATATGCCCTTTTCTGCAATATAGGGTGGGGAATGTAATCCAAGAAGTAAGTGTGATATCTGTATCCATTTGGGTGCGAAAGAAGTATCCGCATCCCAGGGTCATTTGTAAACGGGAATCCTATTGGTGCCATACCAGCTTAGCCATACCCGTGTGCACTTCCGCTCACATCTGTTCGCCTCTGCCTTTTGCGCGGCTATTTTCGGTAACTTATCCCTTGCCCCTTTTCCATCCGTTTTGTCCACACTGTTGCAACAAGTACTGCGGGGGGAGTTGCTGTAAATTTTTTATAATATAACCTGAAGCTTATGATATCTACAAAAGTCTAAACGACACGCGAAACATTCTAAAAATAAGGGAAGAATTTAAAACCGTCTCTTTGCTGCTCTTCGGGCCGCAGCCGTAGCCTGCTGGCGCTCACGCAGAACACGGTCTTTTTGGACCTTTTCATAGTGAGCCTGCTGGTCGCGGAAGTTCTCCATGAAGCCTTTGGTGTTGGCCTGGAGCTCAGCCGGACGCTTGACAAGAGGAGGGATGTTGAGGGCCTTGCGGATGGTGGGGTTCTTGAGGGCCAGGATCTGACCAATCGAGAATGTGTTGGAGGTGAGCCAGTACACAAAGACGCCCTACAATAAAGTTAGCTCTCTTTGTCCCAAATACATTCTTATCTACTTACACTGGGCATCCATGCGGTGAAGGGCACCATGGCAATGGTCAGACCACGGAAGAGGTTCTTCATGGTCTTGCTCTGGGGGTTGGCCGCACCAACCTCGGAACCGGCCTCGAGAATGGCCATGACACCAGCTGCACTGACCACGGGCAGAACGTAGTAGGGATCCTTGGCGGACAGATCCGTAAACCAGCCCATACCACCCGTGAGCAATCCAGGCACGGGCAGCTCAGCCATGGCACGGAGAGCCATAAAGAACGAAATCATAACCGGCATCTGTATCAGCGGCAGACCGAGCGACTTCATCGGGTGGCACCCGTTCTCGGTAAACAGTTTCTGGATCTCGGCCGAGTACTTGCCCACCGCCACTGCGTCGCCCGTTTGCTGAGCCGCTTTCAAGTTGCCCATTATGCGAGTCACCTCGGGGTTAATGTTCATCAACTTGGCATTGTTGCGCTGAATCTTGACCATGAGGGGCAGCAGCAGGGTGCGCACCGCAATCGTCGCCACAGCGATCGAGCCCCACCATGGCAATCCTGTGTAGACATGGACCGCCTCCAAACCAGCCTCCAGTGCACCGACCGGTGTCATGTTGCAAAGGCCCATGGCTTTAAAGTCGCCAATCTGTGCAGCGCGCTCAGCAAGCACGTCGCTGTTGGCCACGACCTGCTGCGTCGCCTGCTCCACAACGTCTTCCGTCTTGGCCGTCTCGGTTGTCATGTGTCGTCGGAATCCGTTGCCCTGCAGGGCTATTACCGGTACTCGGCTGCTTGTCTATTGAAAATACGTTCCTGTTTAGAAAACCAGGTCCATGAAGTCATGGTGTTGGCTTACCAAGCGCAGCGAAGCTGGACGCACGCTGATTCACAAAGGCATTTATAAGTCATGAGCATTTTAAGAAGGCCATTTTTGAATCTACCTTTTCAACCTGAGGCCTGCTCGAAGCATAGTGGAGTACAGTTGTCAAGTGAGGAACACTGGAATTCCCAGCCCTTTTTTCTCAGACATATTCCCAGCACAATGCCAGGGACTCATAAGCCACATTAAGCCACGCCTTGAGCACTTTGACAGCTGTCAATGTATTTTCCTTCATTCTACCGCGTCTATGTGGGGTACATTATGTAGGCGAATCATATATATCTTAATAAATAAATAATGTTTATATATCACAAGTTCATGACTCGTTAATTAGTTGCGCTTGCTGTACGCAGGCGAGTTCACCTCTCCCACCTCAGGCTTGCCAGACTCGAGGACGAGGTAAGGTGCCAAGGAAAGCGCACCAATTTGCGAGCTTTCGTCGAGAGGAACCACAGCGATAGCTAGCGTATTTTCTCCCTTGGTATTGACAATGCCCTCCGGAAGATAGTACGTCTTTTGAGGACCCAGGTCATTGGCTAAAATTTAATATAATGCTAGTGAGTCCATATCCCATGTGCATAATAAAATTTCAATCTTACCATAGCGACCCAGCTGCCAGCCGTTGACAAACACAAGCGCGCGGTAGCGCTGTTCACTGTTATCCTTGAAGGTCAGACCAAGAGGGGCGTCATAGCCGTTGGGGATGTGCGCTTTGAACGTGGTGCGGAACCAAGACACGCCGGTGCGGTTCTTAGTGTCCGGGATCGTCGTCTTCTCCCAGTCACCATCCTCGAAGCCAGGCAGATGCCAGCCCTCACGCTCGCCATACAGACCACCCTCGTTGTAAGCACCGCGGACTGTATCGGCAAGATCTTCACCGCCCAGGTTGCCTATCAAAAGACAGTGAATATTACCATCCCAGCCATTTTCTTTTTTCGGTACCTTGGACTTTCCAGGAGATGGTCGTGTCGCTACCCAAAGTCTCAACCTTGGTGAAACCACGCGGCGACTTGAATTTGTCATTGTTGGTGCCATCCTCTTCATGACCGGTGGTCCACAGCAAAAGCGAAAGCACGTTATTGCCATCGTTTAGCTTTAGGTCCTTGAAGACCTGACTGCCCACGTCGTAGCCGCCGAGGTACTTGCCGTTCAGCCAGGCTACCCAGGCAGAGCCGTCGCCCGAGTACGCCGTCACATTCAGGCCCGTGATATCAGCGCTACCCTTGAACGTGCCACGGAACCAGAGGTTGCCGGTGTGGAATCCTAATCATATGCATGCACTTAGGACGGGCTCATACGTCCTTTCTTCAATAATACTTACCATAGTCGTCGGCATACAAGACAGGCTTGGTCTCGGGCGCGACCGTCGCATTGGTATCCTGGTGATCGGCCACGACCCAGGTCGAGTCATCAAAGTCGGGTGCGGTCTCGGGCGAAGCCGCCTTGTACTTCCAGGTCGCCTTGCTGAGGTCTGTGATCTGAACGTTGGGCTTGCCAAAGTTGAGTGTGCCCTTCCAGAGATTGTCTGACTGCTTTTGAAGTTTCACACTCTTGCCGTTCCAGCGGAAGCTGTGGACATTGTCAGGTGCGACCACTAAAACATCGGTGGTTGCATCAATGTCGCCGGTGAAGGACAGGGTCGAACCCGATACACTGGCATCGCGGACGAGGTAAGGGCCTTGGATGAGCACGCGCTCGCCTGCAGAGATCTCGGGCGCCCACCAGCGCGTCGCGCTGTCATACCCAGCAACAAGCAGGAGCAAGTCCTTCTTACCCGTGCCCGTCACTTGGATTGGCATCGTGCCATTCATGTGCTTGTAGTTGATTTGGAGGATACCGTCCGCCGAGCTGGTTGAAATGTCGCCGTGGGAGGTCTTGGCGCTTCCGTGTGTGGCCTTGAGCGCAAACTCGCCGTCTTCGCCCTCGTAAGCATAAACGAGCATGACATCGGAATTGCCGAGCGACTGGTGCGTAAAAATCTCGCTCGTCGAGTACACCAGATGCTGCGACTCAAAGTCATAGTCAGCGACGAGGATCTTGGCATCACGGCCGTTCAACACCAAGGTCGACTTGCGAGGGATGGTAAAGCTGCCATCCGTTGTCTTGATAGGCACGGTGAATCTATAAAGGCGTGGGTTACATAAGGGCGGATAATGAGCAAAGGCACGCTTACTCATCGCGGTCGTCCGAGTCGCTCTTGTTGTGTTGAACGATGACGAATTGGGTGTCGCTGTTGACGGACTGAAGGCCATTGAAGACCAGTGCATCATTGTCGCCCTTGACATCAAAAGGAGTTGTGGCGGTGATATCCTTGTTCAAGGTGTGAACGAAGGTCGCTATTAGAGAAATGGTCAGTCTCGGGGAAGTGAACTTGCATAAATCACGACTTGCCTTGGAGCTTGTGCTCATAACCCTTCGGTGTCATCAAACCGGGCTCCGAGATAGGAGCGCCATAATCGTATGAGGTGTAGACGCCTTTGAACCATGTCAATAAATGGAGAAAACTGAAAATAATACAACTTACTCGGTGTGGCAAGGCCGCCCCAGCTCGTGCCGCCATATCCCATGTACAAGCTCTGGATTCTCACGCCCTGCGCGAGATTGTTCTTGTAGTAAACTTTGGCAAATTTTTCATTGACCATGTCACGGCACTTGTCGTAGCCAGGGCCGCCCCAGGGATCGAATGCGCCGCCCTGAAACTCGTAAATCGCCTGAGGCTTGTCCGGATTGACCTTCATATGATGCTCGCGGTAGGTCTTGATTGCATCGGTGCCCCACTTGCTCGGATGGCTGCAGTCGAAACCTGAAATATAAACAGTTAGTATCTCGTGTGTGTTTGTGCGTGTATTTAGTGTTTGCAACTCACCCGCAGGATAGTTGTCCCAGCCATAAAGTTCCACCGCACCGGTGCCATTGAGCCAGTTCTCCGCATTATTGTTGACTTCATTGAAGGTGGTCGGCACGACAATGCCATCTTCTCGGTACTTGTCAATGATGGCCTGCATATACTCCTTGCTGACATTGGACGAGTATTCATTTTCTGCAAAAAAAAAAAAAAAAAAAAAAAAAG
>VAFG01000239.1:620411-645924 GCA_013461545.1 Syncephalastrum contaminatum
AACTTGCTGCAGGATGATGGGTCCGCCCTCGGTGATCTGGTTACGGACCAAGTACTTTTTGTCAATCGCAGTCAGCCACTCGGTCCAGGCATCCTCATATTCTGGATTGTTCTGACGTGAAGTGGACTTGATGTTCATGAGCCAGCTCGGGAAGCCACCGCAATCCTGGAAAATGGCTCGTTTTAGGGGAATTTCCACCCAATTTGGAGATTTTTTTTTTCATTTTCTCCTGTTTCTTTGGATGTAGCACACGTACCACTTCAGCATTAATATAAGGACCAGGTCGCGATATGACGTGGATGCCGCTCGACTTGGCGGCATCGAGTGCCTTTTGGACATCACGCACGCCTTCAAAATCGTAGACGCCGCGTTTGGGCGAGTGGTAGCCCCAGTTGAAGTAGAAGGACGCGCCATTGAAGCCAAGTGCCTTGAATTTCTGCATGATATCGGTCCACAAATCAGGCGAGGGCAGGCGGTAATACTAAAGTGATCATGGGGGTGTAAGTGTCTATGGTAGACGTGCGTTTTGGGGAAAGGCACATACATGGAATTCACCACTGAGGAGCGTCAATGGTTCATTATCGACGTAGATGCTATATTCGTCCCAGGAGACCTTGTCGGTCAAACCATTGTTACTGGATGTACCATTGGAAGAAGATGCGTCTCTGGCATTCAAATGTGAAGCGGGTGCAGCACTCGCAACCACGGCCAGGATGGCGAGCGAGATACTGGTCAGAGGGCTTTTCACCATCATCTGTTACGTAGAGGAGAAAGGAAACCGTGAAAACGCAATGTATTATGGTACGTGGGCTTTTATAGCAACGTAATCGCGGGGCCCCCCGCTTCCTTTCATGCATGAAAGAACAGCCTGCTTAAGGTTTGAGATTTGGATTATCTAATCCATGAGAACCGTTTCGTGTACAACACCGGGAAATTAGAAGGGTAGTAATAATAAATTGCTACCTACTCGCTTCTAAGATTTGGTGATCTCATATGCAACTATACCAGAAAAAAAGTTTTTCTCCTTTTCGTCCACTTTATATAAATGTCCCGATCCTATTCTCCTCCCTCAATGGCTGATTTGATTGTGTATTACGCAAGGGCACCATCACATAGGGTCGATAACTACAAATTCATAAATACCAGCCGTCATTGTTCCGGATCCCCGGATATGCGAAAAGCAAGTACATTACCTCTTTCAAACCAAGTACCTGTAAACATGTACCTTTACAAAAAAGGTACTATGCGCAACACAAGTGGATTACCTAATATTGTGGGGGAAGGTCTCTTCGATCCGCGGGGGGGGGAGAATTTTGCCGCATCCTTCCTTTCTGCCAGCGAATTCAGTAGTTACGCTGACTTTAGCAAGAGACGGAGTGATAAAGAGTATGTGTTATGTAAACGCTACACTAACTCTAATGTGATGGTACTTCAGCGTTTGTCGTCTAAGGAATCAGGCGATTTATCTGTTATGGCGGATGTGCACTGCTTATTTTATTCTGCGTGACGGGATTTCAAAGAGTAGGCGAAAGTGACAGAAAGACAGCCAGAACGGAGGGTGATACGCGTCTTTTGCACTGCGGGCGGTCACCATGGCACAAGCAATCAATACTTACCTGGACACAGTCCGGTCACGTATCGGCACCCAACATACAGATACCCCTCTGACCGTTGTCACGGGAAATGACTCGGCAGGTATATGGATGGTATTATCATACAAAAACTAGATACCAACCAGTTTAGATAGACTTGGACTCTATCCTATCATCCCTATTATTTGCATTTTTAAGCACGGAAGTCAATAAGCAGAAGGGCGTGCCTGGCATATATGTGCCGCTCGTCAAGGTGCCCACCGAAGATCTGCAATTGCGACCTGAACTCGAATTTGTGCTCGGATCCGCAGGCGTGGATTACAAGAAACTGGTGTGCATCAATGATTTGCCACTGGCATCTCTTCCCCATGCGCAGGTCTTCCTCGTCGACCACAACCGACTAACACCTCCTTTTGACCCAACATGGGAGAGCCGTGTGGCAGGCATTCTCGACCACCACGTAGACGAGAAACAGTACAGTTGCCCTGTGCGCGAGATACGCATGGTCGGGTCGTGTATGACCCTCGTGACAGAGCACTTTGCAGACCTCCTCCAAACCAGCCCTAGTTATCTGCACGTAATTGCAGAAATCGCCCTTGCTCCCATTCTTGTCGACACCCACGCCCTGCGGTGGGAATTTGGCAAGACAACCCAGTCTGACGTGGATGCCTTCAAGTTCCTCGCCAAGGCCCTCGGCTCGTCCGAGGTAGACGAAAAAATGCTCAAGTACTTTGACCAGATCTCGGCCATCAAGAACCGAGTCCAGCATCTCAGCACACGCGACCTCCTTCGCAGAGACTACAAGCAATTTACGGTCGGTCCCTTCCGCATCGGCACGAGCTCGATGCCCTGGAACTTCCAAGAGTGGATCGACCGGGACGGCGTAGATATGATTGAGAAGGATACGCGGACCTACATGGCCGAGCGCGATTTGGATATGGAGATGGTCCTCGACTCGTTCGAACGCGATGGCTATCGACGTGAGCTCGCTCTCTTTATCGCGCCCAACGGTCGTCTTGCTCCCGTCAAGGCAGCGCTCGAAAAGAACGAGGAGATCCAACTCAAGCCGTACTCGCAATGGGTGAGGGATCCAAGTATCGGGTGGTATAATCAAGGCAATATAAAGATGTCGCGCAAGCAGGTGTGGCCACTCGCTCAGTCATTGATCGAACAGCTGATTGCCAAAGGACAATAATAAAATGATGATGTGTTGAGAAAGGAGACACAGAGACAACAGACTGTTTTATTGAGAGAGAAAGAGAGAGACGGTTTAGTCGAACAGACCGAAGCCCATGTCCTCATCGGACTCCTCCTTCTCCTCCTCCTTGGCCTCTTCCTTGGCCTCCTCGGCGGCACCAGCAGCAGCAGCGCCAGCGCCACCAGCGGCGACGGCACCACCAGTGGGGACGGTGGCGAGCTTCTCCTTGCCCTCGGCAATGAGCTAATTGATTTTTTGTTGTCGTTAATGTACTGCTGCTGAATGGGGCTGTCAGTAGTGAATTACCTCCTCAATGTTCTTCTCCTTGAGGGCCTCGATCAGAGACGAGAGACGGTCGTCCTCGATCTCAACACCAACGGTGCTCAAGAGAGACTTGATGTCCTCGGCGGAGGGGTTGGCCTTGCCACCGGCGGTCAAAAGGAGGTAAGCAGCGAGATACTTCATGATAACGTAAAAACTACAATATCGTCGTGTCAATTACATGCATCCATCTATTCATCCATTCATCCATTCATCCATCCATGGTACGTACTTATTGGATCGCTTGCGCAAGTAACGATTTAACTCCTGGGAGATACAAGACGCTTTTGCGACGGAAGAGGGGAAAGAACCTTCCACTTGGAGCTGATTCTTCTCAAATTGGGCCCCCCACCGCGCCCGTCCGCCGCCCGCCCGCTCAACCCATCTCGTCCTCTCACGTGACCTTCCAATCACAAAGCCATGTTTCAGATGCATCCCACCATATGAATCCCCATATCACTCATTCAAATGTTATCTTGTAAGCATTATCGAATATTTTATGTACTGACAAGGTGAAAGAAATCAGATAAATGGCCTACGGCTGATGCTTCGTGATAATATTCCATCAAAATTGGTAATATACTGCGGTCAATCCGCAAAACCGGGAATGATCTGAAAGTTTGTGACCTGGGAAGTTATGCAATTGACCCTGGGTAAATATTCCGACAAGATCATCTATCGCGGCCGCAGACTCTTGTTGACCCTGGTTGCCTGGTCATTCGGCGTCAGACCCGCCTCTGCACCGCGTATTGTGAAACCCAAGCTCCTCTTCGAGTAGATTAAAGATCCCTCAGGGCTGAGCATCTTGATACCATGCGAGGTGGCGACCGGTACCAGTACAAGCGAAATACTCAGAGCGAGTGTATAATACCTTACTGCCCGTTTATTCCCATGCTCCTGAGACGTGATATGGACATCCAGGTGATCCGAGCTATCTCTGCAAATACCTCACCAATCTCGACACGGGTTTGGGACGTCGAAGTTCACTGCGTAGATGAAGGTCAAGAAGCTCAGTTGAGCACCATTTTTGCAGGCTTAAGAGGGATATAACCAAGCCGTCTATGATGTATTGGAATAGCACAAGATGTAATATATGTGCAAACCAACGACGAGATCTACCTCGACATGCTCATGTCCGCAAATCGAACCTAGCATCAGACCTGGCTTATCAAAACGAACTCGGTAAGCGTGTATCCAATTGCTACGTTTATTCATCAGCCGCACGATGTATCATACTAAAGAGCGCCATATTCAATACAAATTATACAGCATTTGAACGCTACCGGAACCGTATTGATATCCCAGAAGTCGATGCCATGATCATGCCTCAATTCTTTACGACCTTTGTCTCGAAAGGCTACAGTGTGCTGCGACCGTTGGAAAAATCTGTTGCGAGAATCCGGCGGCCACTGATGGCAGAGACAACGGTTTTTCTGGGCATATCCGCCATCTTCCCCTTTTGGCTGATGAAGTCTTCTTTATCAGCAGATCTTGGTTAATGTTCCTCCGGAACCTGGAGCAGCACCCCGATCCCCCTGCTTAATTTGGTAAGAGTGCGATGCAGATACTTTTTTGCTTTTTCTCGAAATCGAAAAAGCTTTAAGGATCTTCCTAGTAACGTTCAGTCCATTTATGGGATGCTTTGAGCATAGTACTCCTCGACCCAGAAGGCGCATAGTGGTTCAAATACTCCGTGATCAGAAGAAAGGTGGCATGACGGTATTGACGGCATGAATAAAAGCGCTGATCACGTGTTTATTTTAGTAAAGAGCGAGCGCAAGACTGTTGGCAAAGCAGTGGTCTACCTCTATATAGCAGCCATCCGCAGAGCGACAGCACCATATTTTTAGAGCAGCGAGCACAGCATATCTATAATATAAAATGGAAAGGGAAAGAAAAATAGAGTTGATGGTTTATAGTAGCAGTACTGCACCTTTGGTGTACCTGACCAGTCTCACCCCGCAATTCCGGAGACTCAAAACGTCAGCATCACATGAAACTACCACTTTTCTTTTTTCTCTCGCACCTCTTATTTCCCCCCTCTCCACACGTACCTCTTCTCTTTTCATCTTTTTGCAAACCGCAACCCATGGTCTACCAGCCCCTCCTGCGTCGTGCGTGTCTTTCGACGCGCCATGCAGCCTTTCTTCAAAAGACCAGGTAAGCACACTGCTATTTTTCCCCTTGCATAAGCAGCACAAAACTGATACTCTTTGCAGAGCGTATTCAACGCCAAAGACCTTCTCCAACCAGAACACGCTCCCACGTCTCCCGATCCCTGACCTGGACGCGACCGCCGCGCGTTACAAGCGCAGTCTGCTGCCCCTCTTGAGCGCTACCGAGCATGCCGCGGTCAGCCAAAAGATTGACACCTTCGCTAAGGGCCTCGGCCCGGTGCTGCAACAGCGCTTGCACGTTCTCGATGAGCAGGAGGCTAAGCTGGGCCTGTCATGGCTCGATCGTCTCTGGCTCAACAAGGGCTATCTCGAATACCGCATTCCGACCTTGATCAACGTCAACTGGTGGAACCAGTTCAAAAACCCGCCCCAGGGCCTTGCGCCCGAAGACAGCATCACCCCTGGCAAGGCCTCAGGTTTCCAGATTATTCGTGCGTCGCGTATGGTTCGCAGCCTGTTGGACTATTCAAACAAAATCAACAGGTATGCGATGTCTGTGCTCACCAAAACGAAAAAAGAAGAAAGTAATCTGATCATGGTTTGTCCAATCATAGTGAGGCGATTCCGCCAGATGCATCGCGCTCCGGCCCCTTTTGCATGCATCAGCTTAAGCACATGTTCGGCACCAGCCGTATTGCGCGCGCGCCACGCGATGAGATCATAACAAGCTGGCCCGCGACGGCCAAGCACGTTACGGTCATTTATAAGGACCAGTTCTTCTCTGTGCCTGTTTTTGATGCGCAAGGCAATACACTCTCTGAAAAGCAGATTGAAGGGTAATTGGCATCCAAGGGAATGTGGGTTATTTTCACTAAGTTGATGGACAGTCAGCTGCGGAAGGTTGTGGAAGAAGTCGACAGCAAGCCCGACCAGCTCCAGCCTCCTGTGGGCATCATGACTTCGGAGCATCGTGATACGTGGGCAAAGGTAAAAGATAATGAGACACAAAGTGCTTTCTATCTCACTTCGTCGTCGGTAGGTCCGTGAAGAGCTTGAAAAGGACGCAATCAATGCGTCTACACTCAAGGACATTGATACGTCGCTGTTTGCTCTGTGCTTGGATGATTACAGCTCAGCACCTGACTTGGACAGCTCGCATCGTAATGTCTTCCACGGCAAGGAGGCACGCAACCGCTGGTTCGATAAAGCTCTGCAGTTTATCGTGGAAAACAACGGTCGTGCAGGCGTGAATGGCGAGGTAAGGTTCCCTGTCTTATTTGAGAGACGCATGGTTAAATATGTATACATGTATAGCACTCGCCGGCCGACGCTGTCATCCCTGGTCGCATGTTTGATGTCATTCTCGACAAGTAGGGACCAAAAATTCTTTTTTAAAGAATGCACCTAACACTCAATAGCGAGCTGCACCCACCCAACCTGGAAGCCGTGGCAGACTCGGGCGACTTGGCTCCACCCACTTGGCTTCCGTGGAAAGTTACGCCAGACGTGGGCGAGCAGCTCAAGACCGCGCAGCAGAACGCGGCCAAACTGATTGCCGATCTCGACAGCGTCCTCCTCCACTACCACGCGTACGGCTCTAACCTGATGAAAAAGGCCAAGGTCAGCCCTGATGGCTGGATGCAGATGGTGTACCAGCTCGCGTATTACCGCCACTATGGCAAGGCATGCCCGACCTACGAGTCGGCGTCGACGCGAAAGTTCTTGACCGGACGCACCGAGACGGTGCGCTCCTGCTCGGCCGAGACGGTCGCATTCACAAAAGCATGGGAAGACAAGGACGTCAAGATGACGGACAAGCTCTCTCTCCTTGAAAGAGCCATTGCGACTCACCTCGAATACATGAAGGCGGCAAGTAACGGACAGGGCGTGGACCGACATTTGCTCGGTTTGCGGTGTCAAATGACGCCTGAGGAGGCGGAGTCGGAAGGAGCTGCTCTGTTCAGAGACCCGTCCTACTGGGGCTCGCAGTACTGGCTGCTGTCGACATCCAACACGTCGCCCGGTGACACGTCGTGGGGTGGTTTCGGCGCTGTTGTACCCGAGGGCTACGGAATCAACTATGCGATCGGCAAGGAACGTGTCCGGATGAGCGTCTCGTCGTGGAACTCTGCACCTGAGACCAACTCGGCTGCTTTTAGAGAGACCATTAATGATGTGTTGGATGAATTCGGCGAGATGGCTGAACTGTATCTTGTGAAATAAACATAGTAGTGGAAGGGTCAATAGTATTAGAAGGAAATTGCTATGCCCGCATTTTTGGTCAGCTCGGCCGCACTGTTAGTGACTTTATCACTCATTTTGATGGTAGATTTTGTCCTCTCAAAGCAGCAGTAGTTGAACTGTACTGAACACGTCTGTGTTTTATACTCGCACGCGTCACGATTTTCTCTTTTGCTATGTGGAAGAAAATCTTTACGCCGTATAACAGGTCGATTGGGTAACTACACTGTATCTCAAGATGAAGTATATATTTAAAGGGATACACGAGAATCCATGCGTCATGAATGTTGGAATAGTGTATATCGCTATGGGGACCGATAAAGGAATGGTAATCGGATTTCTCTTTGAGCCTTTGGTCAGAGTGTTACGGTATGGAGGCACATTTATATTTTTCAGAACTGGTCCACGAGTGTCATTTGTCGTGCAGTGGTCTGTTGATTGTCAAAACAAAAGTTTCCAGGAAAGCGACAAAATCATAGAACATTGAACGATGGACACGCTAACCTTCTTCCTGACAACAATCACAATATGGGAACAGCAGCATCGAGCCGCGCATTTTAAAGCAAGGAATTAACTGCCATAAACATCCATGCTACGCCCAATACGCATTTAAAGGGCACATAAGACGCGTCACGCGTTCCAAAAAATAACGCGTGCCTCTTATCATTTTATTATATTTTGTCATTTGTACTTTTTAAAAGGGAGTGCTTCTTAGCCGCCCTATCATAGTGATAGGACGTTTCCAGGAAGCATCGCGTGGAGATGAACCCTCTTCGATTCCCTTCCCGTCGTTTATGGATTAACCATGCCAAGTGCGGGATCCAATCTAAGGCTGCAAAACCTATGGTAACTCAAAAGCATGACGGTTCTGCCTGTGTTCTTCATACATGCCCGGTAGTCTCTCGCAATGCCAGAATGTCCCACATCATCAGTCTTAGGCCTGCAAGATAGGGAGGAAAAAGAGAGAGGAAAAGGTGCCTTTTTATACTTTTCCGTGGGTCTTGAGATTTGAAAAAGTTTTACCTGCAGCCAATGGTGTATCGAGATGGTGAAAGCTTTTTTCAATATCAGGCAGCAAATATGTCATAACAGTAACATAGCGTGCGAGTTCTGCGCCAGGCTCTCCGGCAGGTGGGTGTAGGAAAAAGAGAGAAGTAAAAAAAGTTTAACGTGAGGAAGATGTAGACATTGCAATGGATCCATGATAGCCTGAGTGTCGGAGTAACAGGTAACGCCGCTCTATTGTGCCTGAAATAAGCTTTGAGCTGTTACGCCGCGTTGTGCTCATGTTTGTATGTATGCAACAGACTGTACAGAATATGACGGGATATATAGGACGCTGTAACGGAAGATGTGTCTGGTTTCCATCTTCATACAGCGCTTCCAACATGATCCATGGTGTTTTCAATAATATATAAAATGTGGGGATGCTAGTGTGGTCTGTGCTTTACACTTAAATATAGTATGAATACAGACTGCCGCTCCAATAGAATGCGCCTCCTTCATTATCGTAGGAAGTGTGTCCGATTCATTAGTTTTACTGGAAAATATGACGCATATAATATCTGAAACGAATGAGCTTTGAGAATGGTCTTTTCCAAAGAGTCCAATCTAGAAAAAGATATAAGGATGAACTACTTATGTAGCTACAAGTGCAGTCGTATTGACAGAGCCAAGTACCAAAGCGCTACTTGCTGCGAATCCCGCAACTATCGTACAAAGCTTAGCAAGTAGGACTGTCGAGGTGAAGTGCAACGCCAAGCGTACTCAATGCCTTTACCAGATTCCCGATGCCCACTATGCAGACCATGAGAAGTTGGATGACTGTCGAGCAGATTGTTGGGAATCATAACCGCCTACTGGCAAGCAATTCGACCGCGTTCGACCAGCACCGTCGGCTATCGCCGGACGACCAGGGACTTCCTGATCGTTTGGTGCGCGCGCGAATGTTACGGCAAAGTAGGTTTACTAAAACCCTGGACGGGGTGGGACCTTTGAGTCCTGGCAGAACAACATGGTCAGCGACCACAGAGGGAACTCCAGAAGAGCACTCCCGGCGAAACTGACAGCACGATCAGTTGAGCGATTGAGGCGCGAGGCAATACGTTGTCCGGTATCCATGCAACGAAAGGAAGCAACAGCTTGTTTTCCGTCACTCGGCGAGCGTTGACGAGATCCGCCTTCCTTCTCTGATATCCTCGTCCTCGTCGTCGATGCAACTGCAAAAGAGAAAATGAGAACAACACGCGTTTTTCGCAAGCGCCGCAATATTCGGCGCCCCCCGCCCGACTAGAAGTTGAAGAGCTTACACGGATTTCTATCTTGTAGAAGAGATCCTCATTCCGTGCTATGCTATTGGGGTCGGGTGGAAGGGTGGAAGTTAAGGTCTATTGACACTGGCAGCTGCCAACCAGCAGCCGACGCAGGAGCTGGGCGGGTCCGGGTAGTACGTACATTGTTACTAAATAAGATATCCTGGTATGTATACACAATACTTGTGCTCTTCACGCCCCACTTCAATCCGACAGTTAGCGAAGGGAAACGAGGCAGGGACAGTATATGTAATAACTATCGGACTGTTACTCGATGAAAGGGGAAAACTACAGTGTGTGATGCTGATGTATCCTGGAAGAAGAACTTCTGGGCTTCTACATGCATTGTCCACTACCGAAGTCTATTTACATACCGTGCTATGATGCGATGTAAAGTAATATACCTCGACTAGCTGCCCCAATATCTCAATTCGGACGAGTTTAATGCACCAGCCTTGCGCGTTGGTCTCACTTCTAACCAGAACCCAAGGACGCGTCATACCGACCCTGCAGTTGCCTTCATATACGGACGCTCGCATAAAAACTCGTAAGCAGAAAGAAGCTGATCACCACGCTTTTATTTGAGCGAGCTGAAAAAAAAGTGTTGGCATAAGATTCTCTATAAAATGAAAGAGGTCGCATAGACTTTTAGTGCTGACTTTTATTATTATTTGCTTTTGCTTTTTCTTTGAACAATGTCCTACGCCGATCGTGAAGACTGGAAAGATGTGCAACCTATACCCCAAGACGACGGGCCTAATCCTCTTGTACCCATCGCCTATGGAAGCGACTGTAAGCTTTTTCACTGTGTATAGAACAATTGACTCAATTATGTCTGTGTACTTCTAGACAGAGAAGCCATGGACTATTTTCGCGCCGTCATGCGAACCGAGGAAAAGTCCAAACGCGTTCTCGAATTGACAGCCGACATTATCGACATGAACCCGGCTCATTATACCGTATGGTGAGTGAAAAGAAGAAAATGGCCACGGTAATACTATGTTACGATATTGACAGACGTCAAAAGGCAATACCGACAAGACACGTTGTTTGCCATTAACGCCGACTTGCGTACCGAGCTCGAATACATAAATGACATTGCAAGCGAACAAGCCAAGAGCTATCAGATTTGGCACCATCGCCAGGTCGTCGTCGACAAGCTCGGTGATGGCTCGGGAGAACTGCCTTTTATCAACGCCATCATTGATGAAGACTCAAAAAATTACCATGCATGGTCTTACAGGTACATTCAAAAGATATTAGGCTCATTCGAATACTAAACAGTAGCAGACAATGGGTCGTCGCTCGCTTCAACTACTGGGATAAAGAACTGCTCTATACGGACGACTTGCTTGTCTTTGACGTCCGCAACAACTCGGCATGGAACCATCGTCACTTTGTCCTTTTCAACCGGCCTGGAAAAGCATCCGCCGCCGACATTCAGAATGAAATTACGTTTGCAAAGAACAAGATTGCCCTCGCGCCCAACAACCAGAGTGGTTGGACCTACCTTCAAGCGTAAGAGCACACACACACAATGGTCCCAAATAATGACTTTAAATCATGCAACAGTATGCTTGAGGCGTCCGAGGAACCTTTCACTCAGATTGAGCCGTTCCTGCGGGAGCTTCAAGAGAAAGGTGTGACTTCCCCGCACCTCTGGTCGATGTACATCGACCTGTATGAAAGCGAAGCGAAATCAAGTCGTAATCCCATTAATCCAGCAGCGGTCGAGGTAAGTTTTGATCCATGCTATGTTTTAAGCAATTGATTTTTTTATTTTTGTCTAGTACTGCGGTGAGCTCGCCACGCGATGGGACCCGATCCGAGAAAAATACTGGCATTATCGTAAAAGCCAACTGGAACAGCTCGCGCATTAATAAACACATGTGCCCCTTCAGCATACCCTGGGGTATCAAAACAGCCCTTGCAGTTGGAGAGGAATGGGGAAAAGAGGGATATATATAGCTCTATAACAATGCGTACATTACAACGAGTCACTAAAGAAAGCCTAACTAGGCGCGCGGCTCGACGAAGACCTTCATGCCTTCCTTCATGGGCATGGTGAGGGAGACCTGATACGTCACGTTCTGGTTCTCGGCCAGAGTAAACTTATAGCGACGGAGGAGGTAAATGATGGCTACCAGAGCCTCGAGAGTGGCCAAGTTTTGGCCGAGACAGACACGGGGCCCAGCGTGGAATACGGCCCACTGGCCTTGAGATTCGCGACGCAGCGAGCCGTCGGGCATAATCCAGCGCTCGGGACGGAACTGTTTGGCGTCGGGACCCCATAGCTTGGTCGATCGGCCCTGGGCATACGTCGACCACGAGACGCCGTCGCCTCCCTTGATCTGCGTGCCATCTGGCCAGACGTCATCCTTCAAAGCGAACTTGAGATTGCCGGGTACAGAAGGGTGAAGACGCAGGACTTCGTAGAAGACAGCGTGGGCGTACGTCATGTTCTTGATGGCTTCGTACAGCGCAGGCGAGTCGCTCTCCAAGGCATCTGTAATATATTCATCAATTTCTTCGAGGAGCTTGCGCTGGACGCGCGGGTGTAGCATCAGGTTGTAGAACGTCCAAGACAACGCTTGTGCAGTTGTATCGCGACCAGCAATGATAAAGTTGAGAATAATGTCGCGCAGCCCTTCAGTGGTGGGCTGCTCGCCTGTGGTGTCCTTGGTCGTCATGAATCGTGACAGAAGGTCCTTAAACTCGAGACCCTGTGCAATCTGCTCTTTGCGAGTCTCGATCACATCATACGCAAACTGGTTGATCACGTTGAGGTGGTCCTTGATAGACATCTTCCAAGGCATCAGCGTCGATTTCGCGGCTTCGCTTATGCGCCATAGCGGAAACATGAAACGCCAGGATGCATTTGTCTGACAGATATCGAAGGATTCGGCAAAGGGGACCTTCTTTTCGCTGCCGAGTGCGTTTAAATGCACGCCAAAGCCCAGTCTATGCAAAACATTCACAGTCAGTCCGTGCGTACCGTTTTACCGGATCGTCTATTTTTTTTTTTTTGCAAGTGTGGCTTTACTTACTCGACAAAGGAGTCCAGTGTAAACTTGTACATCACGTCATGAAAGTCGACCGCGTGACCCGACTGACAGGATGCGTCAAAAATACGCTGCACATTCTTGAGCTCCTTCACAAACACACTAGGGGCAGGTTAGACACAGATCCAATTAAACGTGCCTGACATACTCTGTAAAGTGGTCACGAAAGTTTTTGACGTTAAACATAAAACTGGCCGTTTTGCGCTGGTAGCGCCACTGCTCGCCATTAGCGTTGAAAATCCCGTGACCAAAGAGGTCCTTCATCTTGTCATTAAATTCAGGCCCTTTGACGTAGTTTTCAAAGTTGTCTACCATGCGATCCAATTGAGCACCCCGCATCTATACATTTCTCGAGACTTACGCTTCAAGAAATGCTCAACGTTCTGAGGATTAATTGTGGTGATACGGCGACCGACGCCGAGGGAGGAGGACGTCCTGTCAAAGGAAACACGGTGTGAGACTAACTACGATTGCCATGGCGATCTTGGTGATGGTGAATTACATTGTGAGGGTATCGAGCAACTCAAACTGGCGGCAGAGCCAGTCGTAAATAACAGGCTGGTTTGCTAACGCATTGGGAAGCGACCCGAGCAGAGGCACGGCCGGCAAGGTGGGGATACCTTCGCGTTCGTCGGAAAAGACAGCACGATTAGGGTACTTGAGTGCAAGCAGACCGAGCACAGCTGCGACCGTGCCGCCTGCAACGCCTGCATTGCGTAAAAATGTGTTTTCTTGTTTGGACATTCTTTGTATCTATTTTCACATGCAACGCCTATGCGGGGAAAAAATGAAAAAAAGAGAGAGAACAAAAGAATGGGCAGTTAGAATCGCCGCAACCTTGAAATGCTCTATAATCGACTCCCGATATTAGACAATATACGCTTCCATAAGCGTAACAGAAAAGTATGGGGTCGTGATCGCATATGGGTCGCATATGCGCGCCTTTTGTGCCACCATCGACGTCTCTCACAAGCACCTTCTCACCCTCTGGAAAATGGTCCTTCTTTTTAGGGGCTTATATCCCTTACATCAGCCTAATATGTATAACACTCCCGTATAATTTACCATCTTCAAATGTTTATTTTTTGTATTTTCGCGCCCAAACGAGGGGATGGTATGATGGGGGAGGGTATCAACGGTGAAAAAATTCCAGGGACTATGTACATGATATTGGGGGAGGGGGAAAGGGAATATGGTATGGAAACTTTTAAGTACAGCAAGCGGTGCGGTAGCATCGATCCGATGCGTTCATAGCCACGCAGAGTCATCCACGAAATCAGGATCGGGACCACACATTTCCGTTTCGTCGTCGAGCCCTTCCACGTCGGTCAGAACCTTGCAATATTGGGGATCATCGATCGCGACACTCAGCCAGCGCTGAGGCGTCGATTTTTCCACCTTGTTGAGCCGTTCCGACATCTCTTCGAGTGTGAGAGTTTCCCAATTGATGTTCTGGAGTGGATCATTCATATCATCCTCGGCTTCTGCGTCCGACTCGTCGTCTTCGTCCTCCTCGTCATCCTCGTCGTAACGACGCATTTTCGAGCCAGCGATCTTGCCCGAGATCGTCACCTGCGGCGTCGGTGTGTCCCAACCATTGCCCATGGCGTCCATGCCCTCTCCTTCAGGCTCAGCGCGTATCGGCTGATGATAGAGTCTGTTGATTTCTTTGGTGAGCGCCTTGGGCGATATGGGCGCAACATGATATGGTGCAGGAGTGCCGATCGATGTGTCCAGTTGACTTAAAAAATCATCCTCTTTGGCATGACCATCATTATCGCCTTTGTCGTCTTCGTAGGTAGTGTATCCATGGGCGTGACTGATAGTACCATTGCATGCCAGGATCTCGTCATCCAGAGGTGGTAGCATGCTGGGGACGTAGAATCGGCCATGGTACAAACGAATCATGATGCGCAAATTCGCTTCCTGCTCAAAGTCTTTCTGCACCGAACCATCATCGAAACCATCATCGACCTGCGCCAACCAGTCTTCCACAAGATGCATGGAGCAGCGCCGCGAGATGGCAGAGATCATTCGCATATTCCCTATGTATCCCATATGCATGAATATCCCGCTCTCGAAAGTCTTTACCCCCTTCCTTACGTAAGCGCCACTTGTATCCCAGATACCCCACTTGACACTTTAGGAGCTTCAGAGCGTAGAATTCCAGGTCGGATTCCGGACACGCCTTGACAACGCGCTTCAGCGCCGCCGAGGATTTGTAAAGAACGAGGAGCTTGATACGACGCACCTTGCCTTGGGTGAGCATGTGCATGATCTGAAGCACGTGGAGCAGCCATGCCTGGGCCTTGGGATCATAAAACGCTTCTTCCTGTGCATGCCAGCCTGTCGCACTTGGGACATCCCAACCCCCGACAGAGGAGGATGAGGATGAGAAAGTGATTGACGAGGCGGATGATTGCACGCCGAGTACGGGGTGGGTTCCCATGATGCTCAGGTACCTAAAATGAATCAGCCCTGAGAAGTTTTGAAAAGAAAAAATTATTACCCTGCATCCCTGCGAGATTTGGGCATGAGTAAGTCCTTGATATCATGCATGACGAGGATCCGGACCAGGAGAAGGAGCCCACCTGCATCCATCAAGGCAGCTGCGAGGCGCTCATATTTCAGAATGTCTAGGCCATGTACGAAATTAGTTTTTAGGGTGACTTCATATTATCTTGCTTACGGGAGACTTTGAACCAATCCATGAGGAGCACCAGGATTGAGGTAATGCTGTGGATGAAACTTGTGTGATATTCCGCCGGGGAAGAGGAGAAGGTCAAGCTAATTAGTTGTCGTAGGCACACATGTACGAATGTGGGGATATCTTGTACAATGGCCATCTGGAATGCGGGTTAAAACGAGATTGTGTTGATCGATAGAACTTACGTAGAATCGATTGATGTTTTTGTTTCGTTCGAGATTAGAGTCTTCTTCTTGTGTTTTTTCCTCCTCCTCCTGTTGTTGCTGTTGCTGTTGGTGCCGTCGACGTTCCCAAGCGTCTCGTGCACGCTCCTTTTCGCGCGCGAGTTGAACATCTTCTAAGGATACCTTGAGATGGCGCGTCAAAAGGTCTCTGGCTTCCAGGATGGCATACGGTGTGGCATAGGGAGATGCCGTCGTGGACTGTTTGAGCTCAAGGTCCTTTTTGAAATAGTACGTTGACGTTTTCTCGTTGTTGCCAGAGAGATTGTGGGTATCGGTCTTTTTGGGTGATTTGGGGGGAAACCCGGTTTCAAACGGGAGGGGCGTCGTCGCCATAGCTTGGGCGACGCCCATACGCCGCGCATCGTCGTCAGTTGAATGCAAATCGAGAGAAAGGTGGGGAAGCAGAGTGACGTCGAAGTGCGTATACTTGTTTTGCACTTTGCGCCGATAGTTCTGTAGATCCTTGACGGAACAGTGCCAAAGGTGATCTAACAAAAGAATATTCTAGAAGACCATCGGGAAGAACGAGAATGCTGCGCGTTACCTTGGCCAGGCAGATTATGCATCTTTTCCAGGTCGGCCTTGGTTTGTGCCGCATCGTCCGCATCACCCAAGATCGTCAAGAGGCCGGCGTTTAGCGTCAGGAAAAGCTGGACGAGGCATCAGTCACCGGAATCCATATGTTACTGCTTCACACTTACTTTCCGGGTGATGTCAGCGCACGAGGGTTGTTTTGTCAACAGATGAATTAGAGTTGGCAGCAGGTCGATATCGAAACGGGCGTCTGGGCACAAGTGTAAGGAAATTTCTCATTCTCTATAGTAATGTGTAACACAAACCTGCGTCAGTCCAATACTCGCTGCAGACCAATAAAAGATAGGTGATCGTCAAACAGTCGCTGATCCGTGCCTCGCTATTGACAGATGCTTTGTGTCAGCGGAGTATTTCACTGCTTTTATATCACACACTTATTTTCTTCTTCTTTGGCCGCATATTGTTTCAATAGCGCGGTCAAAGTCTGGCAAAGGCCGAGTTCGTTCAAGAGAGCATTATTCGTAACGATAAGGTGTCCCAATTCAATGCTGTCTGACCCGTGAGAGTTGTCTATATCCACAGCACCTTGAAAAGAAGGATCAGTGACTGAAGTAGTACTGATTTCTCTTTGTTGTACCTGCAGAGTACCACGCGAGACACTTGAGGCTGACATCAAGCGGCATCTCGTCCCCGTGACCATCGACATACTTGGCTGCGGACGCGACCCAGTCTGCTACGCGTTCTTTAGTTTGCCTCGCCGCGGCTAAAAAAAACATGTGAGCACGTGATGCACTATAAAAGAGTTAGACTTACCTTCATATGTCGCTGCTGCTTTACGCCATTCCTGCCAGGCTAACGTCGTACTTTCATCCAGGAATTCGTCCACTCGATGCCGTAACCCGTCCAACTACACCATGCGATTGGGTTAATAAAGCATTTGCTGTGTGATTGTGGAATTACCCTATCCACTGTCAATGGCGAAGGAACATCGTCTTTGGCTGGAACAATCGTTGCATGTTCCCACATTTTCCCTTTTTCATTCACAAGTCTAGTATGGACTGCGCGTCAGCGAGACCATTGGCGTCAAGTAGATCCACTGAGTTTATACCTTTTGCCTGTTCTTTGGAAGGTAGTAAACGTAAAGGGAGAAGTACTATGTTCGGACGCGGAATCTTTTCCAATTATTTTCGGCCTTGGCCGCATCGATCAGTTGCAGTAATAGATAAGAGTTGCTTGTTTCGACCCGACTCTGTTGGTTTTCATACTCGCATCTCCCACACACCCATAAACATGCAATAATGAATGTTTTCACGTTTTCATTAAGCTTATCAAAAATGAAAGAATAAAAATCATGTAATAGTTTAGAAGTACTAATGAAGACAATAATAAAATAGAAGGGGAGGTGAGCACGCCATTTCATTGTTTCTTCAGATTTGTTCCTTACCAAACTAGCGGCAAAGACGATATCGCGCTTGATGTCTTGCTCAGCCTGCTCCATCTTCTTGTACAAGTTGGTATCGCCCACCATGCGAGCCGCACCCATGACTTCTCGCGTCGTTTCATCCAACCGACTGATGCAGCGTACGATGGATCCTATCAAATAAATCATGAGTACCCATGAAGAGTAAGCATATTTACTTTCTACCTTCGAGCACATCCGTAAGATCAGTGATACGTTTGAAGGGCTATATATATAAAAGATTGTTAGACACACAGAAACCCGTGTACAGGTCAGACGTACCAATCCACGCGCCCATTCATAGACTACTTCAACCAAGCCAAACTGGAGGCTGTTGACATAATCCTCGACCGAGATGGGCAACCCACAGTCGACCTGGACCGTCGCCACCTTGCGTGCATACGTCAGCACCGTCTCCTTGGCCTTAGTCAGCTTGGGGGTCAAGCGCGGCTGGCTCGCGTTGCGTTCCTGGAACACAAATGCAGACAAGATGGCCACAACCTCGGCAGGCTCGTAATCCGCAAATACATTATCCAGCACAAGCTCAGTCAGCAGCAGCTCATCTGCCGAGTTGATTTCGCACGCCACGCGGCCCTTGAGCTGCACCGTACCTTGCTCGTCAATGTAGTTCATCCGGCGGAGCACCTCGATGCGCTGGTGGTAGTCGGGGAGAAGTTCCAGGTTTTGGTCGGATATCGTGAGTTTGAGGACGTCAATCTGGCTCGAGATCCGCTTGTGGGCGTGCACCAAGGCAAACTAAACAAAAATTTAAGCTCCTTTGCCTTTGTATTCTTATAGTGACTTACGTGCTCGACAAGGTCAGGACACTGCACACATCGGAAATCGGCACGGAGTTGTTTGAGGTTCTGCGACTTGGTACGCAGCATTTCCTGGAACTCCATGTCCTTGTTCTTTTGCCAGTCGTATTCCATGATCGTGCCTATACAAAAATGAGCTTCTGCGTCTAAATTCATGCTGTGTTACCTTTCTTGGCGTCCACGCCAAACGCCTCCAGCTCCTGCTGCACGCGCATCAGCTCAACACGGTTCGTGCCCGTCATCACGCTGTCAATATCAAGCTATCAAAAACATATTATATACTTTTGTTTTCCATGTATGACGTGTTATAAGACGTACCTTCATGGTCGAGCGGGTCACAAAGAGAATCTCAGAGACGCTGACGCCTACCACCTCCGTCTTGCACTTGTCCGAGTCAGGTACATTAGCGAGCGTCACAGGCAGGGGTGCGATTTCATCTACCAAAAGAAGCCTTAGAAAAACTCACTGACAAGGGGTCTATGGACTTTACCTGAACCAACGGCACTGGCATCCAGGTCGGTGGAGCAGAGCACGAGGCAGTAGAAAGACCGTTGCGCATTCGCAGACGCGGTAGCATTGCTGCTCGCCAGTGGTTTCAAGATCACAGCCGGCGCATTACGGTGGACCTTCATCATCATATTAGTTTTGTTATGCATCCCAAAACATATTTCTTGCTTTGTAACTTACATTCGTATTGACGATCACCAAGCGGCCGGTGCTGAGCGCACGGTGACCGACGGGCGACTTGCTGATGTACTGGGTCATCATGAGCCGGTTGAGGTTGACCACCTCGGCGCACACATCATAGAACTTGTCCAGGTCCGTGTCACAAATTGTGCAGTCCAGCTGGCGCAGCGCGCTCTTCTTTTTCTCGTTCTCGTCCACGAGGCGCTTCGTGTCTGGCAGCAGCCGTTGGCTGCTGTTTTCCGAAAAACTGCGTTTAATCATCTCTTCCACCTTGAGTGCCTCGACACGCAGCAAGTTTAGAATCATGTTGTACGTCAGTCGGAACTGCGACTCGAGCTTGGTGGGGCGGCCAAGAATCATAGTGGACAGCGTGGGTGCCTATTGTTTTAAGATGTGTGTGAGTGGGCAGAAAGTAGTCAAGTGGATCCTACTTGCCTCGGGCGCTTCGTCGCCAGAGCAGGCGATGATGACCATACCGGTGCTGTCGAGACCACGACGACCAGCACGACCCGACATTTGCGTGTACTCGCCCGGCAGGAGATCGCGGAAACTGCGGCCGTCATGCTTGCGCAGACCCGAGAAGACCACGCTTCTTGCGGGCATGTTGACGCCCTAGATATCTCATTGAGTACGCTCCATGTATATGATATGCTCGACATTTACCATGGCAAAGGTCTCGGTGGCATACAAAACTTTGACGAGACCGCGCGCAAACAAAATCTCCACAATCTAATAGACCATTAATACCATAAATCAACCTGTTTTCTATCATATTACCTCTTTGATGATGGGCAGCAGACCACCGTGATGGACGGCGATACCACGGCTCAAGAGCTCACGCATGCGCAGGATTTGGGGGAGCTCCTTGTCCGTGCCGCGCAAGCGCACCAGACTGCGCTCAATAAAGACGTGGATCTCGCTCTTTTCCAAACTCGTGCACAAGTCAGTCTTCGACAGGCTGTTGGCATACTCCTCACACCGCTTTTTGGAGAACGTAAAGATCACGACGGGTAGGAGGCTCTTTTTGTTGAGCAGACCAATAAGGTGGACGTACAGATTGCGGTCGGTTTGCAGAGCGGCTTGATAGCTTCTGCCGACTGGCTTGTTGAAACCACCACGGACCGCACCACGGCCGCCTCTGCCACCGCCGCCCGCTGCACCGCCACGACCGCCGCCGGTCGATACTTCGCGCTGCTCTTTGCGTTTCATCAATGCATCCGATGCGGCCTTGTACCCGGCTCCATTCAGTTTGTTTTCATGGGCGCCCACGATTTTGTAGAGGTCCTTGCCGGCATACAAGTGGTGTTCGAGCGGCACAGGACGCTTGAGGGTGCTGATGACGTAGATGTCCTTCTTCTTCGTGCGTCTAATAAAAATTGAGTGGGCTGTTCTATGCGTCGCCACTGGCACTTACCCAACCCAATCGGCAAACTCGCGCGTGTTGGGCACCGTGGCCGAGAGCAAAATGATATTGACGTGGGCAGGCAACATGATGATGACTTCCTCCCAAACAACACCGCGCTATATTTTGGATCAGTCCATCCGTTTCTCTGGGATACCAATGTGTTTTCTTTTACCTCCAAATCATTGACATAGTGGACTTCGTCGAAAATGACAAACTCAACGTCACGAATGAGATCCGCGCCACGATAGAGCATACTACGCAGAATTTCGGTAGTCATGACCAGGCAACTGGCTTCGGGTCGGATCTGGACATCGCCCGTCAAGATACCGACGTCCTCACCAAACGTATGCTTAAAATCACGGAACTTTTGATTACTCAGCGCCTTAATAGGCGAGGTATAGATGGCCCTAAAACAAACTTAGCGGGTGCTCGTCAAATAGGAGGAGGTCACTTACTTTGTCATGTGTTTGGAGGCAAGCGCAATGGCATAATCGGCCACAACCGTCTTACCTGCCGACGTATGCGCAGCGACAAACACCGAGTCGCCAATTTCCAGGTGATATACCGCATGCTTTTGGAAGGTATCGAGCTCGAAAGGAAACTAAGCTGACAGTGAGTACAGTGTAGGAAGACTAGGCCTGGTTTTTACCTGCTGGGCCATTTCCGGTACAAGGTCATGAAAATTATCAAAGGGCTGGTTGACATTGATCTCGTGTGCCCATTCGCGACGTCGGTGCGCTTCATTGACGGTCTTGAGCTTGGGCATAGATGGCTCGACCTTGGGTCTTTGAACAGGCAGGAGTGAATCCACTTCTTGTTCCTCGCCTGTCACACGGGTTAGATGCCGTTGCACACGTCTTATAAAAAGCCATACCAGACTCTGCTGCAGGCGCTTCCTCTGCAGGCTCTTGTATCGTCGTTTTGACTTGCAAAAAGTCAAAGGCACCTTCGTCTGCAGGCTTCAGCATGTCTTCAATGTTAAACACCGAGGACGCAGCCGGTGGTGGTGGCTGCTGCGGCTCATCTAAATCCAAAGTGTCAGTTTCAGGCCGTGTAAGCTTGAAAGGCGAGCCATCTGCTTACCGCCGAACTTGAGTCCACGATCGAAACCCGGGGGAGCGGCTGGGAGATCTAAGTAAAGCGTGTGAGTAGACCTGGATCCCTCTACCAAAAGCGTCGCCGTTTACCATCCTGGAGAAAGTCGAGATCGATATCGAGGGCTTGTTCGTCCTCTTCCGTAATCACTACTTCCGTCTCGAGACCGCCTGGGGCAAAAGGGAACTGAGAAGCATTGCCGCGCACAAAATCCTTGACAGATCCAAAAGGGCGGGTGACGCTCGTCGAGTTGTTGGCAGCCATGTTGGGATCCTGCACGATGGCCTCCTGGTAGCCAATAATATGACCGTCGTAGCCCTTGCGCGCCACCTCGAGCGTCGTACGTGGTTTCGTCAGTTGCGCATGCGAAAAGGATATAAAGTCGGGCGTTTCTGTCCAGTGCCTTAAGAACGAACGTGTCAATACAAAAAGAACGGTAGACTTTTACAAGGACATACTCTTGACACTTGGAGAGCCATGCGTCGGGAAATCGGCGCTGGGGTGTGAGAAAGGCCTTCTCGAGATCGCGTTTAATGTCGTCAGCGTTGTACGTCGAGTCTAGTGAAACAGGCTGTGACAGTGTTAGGGATAGTTATAGAATACATAGGCATTAACCCACGTCATGACCAGGAACGCGTCTCAGTGCGGCAAAAAGAGGGTCCAGGTTCTCTTTGGACACTAAAAAACTCGAGATCAGGAGGGGATCGTGTGAGGGAAGTTCAATTTACATTGATCAGTTGCCATTTCAGCCTGGGTGTATTTCGCGGAAGACAGAAGGAATTGAAACTGGACAAAACCAAGGTGACACAAATCTCAGTGCTTGATCTTTATTCCTGCTCTCTTCACTCAGATAATTCCTGCTGCGGATTCACTTCTTCTTTCCTTATCTTCTTCTTCCCATTTGTCTTCTCCATGGCCGATCACAACAACAATCAGGCGCCAAACCCGTCCAGGAACCGAGTCCGAGGCCCTACTTCGGCTCTGAGCAGTTTTCTTCGGGTAACACACACTTTTTGTCGCTGCGATCGCCGCTGATCTCAATGGACAACGTTTTGACAGGAACAAGGCATTCGAGTCGAGAACCGAGGTATGAGACGACGACAAGAGCAAAGAGATCGCGAACGGAATGGACCCGGACAACCCGAAGAAGGAGCTCAGCCGGCTGCTGCTGAGGGGGAAGGCGGAGAGGCCCAAACTCCAAATGAACAACAAACGACGGCGGAAGTCTATGCGCCTAGCTCATCAAGACGGCAACTCTCGGCCTCGAGTCGGGCGGCCATGGCCAAGATCAAGAAGCGTAAGAAGAAAGGCGAGAGTGACGATGACTATGATGAAGACGACGACCATGATGATTCGGCCGGCCCCTCGAATCCCCGCCGACCCTATGAAAACCGTGCCAAAGTTGTTTTTTGCAGTCTCTGCAAGACACGCTTCTCCCGCCCGATCGCCTTGGTCGATGACGAAGCACCGAACGTCTGCCCCAAATGCCTGAGTGGTGATACGGGTAAGCAGGCCGTGCGCAAGAAGCGTCGGATCGTGGGCGTCACTTCCACCTTGAACTGGGACAAGATTCCTAGCCTTCAAGATATCTGTATCAATGTAAGTTGGAAGCATGGATAGGCGTCAGAGAGAGGCTGACGAGTATTAGGTGGTGGCCAACCATATCGATGATGTGGAAGCGTTTGGTGACCTTAGCGGGGACAGCCGAGATAAGATCGCCAAGATCATTTGTCGCAACCGGAAGCTGAACAATAGCACCGCGCGCCTGTTCTATGAGCCCACCGCTACCGAAATCACACTCTATGATTGCTCAAGTAGGTGCAAGCCTGATAGTTCTGGCATCGACTGACATTCATGAATCACATCTTGATATAGATGTGGATGACACCGGCCTTGCCAACGTGGCGCACTTCTGCCCCAACCTGAAGAAACTTCGACTGGACTTGTGTGGCAGAATGGTGTCGGACGTGCTCAAGACGTATGCGAGCCATCTGCGTCATCTTGAGTCCCTGGAGCTGCAAGGTCCTTTCCTAGTTACATCCGAGACGTGGGTGTCCTTCTTTGAGACAGCCGGCGAACGTCTCACGGCGTTTGGCCTCTCTGACACGTTCCGCTTCACCGATGAGTGCATCCAGGCGCTTGTCAAGCACTGCCCTCAGCTGAAGCGGCTGCGGTTGGCCGAGCTGGGCAAGATGCAAGACAGCTGGCTCGAGGAGATCAGCCGTCTCGAGAAACTCACGTCACTCCAGCTTGTCGGGACCGAAATGACCAAGCAAGTGTTTACGCCTGAGGCCCTGACAGCCTTGTTGGCCAAGGTAGGCGCGCACCTGGAAGATCTCGCGCTCGACGACTTCCCTCTCCTCAACGATGACGTCGTTCTCGACGGTGTTCTCACGCATTGCCCCCGCCTTAAGCGGCTCAGTCTGCGTGCCGCCGAACTCGTCACGCCCGAGGCCATGGTCAAGCTCTTTACAGATTGGAAGACGATAACGCCTGGGTGTGGCCTCGAGTACCTCAATTTGGAACGATGCACGCTCCTTGACGACAACGTGCTCAAGGCCATCATTTTCCATTCGGGCCGGACCCTCAAAGACCTCAACGTTAACAGTCTCGAGATCATTTCTCAGTACGGGTTCGAACGGATTGCAGGCGAGGGCGAAGGTCAGGATGGTCATGCCCTTGCGGCGTTGGAGCGTCTCAACTGCGGCTTTGTGCGCTCTATGGACGATTATGCACTTCAAAAGATCATCAAGGCCTGTCCGGAACTCAAGAAAGTCGAGGTGCACGGTTGTTCCCAGGTAACATGACTTGTATATTCCTTTTCTTTTCAATTTTTACTAACAGATAGAATAGCTGACGAACGATATCGTTCCTCCCTTAGGACTCAAGATATTGGGTCGTGAAACGTGATTTATTTGGGCTCTTGTGAGATTTAGTCCTCCATCTCATCGTTCAACGATTCCTGTAAAGCAGAAAAAGAAAAAGTTAATGATTTCCCTCCATTTGTTTGCTTTAAAGAGTCATTGATTTACCTTGGCGAGTCTTTCTGCTTCAGCCTTGATATCATTCGGCACAAAGTGGTGCTTGTATTTTGATTCGGCGCAAATCCAGCTCAACTCGAGCTCAAAGTCTTTATCCTTCGCGTCATCGTGGCAGGTGTAGATACTGAAAAGAAAAGTTAGCAACAGGAGATATATCGAAACTATCTCGACTACATACATGCGGGTGATCTCGTTGACAGCTTCCCGGACCGTCATCTCCTCGAGCTTCAGCTTTTCAATCTCGGTCTTGGCTACAGACTTGCCCTTGCCCACAGCGCAACCGTGATAACCCTGGAACATGTTAGCCAAATACATATCGTCTTGTATCTGTATCGTCCTTACCCAGTAGACACCGGAGGGTTCGATCATGTAAAGCGAAGGCTCGTCACCGTTCATGACACCGACGATTGTGCTGCAGCCAAAGGGACGCACGCTAGAGTACAAGGTATAAGCCGAGACGTATTGTCCCAGGCGGTCGGCGATGGTCTTAAAATAAGAATGAGAACGTGGAACGCTGAATTGTATGTCTTTTTTTTTTTACGGTACCTTGCCGGGAATGGGCTGTCGATAGATATCTCTCCAGGACTGGGCCTCGTCGCGTGCTCTTTTGACTAGATGTCGACCATCTGCTATTAATCCTGCCGAGGCCTATCCATGATATTTGAGTATACAGGTAAAAAAAAAAAAAAAGGCACCTGAC
>VAFG01000239.1:646135-660990 GCA_013461545.1 Syncephalastrum contaminatum
TCGGTTGGCGCCAGGCACGAGCAGCTTGGACTGCACCAGTTTCTCGACGGCGAGGACGACGCCGTCCTTGACACGTAAGCCGACAGCCGTACTATTTAATGGTTAGCAAGGGACGTGTTTCATTGAGTAAGAGTGACTTACCCGCTATTGTCGACAGCCTTGTTCGCGTATTCGACCTGAAAGACGCGGCCGTCAGGGGAGTATGTCGAAACCGAAAGATCGTACTAGATAAAAGAAAACTTAGAACGGTAATTATAAACGGATTGTCGATGGCTTACACCAGTGCCGATGGATGTCATGATGTTAAAGAGTAGTAGCGGACTAAGAACACCTAGATACGCATACGCGGCCTCCTCGCGCCTAATCCAGTACGTGACGAAAATTGATAGTCACACCTTCTATCCACTTTCTGCACACAGTCTACCTTCATTTTCATCATGCTTCATATATATACAAAAAAAAAGGTTATCTTAACATGATAAAGTAGTACAGTAAAAGTAACAGAACATATGTAGAAATACAAAACTCAAAAGAAAGTGTATTTCAACCAGCACAGGTTGCTCTATCTCTTGCGGTCAGTTGGCGTCGAACGGCGGTACTGCCACCACATCAGATGTACTTGACCAAGTCGTGGCTTACAAGCTCTCGTTTCTTCTTAAGTCTCTGGTTATCTATATTCTGTAGCACAGATACAGTACAAAAGAGTTCTTTCAAACCCCCCCCCCCGCCGGGAGACCTTGGCGCAAAGACGCTCAGTTGTCCGGGAAGAGCAAGCAAAGACTTTATCCATGCTATGTTAGATGATATGCCTCCGTGAGCTATATAGCTAGACTGTATTCAAAAGCTCACCGCGTTAGTATCCAAGAGGAACATTTTGAAACCAGTTGCCTTGTGCAGTCAAAACACACAGCAAAAAACAACAAGTAGAGACAAAGTCTGCGTACCTTTGATGTATAGACTATACTGTCTTTAAACAAAACAGTCCACAGTATGTGCAGCCATAGCACGTATGTCTTGAAATATTGAGAGCGAAGAACCTATGGCAGATGTCATATCGTGCAGGAAAAACTAAGAGAAGAGTATGGTAACATATCAGCCAATCACGCTATACACCTGGATTTGAATTCCCAGAAGCACACATTCGACCTTGACACACACACACACAGAAAAAAAAGTGTTTGTTCCTTCTTTCTCACCTTTATTAAAAGCGCGCGTGCAAACATGAGCCAACCTTATTATTACAACCAGCCCAATCCAATGGCTTCCGCAGGACGTGGCATGAACCCTGCTCAAATGATGCCCCAACCCTATATGCAACAATCTCCTTATCGAAACGTACAACAATCCGCCGCCGATGCTGCTGCTTACAGGAAGCGACAGCAGTCCAAGGTAACCGGAGACTGTCCCATAAGTCAGGCAAATACTCAATTGCATTGTACTACAGCAAGCACAACGACCAGGTGGGATGCAGCTTATGGAAGAAGCAGAAGAACCTTCAGGAGGTAAATTATATGAGAAGACGCGCTTGTCTCTATTGGGTAGATCAGAGCATCGACTGACAAACGTTTAGATGAGCTTGACGATATTTCTGCTCGCGACATTGCCATGGCACGATACAAACGCAATCACGACTACTTGTCAGAGATCTTTACACCTTACAACGCTTGTAAGTCCAATCGTTTTACGATCGTCTTTTTCCTTTGTTTGTACTCATCCATTGTTCCAGCCTCGATCGTACCACCCCCTTTCGAAGCACCACAGAACAAAGACGACCTGAAAAAGATGATTGCAAGTATCCTGATGGATGTGATGTATTAGGCTAACGAGTCGAACAGGAAGAACAAGAAGCACTGATGCAAGAACGCGAGGAGAGCAGTAAAGCACGGCTGGCCGAGTTTACGGAAAAGCGCGAAGAATATTGGCGGTTGACGGACGCGATGAAGCAAGCGAGCAGCCTCGACGCGATCAACACATCGGCACGCAACTACGAACAGTTTATGGATGCCAAGCTCGAACACAACACGGACACGAAGCGCACGGTTCAGATTCCTGGCGTCGAAGAAGACCCCGAACCGGTACCCGCAAAGCAGCCCGATATCAGCACACACCCGAGCAATGAACCGAGCGGCTACCAGGCATCGCCCGCCGATAGCCATCAGTTTGGCTATACCGAAGGCAAGCAGGGCACGCCTGCGGGTGGAAATGATGATACCAACAGCGACCACTTCTTCGACGAGATGGTCAACACCAACGACGACGAGGGCGGGAGCGTGAGCGAGTTCTTGAATACAAATGACATGGACTTTGAGCAGACAAAGCCGGAATAAAATAAAATATAAAGTACAGTATATATACATTGAACGGGAGATAATGGATAGGTGGGATGGTTTGAATTCAGCGGGAGAAGGGGCGGAACCATAAATTCCATCTTTTGGACAACTTCTTTTTCTTGCGTGCGGTGCATACCATAGTAAAAAGCTATACGATCCAACGGTGCCGATCCTTTTATGAAGCAAAACGCGCTGCCCTCCTTTCGGCAAGGAGGACTGTCATTGTCGAGCCTCAATGTGCCTCGGCGTTACCACCTGCCCATAATCCTGCTACGGACGCTGTCCCTTATACCGTCTATTCTCGGGGCCATCACGAGTATACAGAGAGCGAGCAACGTCCCTACGCGTGATGCAGGCAGTGCCATCTATTTAAGGCCGACCCAAGCAGACTTTTGGGTGGCCAACCTCTGGGTATGCAGTTACAATCTCCATGGACTCCTTAATAATAGCAGTAGTGTATGCTCGCCGGGTACTGGAGTTGGATCCTCACAACGAGTATGATGCGACGATGGTTATACCACTACGAGTTTAGTAATGCTGTTGTACGACTCGTTACGCTCACCGTCATCAACTGGTCTGTGTCTGCCTTTGTCTCGAGCAAGGTTGACTCGCCCATTCAGAGCTGGATTATTCTCTGCTTTATCCTCCTCGTCTCCAACGTCCTCAAACTGTATTTTGCGTCCAGCCCCAAATACCACCAGAAAGCAGAGGATGTCCAGAGCCCACGCATCAATCTCAAATCTACCGCAGTCAAAGTCCTTGTTCTGCCTCTGTCTGTCGTTACCTTTCTGACCATGTTCGTCGCTCTTCAGCAGATGGACAACCTGCAATACACCACGACGCAGCGCATGCACCAACCATTCCAGCTCAACACCCACCTCGCCACGACGTCTTCTACTCTCGTCCTGATCGCCTCGTCTTGGTCAACCCAGAGCGCCGCCCGACGCCAGACATTGCGCGATACCTCTCTGCGCTTGGCGAACGGACTGAATTATCGTTTCGTGCTCGGCCAGCCCCCGTCTGCGCGCGCACAGATGATCACCGGGCCCAAGCTCAAGGAAGAGGCCGACCAGTACGGGGACATGCTCGTCGTGCCGGCCTCGGATCTGGCCGTCCATGAAAGCCGCAAGATATTTGAGGCATTGAAATGGGCAGACCAGATGGATTTCGATTATCTTGTGAAGACGGAAGACGATGTGTTTGTGCGGTGGGATACCATCCAGCGTGAGCTACGGGAACAAGGCCAGCAAAAGGCGTACTGGCGTGGTTTGACCTACAGGTGAGGAACATACAAGGGCAGAGGGCCGATTGGACGTGTGTGCTGATTTTCTGTCAAAATAGAAATATGCCTCCAGATGCGTTTGGAGCGGACAAGAGCATCAGCGTCGACTATGACCTGCCCATCCTGCCTGCCTACACATCTGGCACGCTTTACATTCTATCGCGGGACGTGATCCACGCAATCGTCGGCCTCGCGACCCCGCAACGCTTTATCGCGGCCGAGGATCGCAATCTAGCGGTGTGGCTCTTTGGGTATGACATCAAACCCATCCACGACCGGCGGATACAGGATGGTGCCGGGTGCGAGGAGGACCTGCTCGCCAAGAGGATTGATCTCAAAGGCATGCACACCCTCTACGATAATGTGGTTCAGCATCGCGACCTCTGCACGAGCCTGGACACCACATCCTGTTCGCTTTGCTACTCGTGCCACGGTAAAAAAGACGACTGGCGCGCCAACCCCTACCACGAGCTCGTGTGCGACCCTTACAAGGGAGTCATGCTCCGCCAGCAGCCTTCTTACCAGAAAGTATCGGGCGCCAAGGTCAAGGATGAGCTGGCGCCCTCTGTGATTGGCGAGAATGACGCGTGGATTATTGAGGACATCTTGTCACAGCGGACGAGCAAGTTTTCGGAAACAGCCGATTGGCATTTGCTGTACTGGGTGTGCTGGACGAGCGACCCCAGCACCTTTACGGACCGCCACTGGCGCGCGCTCGAACTCGTCTGGGTCCACGAGCCGCGCGCGGTCATATTCATGATCTCCAACACGCTGCCCCAGGACTTCTTCAAGGACTTCACTGAGCAAGGCTACAATGTCCATGTCGTGCACTTTAACAAGGAGAACCTGCTCAGCTGGCATTGGTATTTTGGTCCTAGTACGCGCGACTGGTTGCTTGACTGGGACCGCTGGGAAAAGGGAACCTTCTTTTACTGGCACCTGACGGACTACGTGCGCCTGCTCCTGCTCTACAATTACGGCGGTACCTACATGGATATGGATGCGCTCTGGATCCGCGTTCCGCCCGACTCGGAGCTCGAGTTTATCGGCTCAGACTACACCAGCCTCGCTAGCGACCTCGAGTGGACCCTCGATGAGGACGGTCTGTACCTGCCCCAGGGCCTGATGCGGTTCAAGCGCGGCTGGTCGCTGTTCCGTGAGATGTGTGAGTACGCTTTCGCGCCACACTCGTACGACCCGGGATGCTTCAACTGCCACGGCCCCAAAGCCATCACGTCCTATGTGAAAGAACACCGTGCCGCGCTCGAGTCAGCCGGTTTCACCATCCTACCCCGCGAGGTCCTTTATCCCGCGAGCTACCTCGAAGTCCACAAGTATCTCTTGGCCAATCCGCTCGCTGAGCAGGAGCTCAAAACCAAGATCGTCGTCAACAGCTGGAACATCCATCTCTTTGGCAAAATGACCAACCACCTCCCGATTGAGAAGGACAGTCTGGTCGACAGCGTCCTGCGCCGGTTCGACCTCGACGTCCCGCACCGCGACGCGAAAACCAAGGCGGTCATCAGCTCGTCTGGAACCTACACTGTGCCCATGTCCTTGATTGGCCCACGTAACTATGTATACCGCGCAGCGTCCCCCTTTACACGCATCTCGCCCGACTCGCCCCAGATGCGGCGCAAGGCGCTGCAACAGTCTGCGGTCGGCAAGTTCCAGGGTCTGGATGTCATTTACGTCCGCGGTGGACCCGCCAAGATTGCCCACGCCACTATTTCGGTCGAGGTCGCATTTGGCAAGATCTCGCTCGGCACCGCAGTGGAGCCGTCCAACAAGCAGACGATGGAGCTGTCCAGCACGTCCAAAAAGGAGCTCAACGTCTTGCTCAACAGCCTCAAGTACCAGCCCAGCCCGCTGTTGGCCGCTAACGGCGGGCGTGATCGCATGAGTGTGACGCTCACCCTGCAGGATCAAGTGCCGGACGAAATCCTCGTCGATGTTATTGTCGTCGAAGAAGAGGAGGAGGACGACGAGGAAGTCATCTAGATGTTATACATTTTCTTTATTCCACGCTACCCCAACACACATTTATTCAGCCAACCCCTCGCATTATGTTTTAATCTTTTGCTTTTTTTACCTGCTTGATGCAAAAAACACCTTGTTCTGCCGCTATCTCTACAGGCAACCTTTATCATTAAACTACTGCTTCCCATTGTTTTTTTCAGGCACATATACACATTATAGCGCGAAAGAGGGCGGAAAATGGAAATTACCCAAATTCATGCCACTGTCCTTCAATGAAGGATAGGTTAAAGCGAAAATGTAGATATAGGTGTTTATTGCATCATAACAGTATAGCAGATAATAATACTGGAAAAAGCACCCCGTCGCTGCTGTATTCTCAACCCTATTTGGGTATTTAAGAAAGAAACTTGGCTGCTTCGTTTAGGAGCTCATTGCTACTCGAGTCCTCGTCGACGGACCACACCATGAGGCCTCCCAAATTCTGAGACTGAGCGTACTGGACCTTGAGTGCAATCGATTGAGGATCATCGTACGAGATGAAAACCTTGGTGGACGGGTTAAAGAGCCATGGGGTTTGGGTAATATTGTCCCAGCGGCGGATCCAGGGCGAAGCAGCCGTAGTGGGTGTAGTCAAGACGCCTTGGGAGCGGAGGTTACCGTAGCGCCACACACCGGACAGACCACCCGGATCCTTGGAGCAGTAGGGGTCTTGCCAGTACGCATCGTACGAGTCGCCATGGGGTGGGTTTCCCTGGACCTGGGGCTGATACTGGTTGGTGTTGGTCATGTCCACCGTGGCAGCTAATAACAGAGCGGATGAATACACAGTATGCGCAAAAATGACGAGACGAAGACTTACTTGCCGAGCGACCGTAAAAGGCGAGACCGGGGGCGATCTTACTCGCTGGTACGCCTGCCTTGAGCCAGTTCTGGATACCCGAGACGAAGCTATCTGCATCACCGTAGCCAGGCTGGAAATTGAGTGGCGCGTTGGGGCCGCTGGTCGAGTTGAAGGCGCCATTGATATCATAAGTCATAATATTGAACCGGTCGAGCACGTCCACAAATGCCGACACGTCCGCCATGTTGCCCGATGGCGTATCAAACGTCCGGACGTGGGCCGCGATCGTGATTTCCTTGGTCGCGTTGGCAAAGTTGGTCTTGAACGCTTGGCGCATTTCCTTGATCAGCTGGAGGTAGTTGTTAGCGTCGTTCGCCAGATCGACAGCGTTGCAGCCTGCGCCCTGTCGGCCGGGGTACTCCCAGTCCAGATCCACACCGTCCGTGTTGTACTGCTTGATCTGCTGAACGTTCCAGTTGATAAAGTTGGCGCGCGAGGCCGCGCTGGCGGCCATGGTGCCAAAGGTCACGCAGCCGGACCAGCCGCCGACCGAGATGAGGACCTTGGCATTTTTGGCGTGCGCGGCTTGGACTAAGGTCGGGAGTTGGCTCTCTACCTGGTAAGAATCCGTCCACTGCGGTGTGTCTCCCGACGGCAGAATGGCAAAAGCATAGTTGATATGCGTGTACCTTGAAAAGTCAATGTTGGTTACTAGGCCATCTGCGTTAGTGCTTCATAGTATGCGTGCTAGATGTACTCTAACTCACCAGGCCAACGTGCATAGAGCCCTAATTAAAATACCAAGAATCATTATTATCAATACGTGGAGCCAAGTATTTGGCCGGTATGACATACAATTGGGAAAGTAACCGATGAGAGCCTTGTCAGCGGCTAGTGTCTCTGGCAGAGAAGCCAGGGAGACAAGGGCTCCAAAAATAAGCGGCAATGTGGAGAGCTTCATTCAGACTGTTTTTGTTGCTTGAATTGTGAGATAGCTGCAACTTCCCCACGCTTTGCGCTTTTTATACCTTTTCGTTTGTTGCTGCTTTTTTTTCCAGTGTATCGTCTTAGAACTGCCTGCTAGATATGCTGATCTCCTTCTCTTGATGTTACACATTCAATTGAAGATAACTACTTCCCTCTCTCTTGAACCCGCGCCTGTGCTCTCACATGGCCCTATCACACTTGCGCTGACCCCATTCTAGGTGTCCGTAGGACTTGTGTGAACGTACGTAATCGAACACAACTTGCTTACTTCACGACCCTGGGTGAATTTTATTTTATTTGCGCGACCCTGTTGTGTACGTAATACACTTTGTGCACATAATGCGAGTTTGTCCAAGGGTCCATCGCGATGACAAATACTATACACACAGACATACAGAATGATGACTACGTAAAAGGACACGATGACTGCCAATTTCCAAATACGCTAACCGGTACGTTCTCGATTGTGGATAATCAACACTATTTGGTAATGTTTACAACAAACGACTGCAATAGGAAAAAGGGCAAGTAGTCGAGACCAAGGTAAGGGAAAAATGACCCTGAGAAAAAAATGGGGATGGAACAGGGTTCGATTTTCAGGGTGTGAAAGAAAAATATCCAGACGGATACCGTCCATCATCATTCTCTTCATCATTGGGCCATAGGATGCCACAGCATTGATAAGCATGTAGCATCAAAAAACGCGATACACAAACTTAGTTCAGAAAAAGGACTTACATCCGCGGGATCGTTTCCTTATTTACGTGGCGCTATTAATGTGTTTTGGTTTTATTAGGTAAAGCAATCAGTCTTGTTGCTATCTTCTTGGACTTGGCGCACTTATCATCAGACGTGTGACATACATATGATGAAAAAGATGATGAATACAGATTTCTCTCTCTGGAGGTACCCGGCACCCCATCATCCGTACTTTAAAGTAATAATGTTTGTCGACACGGCAAATAAATAGGACGCGTGTATTACTTTGTATCATTACTTGTACCTGGGCAAATAATTTGCATAATGCAACGCTGCATGATGAAATATTTATAAGGAATTTTGTACCCCATTTTTGTGTCTGCGTGCGTGCCTTTCCCGGCATATACTGCTCAGACAGGCAATGGAAGCAAGCCGATAGGACGACAAGGCCAGCGTCCGTTGCTTTGGTTGCGGTTGGACACATGTCGGCTAGATGGACCTATACGTCGCTGTCACGTCTATGTAGTGCTGATAGCAAGGGGTCTTTGCGTCGAATATACATAGCTGTGGCCTCTGTGTGTGGGGGACATACCTTGAATGGTCAAATGAAGCGGAAACGGGAACTCACACAAACCACACTCCTGCAAAACTTTTTTTTTTACTGCAAGCAACTATTTTATTATGTTTTATAAACCTAGGGCATGAAAGAAAAAGAAAAAAGCCCTGGGAGACAGCGGGTAAAAGGTAACTTAAGTATGAAGAGGAGGGGTATTTACGAGGTTCATAAGAGAGAACATAATAAAGGTCGTTGAGACAGAGAGAGAATGGGGAGAGGTTGTTTGAAAAGGGTGAAATAATAGTGGTACTACTGGGAAAGAAGAGATAAAAGGGGGGGAGATAGGAGGAGGAAAAATGTCTATGTAGTGGGAGGAAGGTATGAATTCGAATGCTAAACATGTTGCAGAAGAAGGTGAAGAAAGATTGGAGAGTAAATAAGGGGAAGGGGGAGATGGATGCGAAGGGATTTACTTGCCACGCACGGTACGCGACGAGGGTGGCCGCGGCGTGGTAGAAGTAGCCGGACGGCGGAGCGAAGGAGCGGAGGCCTTGGTCCGGAGGGAGGGTGTTGTTGTACGGGCAGCGGCTGTAGTGGAGATGTGCGAGCGCGGTGGCAGACGGGTGCTGCTGGGGGTGGTGGAGCGAAGGGTGCTCGGCGTCGTCGACCGGAGGTGAGTGGTGGTTTTCGTGGTGGTGACGGAGGAGGGGGTGGTCGTGCGCGAGCGCTTCAGGGCAGCAATCTCAGCCTGGGCATCTTTGAGCTGCTGCTCCATGGCCTCGCGCGCCTGAGTTTCCTTGAGCGAGGCGGCCTTGAGGTCGCTCACTTGCTCAAGCACATGGGTCATCATTGACTCAATCTCGGCACGCGCCTGCGTCTCACGGATAATCCGTTGATGGAGGGGCTTGACCTGGGCTTCGGTCTCGCTCATCTTGCGCTCGTACGCCTCGCGGATGCTCACTTCTTGCTCGATACGGTCGTAAAGCACTTTTTGCTGCTTGTCGACGAGGAGGGTCATATCCTCCATGGCCTTTTCGAACGCGATCCGCATCGCGGTCTCTTCGTTGAGGCGGTATTCCAGGTCTTGGATGCGGCTCGTCATGGTATGCATCTGCCTCCGATGGACATTGCCGCACAGACGGACAAGGCCCATCAGGGGGTTCCCAAGCGCCTTGCGGGCTTGGTAGCTGCGCCAGACGGCTTGGATCTTGGTGGCGGCTGCGGTGCGCAGCATGTCGCTGTGCATCAAGTGCTGCTGCTCACCGTTGGAGAGGGGCAAAAAGACAGAGGCCGACTCGATCGGGGGTTCCTTCTCGTCGTCGACCTGGTCGTCATAACCTTCGTCACTGCATGCCCAGGTATGGGTACTCGAGCAGCGCTGGATGACGGTCAGGGGCGCTCTGATATTTTTCTTTGCGAATTTGATCAGCACAACGCTGTCGCTCGCTGTGCTGCCGCCACTGACGCTGTTGGCGTAAAGCTCGGTCTCGCTGCGGAACACGGGCAGACTGTGGGAGCTGTGGCTGGACGGGGCGCGCTGGTGGGCATCGCCTATTAAAAATGAGATGAGATAGGTTAGTATCTGATAGATCACAGCATGACTGGGCACCCTTACCTTGTTCGAGCCAGGGCGAGGGAGAAGCGTCCTCTTCCACGACACTATCCAACGTGCTACGGGACGAGAGCATGGGGCGCTTGGTTCCGTTGCTGCTGGAGGAAGTGCTGTTATAAACAGAGAGGAAGGAGGAGGGGGCGACGGCATCTAGGTCGCCTTGGTGTTGGTTTGCAACGCGGCACTGAGTCACGGTTGTAGTAGAGTCGCAGGATTGCTCACGGGCACGGCTGCTTCCGATGATGGGTGACAGCGGATGTTTCAAATCCCATGTCACTTGCTCTGGAAGCTCGAGAGGGGACAAACGGCCATCCTCCACCAGCTCTTCTTCTATTTCTTCTTCTTCTTCTATGCCTTCCATGTCTTCTTCAATATCATCGTCGTCGAACCAGGAGTCGAGCTGGCCGGCGGTGTCGGGGAAAGTGGAGTTGAAGAAACGGTCGAGATGGTCGTCGGCATAGGGGCGGGTAAGAGAAGGGACAGAGCTCTTGGAGTGTGCGCTCGTGGGTCGAAAGTCTTCCTCGTAATGCAGGCCGGAAAAGGTGGAGGTGGTCGTAAAAGAGGATTCGTCAAAGAAGGAGTACGGGTCGCTGGGTCGGTGCGCCAGGGCCTGGAGACGCGACTTTGGCGGAAACTCGTACTGAGCCATCTCGTCCGAGAGGTTCTGAGGCACATTGATCACTTCCTCGGAATCGTCATCGTCATAGGTGGGCTAATAGATTAAATGTCAGTTAATTCACGCGCCATGCAACCTAATTTGCGCTCAAGCCCCGACCCAATTGTGTCAGTTACGTTTTGTGCCACCTCAGACACTTTTTTACACTCATTCCCTCCTCGCCACGTTGTTTGCTCTTTATAGATTCTTACCTCCGTCGCTGGGTTGCCTGCGAAGAGGTCCTTCGACATACGATCATCGTGGAAGAGAATCGGTGCCGCATTAAAGTTGTCCATCATAGTAATTTTCGTTGTTGTGGTTGTTGTGATGAAGATCCTGGATTAAGTGTGTGTGTGTCTACTACGTGTGTTCGCCAGACCGGCTGTCGTCTATGTATAATTTTTTTGAAAGTGCTGTTTTTTGTTTTGTTTTCTTGTTGGAGCGGATGAAAGGAAGATGAATAAAAGCGAGATGAAAAGTCGTCTAAAGTTGACGGTGCAAGCCCCGACAAACAGGTAGACAACAAGTGTGGTGTAAAAGGGATAAGTATAGGAAATGAGAGGAATGGGTTGGGGTGGGCTGCGCTTTTCGGAGGGGACGAGTTCGCGCCGTTTGTGCTTTTGTGAAGTCTTTTGGTGGAGAAAGGAAAAGAAAGAAAGAGAAACAGGCACTCGCTACGTCAAATCTGAGTAAATAAGGGCTCCAGAGGAGAACGTGCTTGGTGTATGAAAAAGGAGAAGCCAGCAAAAGAAGCAAAAGACCGAGGGCCTTTTACTATAGGTCTATTTAAATACCGTTACACCTGCAGCAGCAGATCTTCTGTCCTTTGCCTTTCCAGAGAACAATGCAATTTTTAGCGTTCCCGCCATTTCCTCGACCTTTTTTTTTCCCATTGATCACCTGCGATTGGTGCGTGGTAGGTGGCACAAGGTGCCATGTGAATGGATAAAGACAATCAATAAAGAAAATAAGATGACGCTGACGATGTTGACGAGGAGAAGGGGAGGAGCCAAGGCTGAAAATAAAATAAAAAACTTCTCAGCCGGTGATCATCTCTTGTATCAGCGTGTCATTCACTTCACATTTTATTGTTATTAAGAGCACTTTAGGGGTAGAACCCTGCAGTAGTGTAGGATACAAATGAGTGTGTGAATGCGTTATGTAGGCCGATGCATGTAGCGGAATAGCTTTGTGTTTCATTATTATTAGATTTGCTAGAAAAGAAATAAAATTGACAGCCCAGCCAACAAAAAAATCCGCAGCTTCACTCGAGTCGCTTTCTGGGCGCTCCGAAATATTTTTCCTTGCCCCCACCCCTCCTTGGCGCTCACGCTTCTAGCCACAAATATACTTCAGCTAGGGGCCCCTATTGTGGCAGGGGAAGTTGTGGGGCAGTACCAGGTAGTTCATTCTGTTGATTATCAGCCCTAGGATCGATCGAATTTTCTGTCGTGTTCAGTAGCATCATGCAAAAAGGCTCCTGAAAAAAAAATACATAATATGCGCTGTCGCGATCGTTTCCTCTTTTTTAAAAAAAAAATACACCGAGAACTCTGCCCAATACGGTAAAATGAGATAACCCACGTTTGACAAGAACCGTGCGACCGGGGCGCCTCGGTCGCCAGTGAAGTCATAGGAGCTGTGAGTACGAAAAAAATCGTCATAGCCGTTTCGTGTCTATAAAATTTAGTTTTGCCTTTCTGATTACCCGCGGCATGTATATTAATGTTGATAATTTAGCCGGTCAAGTTGATCCGTCATCTGATGGATTGACAACGGTCCGCAGTGATCCAAGCGGAAGAGATGCCGAAGCTATGCGCCATCTTGATCATCTTTGTATGATAGAAAGCAATTGTACGGCCAAGAATGTCTTTTTTGTCTTCACATGGGTGCGCAAGGGCCACCTGTACAAAACTTTGAAAATGACTGAACTCAAAAAAGAGAGAAAAAAAGCAATCTTCGCTGGAGAAGAATGCTGCCAACATGTGATGCTCCCATCCTTTCCGGGTGTTGAAAAGAAGTGGAAAAAACCGCCCCATATATTAATGGCAAAGCCGCAATGCGCACATGGCTGAATGTGAAAGGTAGAGAGAGAGATGCGGGTAGCTGCAGGATGCGCACGGTTGTTTCAGCGCCATCTTCTAAATGTATCAAGTCTGCTGACAAAGACGCCATCCAGGTATTTTGGTAATACACGCAAGCCCTTCCTCTTTTCTTTTCCGGCTCAGATCCCTATAATCGCGCGGGCTCATGACTGGATACGTCTCCGTACATGCATCAGAATAGGGCTATGTATGTCGACTAACATCGTTTGTCATACGCCTTTTTTGTACGCTGCGGCGTACCTACATGCAGATACCGGAAAACCGAGAAAATAAAAGAACAAAAAGAGAGCATGTACAGGTAGCCTGCGCCGCCATTGCATAAATGTTTGCAACATGCACGTATCCTTGAATTCGTTGTAAGGGTTTGTATGTACATCTGGCTTGCATACTTTGATACAGCAATGCATCGATCATTTATTACGCGCCCGCGCTCTCGCCCTATCACTCATGCGTGGTGGCTCGAGTTCGCACGCACCCTCCGTATCGAGACGGATCTCAGAAAAAAAAATAAAAAAAAATCGAGATTGACTGTTCTGCTGCGTGTAGGTACTGCCACGTCATGGAGACCCGGGCCAAGAAGAAGAGAAGGAAAGCGCTGCGGTACATAAAGCATGCATTGAGTTCCCTGACTGCGGTTGTTCTTTCGTTCAATGCCACAATTCTATGTAAGTAGCTGATTACTCAATCGCATTGAGGTTTACCCGGCCTCATAGCAGCCTATTGACATTCTGTAGCATTCATAGCAATGGTATGATATCATTTTTAAAGCTTATGGAAGTCAAGAAGAAAGTTCGGCAGCTGAGGAGACAGAACACCAGGGGGAGAGAGAGAGTCAAAAAGAAGAGCGGCGTTGTAAACAACCACCGATACAGAGATTTCAATCGTTATATACTAGGTGAGTGAGTAAAAGTAAACTTATTCTGTTTGAGTTAAGGGGCCACATGGCAGGACAACCTCGAGGGCTGTTGAGTAGCACTGACGCAATGAGAGAAGCGATCAATTATTTGTATATTTTACTCTTTGGGGGAAACCCGAAACGGTTTGTATCATCGTAGTATGATCATTTTGAGCAACCATCATTGTTTCCGTCATTCTCGTTCACATAGCGAAACAAGTAGTGGTTTTTTTCACCGGGATCTGCAGCGTCGAGGAAAGACTTGGCATATATGTAACATTCAACGTCCCTTGGACCCCTTTTCTCCTCCTACATGTTTTTCTGCTGCTCTTGTCGTTCTCGGTAAGCGAGGCCTTGCAATAATGTGGTACCAATTAACTGGGCCCAATAAGAAAACAGGGTAGACAGACCATCCAAGGTAAGCTTTTCTTACTTGGCTTGTTGCCTATACTCATAGAAGTCAAGAGGAAAAAAAATAAGCAAACAGCAGGCGTCGTCACAACATGATGCTTTGTAAGGTTGTTTGTTTTTCTTTATTCTTTTTGGCTTTGCATGGAAAAGAAGAACACGGCCGAGCCAAGCCAATCTATTTCTGTCCTGTCGGTTTCTATAAATTTTTAAGGAGACACTCACTCACAGACCATGAACAAAGAACACCGCGATTCACTCGCGTATCCTCAAGCGATCCCATACATTCACAACAGGAATGAAGAAATAAAAGTCCTGCAGGAATGACGTCGCGATGGAGCAGAATGAAGCCAAAGAAAAAAAAAACTCTGTATAGGTGTAAACAGATATATGTATAACTATAGTTACAATACGCCAATTTACTAACAAGCGCAGGATAATAATAATAGCAGTATTCCTTTTTTTGTTTCTATACAAAAAAAAAAAAAGTCCAGGAGGCACGCAA
>VAFG01000239.1:661582-685498 GCA_013461545.1 Syncephalastrum contaminatum
AGGAGGACTCTAAAGTTGGCGAAACCTAGCACAAGGACTGGGATCCTCTTTACCAAGTATAGGTAATCGTGGGCAACCCTCACATATGGAGACACAGAGTCATTGTTGGCGGGAAAGTAAACTGAGAGAGAATCCTGTAGATGCGAAAAAGAAACGTATTATTATAGAGCGGTGTGTGTGGGATCCGCGCGCGCACGCTCCCCCTTAACGCTACCACCTCGAAGATTTTTTTTTTTCTGGCTCATGCAATTCGGCTAGGTTGGGGCCAGTCAAGCTTAACTCTGTCTCTCTCTCTCTTTTCTTTCTGTGTTATTTTTTAAACTTCTCCTTTGGGTGATGTGACCCATTGACTTGTTGTGATAACCTGCTTTTTTTTTTCCTTGCACCTTTTTTCTTTTGTTTCCTCTTTTTACCTTCCATAAAGGACCATTTTCTCCACTCCTTATACCCGTTTTTATACCGCCGCCTTTCTTTTTTTTAATTTTTTCTTCCCTTTATTCTCCCTTCACCACACACATCCATAATAACACACACACCACACACACGCGCACCCGTAGAAAGAGCAGCGTCGCTCCATGTCCAACTTTACTGAGCATCGAGCGGAGGAGCTGTACCAGGAACTGGAGATCCTCCTCGATACCTTCTGCTCCGATGCACAGCAACGCTTTTGCGTCGAACAACATGTCGCCAGCCCCGCACAACTCCAACGAGTGTGCCAGACCATCCTGCAGATCCGCTCCCTCCCGCGGCAAGAGGGGTTGATCCGAAACGCAAACAGCGAGACGCTACGTCAGTCGCTTATGCGCACCTGCGCCGGTATGCTCGACTGCTATCAAGCCGTGTGTCACGAACGACGGATTCGTCCTCAGCCAGAAGGCGCCGCTCAGCATCTCACCGCCGAATGGCAGCAGCTCAGCCAGCTCTTCGAGGCCAAAGCCAAAGAGCAGTCTCAGCTCGCGCAATTATTTGACAACCTGGCCGGTCTGCGCAAGGCATGGAAGAAACCACGCGAGATTGAGCGTATCATGACTTCCGTCCTCGCGACCAACACCCTCCAGCCCGGCGCTTATGTGGTCGTCGTCGATCGCCATAATTACAACCAGCTCGGCCTCAAACGTGCCGCGATCGGATCCCGGCAGGTCGTGTTTGAATGCAGTCGACTGGTCAGAAGCGAGCAGATGGATGCCGTGTCCGGGGTCTGCGACCGCTTCGCATCCGTCTTTGCCCAAAACGCCCAACACAACCTCGCGCAAATCGATGGCCAGATCCGTTTAGCCCAGCCCATCTCCCTTGCGCGCAAGCTAAAGCAGCTCCAGGACCAAATCATGTATCCGACTGACCAGGCCATGCCGAGCACTGCGCCGATTGTGCACGACGGCGAAGAGGATGAGGATGAGGATGAAGATGACAATATCAGCAGTCTCCATGGTGATATTGGGCAGAGTGGGCTTCGCCCCACGAGTGACGCGTCAGCAGCGCCTCCTCCGCGGCCGCCGTTCCCACCACAGCAACAGCAACAACAACAGAGACAAGTTTCCGTGTCGGGCATGGTACGCGACATTTTGCCATTTCGTCTCTCTATGGCCACAAACGCGACGTCGCTGCGATATCCGTACGAGGAAGAAGAGGAAGGTTTGCAGCACATGGCCATGCCATCCTTTGTTCCCACACCTTGGGAGTGGCCTGACCTGCTCAAAGTGCGGAGGCCGTATTACCCGCTCTTCTTTGGTCTTATTAAGCGCAGGCGGCAAACCAGTCGTGACAACAGCAGTGGTATGCTTCGCTATTTGCGCACCCTCTTCTCGGACAAACCGCCACGGCGATCCGATCCGCAGACACAGGAGGACGACGAGCAGGAAATCTTATTTGCCACCGTATCCGTGCCGGCCCTTTGTCAGCACTTTTGCCGAACCGGACGCCAGTTCTACGAGGATGTCATGACCAACGCGAAACTCAAGCACAGCCAGGATGGCCATGTGCTCCAGGACATTGGCCGCGACCTGGTCTCGGTCTACGCTGCCATCCAACTCGAGGCTTCACGTGCCATGATGCATCGCATTCTAATCATTCTTCATGACCTCTCCCTTCTCGACTCCTCGTCGCCGTCCGTACAACAGCACATGGACCATGACAGCTTTTCGACTTCATCGCATCCACAATTACCAGAGCAACCTGAACAACAGCAACAGCGACAGCAACATACCCACGACCATAGCAGCAGTCCACAACAGCACCCTTCACCCGGTTCCGATAATAATTGATTGTCCTTTCAACGCCGTCCCTCTTTATTATTTTTCGTTATCTCTTTCTCTTGCCATCTATTAGATTGTTTACCCCTTTTCTCGAAATCATTCCGGTTTCCCCTATAATCCTTTTCATAACATCCAACAATTATGTACTTTATCCACCTGTTTCTCTCTCTCTCTCTCTCTCTCTCTCTGTGTTCTTGCTGTGCAATACCCTGACTTAACATTAACATCCACTTTTGGAGATGTGTTCATCGAAACTAAAACAAAGAAAAGCAATTTCATCCATCCTTGTCTATTTTCTAATGTCAAGCTAAGCATTCTTTACCGGTCACGAAAGGAGCAAACCCTATGGCATCATGATCACCCCCTCTTTTCGGCAGCCGTATTACACTCTATGGATTATTGGCCGAGCGTGGCACGCTACTCGAATGCATATAAAGTAAGTGGCTATGTACTGCGTCGTGTTGAATGCACTGCATGGCTCTTGTCTGTTTTTCCCCGTACCTGCATGGTTCGCATCGACTAAAATCGATTGTCAAGAAAAGAAAAAGTCGATTGCAGCCATGTGCCGAATGACGCCAGTAGGCAGCAACACTTTTTTGCGTTGCGGTGTCTCATCGATATAAGACTTCTCACTCGGAAGGCCCCTGGACACTTTTTTCCTCGCAGGTGTTACAAAACGGACCCAGTACTTCTTCTGTGTGTAAAATAACCACGTTGGCAGTATCATCGAAAAGACCAGCGGCACCCCCCGGCGAGGAGCTTTTCTTTTTGTTCTAGACAGTTGGGGGGTTGTTGTAATCCAGGAAAGGGGGAAAAAGTAAAGCTGGTTCCTGCATTGTGCCACCACGTTCTTACCTTACCTCGAGTTGACAGCCTCATGTGACACCTCAAGGTTGTTGTTTTGCTCTTCCAACCTAATCCAAGAAAAGATCAGGCCACGTACGGTATAGAACACAAGAAACAAAAATACGAGAACCGCCCGGCGCAACCGCTCGATTTAGGCTGCATCTGAGGAATCTGATCTTTGGGGTATTTTTAATAATAAGCGGATTGACAAAGACGTCTGGAAAGCATCATTTAGTAATGTGCGTATCTGCCCGGGTCACTGGCTCGGATGTGGACCGACCCACCAGGAACAGGATTTTCGTCGCTTTGGGAATAGTCTGCCGTGAAAATTCACCGAGTTGGCTGATTTCACCCTGCCAGCAATTTTTTTCTTTTCTCTTTCAGACTCTTCCTTTCTTCTACTCTTTTTTTTTTCCCGCTTTTGCATTTTTCTCTCTCTCTCTCTCTCTCCACTTTCTCTTCTCCACAGACTTACACACCAGTATATCGTATACAATGAATAGATGAAACTCACCATGGAGACAGCCAATCAACTCAAATTTTGGAAAAACAAAAAGTACCAGTTCGCACACCGATCGATGCGAGCGCTACGATATTACTCACTGATAGAGTTACGTGTGTGTGTCTCGGACGAAAAAGAAAAAAATACTTGCGAATAATAAAAAAGGGACTGCACATCTTGTTTCCGTATATATATATATATAAATATAATATGATAGAGATACCATTGCAGGCTATGTGAATAGGATTCAAAAGAGCGCGTATCCAATCAGCTGCAATGAGCGGGGCGCCTTGGTCGCTTATGGCAACTTCTTTTCGCGAAAAGTTGACTCGGTGAAAAAGATGAAAAAAACACAAAAATCGCTGTGGGTCCCCCCGTCGGTTTGTTTATCCTCCTTCTTCCCTTCTCTCTCATCTCCTTCTGACTTCATTGTTCGTCATGGCCCTCAGACAATTCACTGCTCGCGTCGTCCGCCCCTACGCTCCCGTCCTGCGCAAGTCCGCCACCCTGTCCGCCTTCCGCACCTATGCGAGTAAGTTGGCCTACCATCATGATATTGTGTAAGCTATGGTGATTGATCTCGGTGTGTATGATATAGCCAAGTACTATACCAAGGAGCATGAATGGATCTCGGTTGACAATGATATTGGTACCCTTGGTGTCACCGACTATGCTCAGCAGGTGATCTATATTTCCTTGTCCGTATATACCCACATTCCTGACTAGTATTTCTATGTAGAGTCTGGGTGACGTCGTCTTTGTTGAGACTCCCGCTGTTGGTCAGAAAGTTGAGGTGGACGGTAAGCATAAAAGAAAGAGTGAGAGTGAGAGTGAGAGTGAGAGACAAGAAGGGTTCGCATTTCTGTGTGCTGGTCATTTTCTGACATGCTATTTCCTTATTATAGGCCAGATCGGCACTGTCGAGTCCGTCAAGGCTGTCTCTGACATTTACTCGCCCGTGAGCGGTGAGGTTACCGAGGTCAACCTTGAGCTTGCTGACGACTCTACCCTCATCAACTCGAGCCCTGAGGGTGAAGGTATGTCGTGGACGCGTTCTTGCTCTGTCTATTCTAACGCGTCTTATTTTTTCTTTATTAAAAAAAAAAAAGGCTGGCTCGCCAAGATCAAGCTCGCCAACAAGGAAGAGCTGAGCCATCTGCTGGATGAGGCTGCCTACAAGAGCCTCTGCGAGGGTGAGGAGGACCATTAAACATAATGAATGATGGATGATGGACTCTAGTCGTGCTCGTTTTTGCATCTGAGTTTATATATCAAACCTTCTTCTTTTGCTTTCTCCCATTTTGTACGCAAGTTTTACTTTTTTTTTTCTCTCTTCCTTTCTTCTTACCACACACTCTCGCTTCCTTTTTTTTTTTGCACGCTCCTCTCTACATCAAAAACAATAAGCACAGCACGCGTTTATGCGTACATGACCAATAAAAGAAGCCCTTTCGGTTGTGCCCAAACCTCTCCTCCCGTCGTTACACTTGCACCTCTTCAGGCCCCGGGCTCACCTGAAAATAATCATTCTTCTCTTTATGCCGAAGCCTATCGTCAGGCTTGTAAAGCCGTGCATTATGATCAGCTCGGCCAATTCCAAGACGCTCGCAAGGCTTATACCACCGTCATCGAGGTATGAGTCTTGAAGCTTCTTTTGTCGTCGCTTTATCTCATTGCTCTGCCTTTCTCCAGATGTTTCTAGCCCTTCAGCGTTGTATGTTTCACCCGAGTCTTTTATTGCATTGACTAAATGTTGTCTAGCATCTGTACCTGACCATCGTGTTGAACGGGCTCAGCTGACTCAAAAACTGAACGAGTACATTCGCCGTCGAGATCAGCTCGAACGGTATGACCAGGGAATACAGGTCTCTTCCTCTGCAACCACGTCCTCTACTACTACTATTACCACCACCACGCATCCAGATGCTCAGCAGGATGCGCTCTACAACAATCCAAAATTTTCACTCCTCGAACAAAACGACGACGCCGATGATGATGATGATGACGACGACGACGACGAGAGCAAGGAGATACATTGGCTTCTCCAGAAAGCACAGGTACTTGTAATATACATCTTGGCAAACACTGATGCAATGGCAAGTTCTCCATGATCCAAGGCGACGTGAACGAGTGGAAGGGGCACATCAATTCGGCCTTGGATTATTATCTTGACGCAGCCAATGGGTTCAAAAAGGCATACGAAGGCTTGTATGGCAACCCACGCAAACGCGCGGCGGCCCGAGATTTGTGTTTCGAAGCAGTGGATAAAGCCGAGGAGCTAAAGGCTCTCCAGTCCCAACAAAAGAATCAGGTCACCCTACTCGGTAAGCATCGGCTCTTCATGCATTCCCTGTGTTCTCACTTTTGGTAAAGCCGTCAAAAATGAACGTCGACCCGCAATCGGTCGTCACCGCGCCTCCTCTACCTCCTCCGTCCGTTCCAATAAGTCCTCCATCAGCAGCGCGCTTGATGACTCTCCCAAACAAAACGGGGATGAACCCGTACGCCTGTCTCAAAACGAGCTCGACGTCCTCAAATTTACCTCGAATGTCAACGAAAAGATCTTTTTGCCCTGGATCGACGATACCGACCTCAAAGAAAAATACGCTTTCCCCACCCGTTTTGTGTATGTCTCTCCAGTTATATTACTTGCATCTCATGCATCTGTCATAGGGACCCGGAGGGTTCATTACGTTTATCCGAGAAACAAATGGCCAAGTTTGGAGGATGGAAACGTCCCACGGACCTCATGAAACACCCGCGTTTGATTCGTCTCATTTCAAGGTAATAACAATCCACAACTAGACGCATATGCCTAATCATCTGTGTTCAGTACGAGCATTGTCCAAGACGTCGTCACCGATTGTTCGTTTGTCGCGTCCCTCTGCGTCGCTGCAGCCTACGAGCGCAAATTCAAAAAACAAGTACGTTGCTCGTCAGAAGGAGACACACATTAGACTCATTTGGGTACAGCTCATTACATCATGTATATACCCCCAAGACCGACAGGGTCAACCCTGCTATAACCCTAATGGCAAATATGTTGTTAAATTACTCCACAACGGCATTCATCGCAAGATTGGTAAGCAGAGAAATAGGTTTATGCATTATGCACTCGGCTGACATGAATCGCAGTGGTCGACGATCTACTCCCGGTTTCCCGCGAGGGAACTCTCATGTGTACATTCTCAACAGACAAGGAAGAACTCTGGGCTAGTATCATTGAAAAAGCGGTAAGCTCCATGCATAGTTTAAAGCCGAAACACTCATTTGATCGCTCCAGTACATGAAACTCATGGGCGGCTACGATTTCCCGGGCTCGTAAGTGATATTGGCTGGCAAAGATGTCAAATAGGTTACTCATACCCTTATAGAAACTCAGGCATTGATCTATAGAAAGTGTCCTTGAAAGCACCTGTTCGATATGACCGCTAACAATTCTGTTTCTAGCTCCTTGACCGGTTGGATCCCAGAGCATATCTTTATACAACAGTAAGTGCGTAAATTAAAAGAGAATACATCATTTATGGGATCGCAGTAAGCATTTCGTGCCGCACAAAGTATGGGATCGTATTATGGAAGGAGCAAAATATGGCAAGTACCATGATAATCATGTATATGGAAAGGGAGCCTAACATACATGCAGGCGACGTGCTTGTGACGATTGCCACGGGCGAGCTATCCGAGGTGGATGCGGACGAGCTTGGCTTGGTACCCACACATGCTTATGCTGTCATTGGTAAGCACAGGGTACTGCTGAGATCAGGACGACGTACCCACGCACCAATTTGTAGACATCAAGGTCGTCATGGGAAAACGCTTCCTTCAAGTGAAGAACCCATGGAGTCATAAACGGTGGCAGGGTCCTTACAGCCATTTGGACACCGTCAGTTGGACACCCGCTCTCAAGTCAGCGCTCAACTACGACCCCGAGGTAGCAGAAAAGAACGACGACGGTATTTTTTGGATCGATTATGATTCGGTCTGTATCCACTTTACGTCGATCCATCTCAACTGGAACCCTGAACTCTTTACGCACAAATGGGTCCTTCATTCGTAAGTTGCTTGCAAGTCTGCGTTTTCTGTACTCATGCCACGGTGGTGTAGTCAATGGCCGGAACACCTCGGACCGAAGAAAGACATTTACAACCTCGGATACAATCCTCAATTCAGCATCGAGATCAACGTGCCGGACAAGAAACCTGCTGCGGTTTGGCTCCTGCTGTCCAAACATGTGATGGTGACCGAGGAAGAGAACCCAGACTACATTACGCTCCACATCTACAGCGAAACCAACGGTCAGCGCATCTACTACCCGAGCGATCCATTCAAGGAAGGCACCTATGTCAATAGCCCGCACATCCTTGTGCGGTTCAATGCACCACCGGGCAAGAGCCAGTACACGATCGTAGTCTCGCAGCATGAGAAGGCGCGCTCCCTCTACTTTTCGTTGCGGGCCTGGTCTCTTGCACCCTTCCGACTCGCCGAGGTGCCGATGCGCTACCCGATCGAACAAAAGATCATTGGTCAGTGGACAGAGCAGTCAGCGGGCGGCAACGCGTCCAACCCGACATATCTCCACAACCCGCAGTGGACCATCACCGTGCCGCCGAGTGCGCGCCATGCTGACGCCGGCTTGCTGCTCATGCTCGAGGCACCCAAGTCGTTTGCTGTCAATCTACTCGTGGTCGAAGGTGGCAAACGGGTATCCAGGTAAGGACTGAAACGAACCATCTGGATCATGGTACTGACATGAGCGTAGTGTGTCTGTTCGCGATGTTATGGTCGATTCTGGACCCTATCGTCATGGGTTTTGCTATTGCGAAATAAGCAATATTCAACGTAAGTCGAGGCCGAGTAGCTTAATTATGGCTAGTACTAAACGCGCCCAATATAGCCGGAAGCTATACTGTCGTGGCCTCAACCTTTGAAACGGACCTCATAGGCCAGTTTATCATGACGTTCGCGAGCAACACAGCGCTACAGGTGGACGCCATTCCAGCCGAAGGCGCGGTAAGTTTCGTAGTGAATAAACATGCGACATTTTGCTGACCTTGCTCCTGTAGGGTATGTTTCGCAAAGTCATCCATGGCGAATGGATCCCGGGCTACAGTGCGATGGGGTGCCCCAGCTATGGCTTCTATGGCAACAATCCGAGATATTTGTTGGAAATCCGCGAGCTCACGACACTCCGAGTGCGTCTCCAGGCCAATAAGATCCAGCCCGTACCGTCCATCAACGTGGCCATATATGAAAAACACCCAACTGAGCTGTTTGGACAGGAAATGGCCACCTCTGGACCTTACACCAACGTAGTTCAGGTACGCTTCTTGGTATTACGCGAGAGACAAAGACTTATATCCCATTCATTAGGGTGTGGCAACGAGTGATGTGGTGTTGAGTCAAAACCAGACAGGCTACATTATCGTTGTCGCGACGCATACCAAAGGCATTGCTGGAGAGTATACCATGACCTTATACAGCGACCGACCCGTTAACATTCAAAATGATCGATGATCCTATTATTCCTCCCTTGCATTGTTTCTTCTTTTACTTGTCGCATAGCAACACGCACACGTTTCTGATTTATTCATACCACACTGTTGAAAAAGACTGATGCTATTGACTGGCGAGGCGTTTGGCTTGGACTTGGCTCAGTGCACGCTGGCCGGTGATAAAAGTGAGGGCGACAAGGCCGGCAAGATAGGGCAGGGTCTCAAACAGGTTCAGGCGGGTCCAGTAAAGATAGTACACGTATTCGATGGCACCCAGGGACGCGAGAAACGCGACAATCGACACTGTACGCAGGCTAGGTCCTGCCATAAGCTCACTAATAACTTTGCCAGGTGTTACGCCAAGGCCGAGCCACTATAACAGAATGAGCATACAGTGCACAAAAGGGTGTATGGACTTACGCCGACGAGCAAGACAAGCCAAGGAGAAAGGGTGATGAGAGTGAATGCTTGCGAGAACCAAGTGGGAGGCATGGAATCAGGGTCTCGAAAGATGTGCTGAATCTCTGGTCGCCATTCAAAGACGTCTTCATCCCCAGCTGCGTAGGCTTTTGTAATCAGGAGACAGACGGTGAAGAGTGTAGCTACAATGGTGTTCATTGTATATATAAAAGAAAGGCGGTATATATTATGTGTGTATGTGTGAGTGGATGAAAGGGCGGAAATGAGATTGAATTTTATTACTTGGCGGGTGGCACAAAATACCTGTGCACGTTAATTCAGTACAAGTTGTGACAGCAGCAACTACACACTGCAGAGATGCAAATGATGCTTTCCACGCCTTCATCTTGTTATACAAGAGTATCACTTAGCAGCCTTCATCTTACTATATGAGAGTATCACTAAGCAGCTTGATTAGGACCCTCTTGTAGCGTTCCTGCACTAGACATGAGTGACAGGAACAAACATCAGCATACAGAGTTTATTATTATCTGATACTAAAAAGACATAAGCGACTCCTAAAAGTAAAGTATCCTAACAGAAAGCATGGGATTGAGCCCGTCATTGTAAAATACGCAGTAATGCTGATAGACAATAAGTAGCAACGTCATGGGTAGAATATTTTGATCACTGAATGATTGTCTAGCTTGGCTATGAAAAGGTCTTTTCTGGAATAAGCACGTCTAATGAAGAATTATACACACACAGGAAAGAAGTGCAGCGCCTTATAGTGGCTATATTATAAATTAGATCATATAGGCTTCAGTGACGTGATTATAACGATACGAGAGCGGTGAAAGAGTTTCGGGCTTGATAGTTTGACGCGCCACGCATGCCAGGTACACGCTAATATAAGAAGACTTCCCAAGTAGGAAAAGCAAAGAAGTAAAAAGCAGAGACAAAGCAAGTCATATTTCCGATGAAACGTCTTATGGGCTACTATCTCTTTACGTGGTACTTATATAACAGTGGTTAGAAGCATGATGCCGATAGATCTCTGTCTCAGTAGTATACAGGCTTTGATTATATGATAATCTTTCTCTCGCCATCATATATGCCACGCAGCAAGCAGATATGTGAGGTATAGACATATTTTGCCGCACATAGGCGCCCGATTTAAACCATGGGCTACTTAATAGTATCCATACCTTTAGAGCTGAAGAGAATATATATCACGTCAACCAATACAATCGCTAGGTGTGGTATAGACATATGAGAATAATCTACTTTATATGATAAACCCATAGTATTGGAAGGCTTTCATATGATATATGGCTTTCTCGTTGTCTCTAGGGCTCACCCAGGACCCAGGACGCCATCTAGCACAATAATATCAAGACGCTATTATTAAATCTGGATGGTAGTTCGGACCGCTCGCTATCCATGACCTATGAATGATGCTCATGAGCAAAGCTAATCTGATGGTCTTCATGGTCTTTGTTTTGGTATTTCTTCCCGCTTTGGCCAATTAATATAAGGTAGCCCTGACTACTGTGCAGCCATCCTTCCTGCATGCTATACATATATACATCCATCTTCCGCTAGAGAAATGGTAAGCGTATTGTATTACGTATGTAGAGTGATAATGTGACAAAGCAAAAGGCTTCTTTCTTTTTTAGACGGGCAAGATATGACAGCCGAGGGTGCCTCTACCGCCCCAGCCTGACATGGGGGTCAAGGACAGGGTATGGGAGCGAGATCCACGCAAGACGACGACCTGGATAGGTTGGCCTTCACTTGAGGCCACCAGGCGATTGAGGGCCTGAAGACGGTCATGGTTGCCAGCATGAACAGATCCAAACTGGAGGATACGATCCTCGCGTACCAACCCACTTGCGCTCGCAGGTGAGTCAGGCGCCACTCGATTCACAACCGCAAACGGCTCCTGGGCCGAGCTACTGCCCAGGCTGCTGCCAGTATCGACCATCATGTCACTGCTGGTATAGCTGGTATCATTGCTGTTTGGTTCGCTTTGCATCTTGGCTGCGCTGTGAATGTCGTGCAAAGCGGTCTCTATTTCTTGCATGACTGCCTTGTGATCGTTGCGTAACCTGTGAACGAGATTACGAGAGGTGCGCGCGGCGGCAACATCGACATCGGAGCGAGGGAACCCTTCGCGGTCGACAAGAGGTTGGTCCATGCCCACACCTTGAATGCGCAGCCCGTCCTCGAGCGCACGAATCTGTTCCTCAATGTCGTCCTTTTTTGCCACCAGGGCCTGGGCCTTCTTGATCTTGTCCTCAGGAGGGTCGACTGCAGCTATATACATTATCCCCATATGAAAGAACACGCGTCAATACAAATTATGTATGACAGCAATATAAAATATGTATATGTTACGTACGCATAATAAACGTGTGTGTACGTGTGTATTATCTTCTGGAACAATAAAGTTGTTGTCTGGAAGAATTGATTGGTGTTCTGAGGTGTGCATTACCGTTTTAAGAACCGTTCATGCTGGATGTGCGAGCGAATGAACCGGACACACAGAATATCAAATCATGATAATGCCAGGACTTTTTAAGGTAATCTACTTCTTGTGCATCCATTCTTCGCTCGAATCGCTTCAAAGCTTTAGATGAATCTATCCAGATAACAGTAATGCCGCATTTATGATTACGATTATCAGTGGACCACCGTATTCGGGTAAGATCCGCAACAATTACGTGTCAATAAGAGAGGATCAAAAAATGATGCTTTATAATGGTGAAATGAGAAGGAAAAGTACACACGAGGAATATCTAGTATCTAAGAGGAGCACATCAAAGGGATAAGGGGGTATTATTTACAGCTTTCCTCTCTTCTGGACACCGAGCTCAACCAGCTTGAGGAAGGCAGCAGCGAAGTCATCAAAGAACTTCTGCTTGTCCTTGGCGTAGAGCTCGACGTAGGGGCGGAAAGGCTCCTCAAGAAGGGCCATGTCGGTCGGCAGCATCATCAGATCACCATCCTCGTCGACGAACTGTCTGGGACCATCCCACTTCTTCTCGACCCACTTGTTGTGCAGCAGCTGCTTGTAGCTAGAAATTGGATGAATGGATCAGTAAACAGAAGCTTATGATCATAGATAAATAAACTTACAATTGGTTGGAGAAACGGGTAGGGGTCTCGGTCCAGGGACCATCGAAGCCAGAGCGGTCGGCGTGGCAGCGGCCGACGGTGTGGGCACCGATCAGAGCAACGGTCTCCTGGACGGTGAAGCCAAGACGGGAGACAAACACGTCGAGGACGTGGTCCTTGCCGAGCGCACCATCGGGCAAGCGGCCGATCGGGGGGCAGTCGGTCTCAGAGTTCTTGTCTTTGCGGCCACCGGTCCACTCAATGTGGGGACCGCCCATGTGCTCGATAGCAACACAGCCCGCAAGACTTTATAGATACAAAACAGAATCACGAGCAAATGAGCTTTCTGAATGACCCAAGGGGTAATCACACAAACTTACGTCCAGAGATCAGCATAGGTGATCCAGGCGTGCTTGGCCTTGATAGGCTCCAGGAGCTTGCGAGCGACTTCGAGACCAGCATTGGCACCGTCCTCAGCCTCAGCCTTGAAGCGCATCGTAGCACCGTCACTGCCGCCGTCCTTCTTGTTCTTGTCGTAGGTACCAGAGGCGTGCCACGCAAGACGAAGGCTAATTTATAATTTGTATGAGTCAATGTTGGAGATACATCACGGAGTTGGAAGGATTGATTTTCATGTGTTATCGCTCTTCCATTTACTTACACGACAGGAGCAAACGAACCGTCGTCATAGTCCTCGTTGGGGAACACCTTGATGATGTCCTCGCGAACGGCCGCGTACTTGTCAGCAGAAGTATCAGTGGAAGACATGATAGGATAAAGCGAAAGAGAGCGAGAGAGAGTAGGGGGATAAAGAAGAAGAAAAAGAAGGAACCACTCAAAGAAAAAGGGAAATAAAAATAAAAATAATCCGCCCTTTTGTTGCTTATGCGATTCAAATTCACATGTGGCAGAACTTATCAACAAGTTGACGGTTTCCTTGGAGATCCGATTCGACATCCGCGACACCCATCCCTCCAACCGCCCAATCATGATCTTTATCGTTTTACCCCGCCTCCTTTGCTTTGTTATCTTATTTACCCGTCTTTCGACTCTGCTTGCCACACCTCAACCATCGCCTGCACTTTTTTTTTCGCGTATGTCCACGGTTATGTCATTTTGGTGCCTTACTGGTGATAGCGTGGAGTCAACTGAAAGTCCAGAAAATGCCATCCGAACGTGGGCACGCTGTTTGGCAGGTACTTACTTGGTCTTCCTTTCTGGGCCGCTTCTTGCGTATGTCATGTGAACCTCAGGTTGCACAGCAACGAAACGCGATCGGCTTCCTCAGTGCTGCATGTGAAGCATGTGAATCCATCGTCCTTCCAGGTGTTGACAAATCTTCAGATAAATGTTTAGGCGCCGTTCCATGATTCACTTATCTTCTTTGCGAAAAAAAAAAACACAATCACTTCTTGCAAAGTCAGATTCTTTTCTCCTCCTGTTTTCTTTCGCGCTTTTGTGATTTCTTTATATCTTTCTATTTCCCCTGGCTGCTGCTACTACGGATAGGTTTACCGACCAGGTGGATCCCGACTGTCGGTCATACAGATTACCCATTTGTCATCAACGCATGTGTCGAGTCAAATTTTTTTAAACAAAAACGCCAATATTTATTCATGGTCATGGCCCTTCACATGATGTCGCACCCGTTGCCTTTGCCTTGACATGCGGCACATGCGATCCATTTGCGCATACTGCGATATACATAATACGTAGGTATATATAAATACAAATATGGTACGTGTCGTTGCCGGATGCACGTGCTATACACTACATACACCCACATCGCACCATGGTCAGCAGAAAAAGAAGCGGGAGTTAGGACAAACATAAACATAAACAAGATATCACTATATATCCGACGAGAGAGTTAGATATTGTCTGTGGCAAGAAAGAAGGTTTAAACATCGCGTCCGTTTCTGTGCTGTTGTTTCCCATTTTGCAGACATAAAAGCCGAATATGGCAAGCGTAGGTTGCATCAAACAACGTTCCATGCGAGTTTAATAACAGTACTCTTCTTTTGAGCTTTCGAGGACAAATAAGCCTAAAGATGTGCTCATAAAAGATTAAGAGAAGAGAAGAGATAAAGAAGAGCGAGAATTTGGTCGCTTACTACACGTCCAGCAAGAAAGGATCAAGCTTTAAGCGGGCGGCTTTGTATTTTTCAAGTCAGCAACCCAACCACCCAGCCAAGCCCACAAAAGAGAGCGTAGGGTAATTATCTCGGGTGGGGGGGAGGGGGGCAAAAGAGCGAAAGCAAGAATTAGAGGAAATCCTTCCCTTTTTTTTGCGACATCCATCCATCCATCCTCTAAAGCGAGGCCCATCCATCGCAAAGAAACATCCAAGGTCGTAATATGTCCACGTTCTCCAAGAATCTTTTCGATGTCCTCGGGGACGACGACGACGTTCAACAGTCGCCTGCTCCCGTGAAGCAGCAGGAGAAGAAGGCCGACAAGCCTGCTCAGGCTGACAAGAAGGCCTCGTCCAAGGCTGCCAACGGTGGTAATTGTCTTTTTCATTGTTGCCCTGCGAACCCAATCCATTTCTTCATTCGGAATCATTCACCTTTCCGTACCTGATTTCTCGAGAATTGGGGCCAGGGGGATAATGGGGCGTTGGATTGATTCAGCCAACTGACATGGAACTGTTTCTTTAGCCAAGCGCGATGCTCCCCGCAACGCCAAGGACCGTCGTGGTGCCAAGAAGGACGGCCGTCCCCAGCGTGGTCGCCAGTTCGACCGCCACAGCGGCACTGGTCTTGTGTAAGCATCTCATTTTTGACATGTGACATTGTCTAATGAATACTCTATATTATAGTGACAATGAGAAGAAGGAGAACCAGGGTTGGGGTAAGGCCGAGACGGCCGAGGCTGAGGCGTAAGTGGATCAAGATACAGATACATAAGAGACATGAGGGGGTTCAGGGAACTATTCCTTATGAAAAGAGACCTCTCCCTCGTATAAGCTTTTTATAAGGGAAACATTTCGGATTAATTAATTCTCTTTCAACAATTAGTGCTGCCGACACCACTTCGCCCAAGGACCCCGCTGCTGAGGAGGCTGCTGCCGCTGCTGCTGCCGAGGCTGAGGCCGAGGAGAAGCAGAAGACCCTCGATGAGTACCTCGCCGAGAAGGCCAAGGCCTCCCTGAAGGTCGCTCTCCCCGAGGCCCGCAAGGCCAACGAGGGTACTGAGGAGGACGCCAAGTGGAAGGACGCTGTCGCTTTCACCAAGCAGGACGAGCCCGAGTACTTTGTCTCCAAGGACCAGAAGCCCAAGAAGTCGTCCGAGAAGGCCAAGAAGGAGAAGGTCTTTGTCGAGATCGAGCAGCGCTTCCAGGAGCGTCCCCGCGCTGGCGGCTTCCGTGCTGAGCGTGGTGCCCGCAACTCGTCTGGCCGTGGTAACGGTCGCAAGGGCGGCAACAACGCCCGCCGCGGTCCCCGTCAGGCCAACGTCAACCTCAAGGATGACTCTGCCTTCCCCTCCCTGAGCGCTTCCGCCTAAGCTATTAATGCTCATCTTTCACCCAATGGAATCGACATGAACTCTTCAACGACCTTTTTTGGCTGGACACCTCCCTTTCATTTTTGAAAATAAAAAAAAGTATCATTCTCACACAATTTCTACAAACACATCTGCATCTACTGTGTGGCTTTAAGTCTGTGTTGTTATCCTATTATCCGCACAACTACATACCTCCCAGGCCACACGTACATACTCGGATAAACGCATTGATTGTCGTCCGTGTGCGCAAGGGCGTGCAGCAGATCACAATGTACGGATTCCTAGAAACAAAAAGGGTTCTGACAATGGTAATGGCGCTTTCTTTTTTTTTTTTCTTTTTTAGTTTTGGACATATTGCAATGTATACTTTACGTGATCTATTTTACCTATACCTGCGAAATAAAATAGATCAGAGGTCCGTGATATCGGCGCATGTAACTCTAGACAACGTTGAACATATCTCAGCGTTCCAAATATACCAACATGAATGAAGGGGCGGCGCCGACCGACGATCGCTCCCATTTTATACCATATTTCGCGCATCGGTCCCACCCTATTGACACGTAAACCATGTTGGTTACGTAGAAACTCTTTGCATTTGTACCTCAGATTGTGTGCACGGGGTATGACCGTAGACTGTCACAGGGTCATACATCTTTCGTCTATCCACGGAATTAGTGACATGTATGTAATTATGACTTGATGATCAACAAAAATAGCTATAGTATCCAAGAAACAAATTGATAGGTCTATGTAAATTACCCAAGGCAAGGGCGCAAGTCAAATGCCAAAGTCTTTATAAAAAAAAAAGGAGCCCCGATTATCATTTATCATATTTCTTTGGCTTTACGCACAAAAAGACCCCTTTTCCCCTAAAGCAACGATATGATTTAAAAAAGACAGCCCCCGTAGAAAGCTGCAAAGACCTGCAGCTCTTTTTTCTACTTTTTTTCTCTTTCAAAAATGAAGCGAAACCACAAAAACCTGTCGCTCAACTTGCACACCTCCAGCAAACAGAATGAAAGTCATCCTCCCGCGACGGCGGAAGCTGATACAAAAACCATACCTAGTCATAACGATGATACTACTACGAGCAATTCCGCACAGCCAAACCTACACAACCACCCTCCTCAAAAATTGTATCAGCACGGTCCAGCCGAGATCTTGCCCTATTTATTTCTGGGGGCGTGCCATACCGTAGAGAAAACAGTGCTCTCCAGTCTCGGGATTGCCTGCATCCTTAACGTCGCACACGAGATCGAGCCACCCTCGACCCTCCACACCTCGACCTTGTACTACCACTTGCGGTGGACCCATACGCAGCCCAATCTCGGCCGCCGCGAGTTCCACCGTGCTATCCGCGTCCTCCGTGATAATATCGGCCAAAAGAAAAAGGTTCTGGTGCATTGTCAGTCGGGCATTGAGCGGTCGGCCGCCCTCGTCATTGCCTATATTGTGTCTTTTACAAAGAAATCCGTGGAGGAAGCGGTCGACTATGTGCGGGCGCGCGCACCCGGTATTCGGCCCAACCTCGCTTTGATGTATCAGCTCTCTGAATTCGAGGCGCTCATGCACAACAAGCGACAATTGCAAGTGCGTCGCCTCAGTTTGAGCTCAGCGCACTATCCGCAAAAGTTTCTCCACGTACCGCTCACAAACACGACAGCGACGCATAGTTTAGCACAGCAGACACAGCAAATGCAGATACAGCGACGACCGCGCGCAACTAGCTGTGCATACCAGCATCCACGCAATAAACCGGCTTCACCCTCGTGCATCCCGTCTCCGGGCACTCCACTCGTACCACTTCGACTACCACCCTCACCCTTGCCTAATGCCACCGCCACTGCCTCTTTTGAACCCGCCCTTTTGCTCTCATGTGTCTGTTTGGCCGCATTGGCCATCATCTATTTCACGGCCGTTCAGCCAGATTTACAAGGGCTAATCAGTGTCCACCTCTCGGTCTGCACCCACCCAAGCGCGCCACTCGCCTCCCAATGCGCATGCCCCACCACAGCAGCTGTTGTGCTCTCTTGATGATTTATAGATTATTATTACTATTATTTATTTCATAATAAAAACGGATGATCAAGTAGATCCTTTGCACTGGGCCGTTCCTCGTGGTTACTAAGTCAAAAAATATACATATTAATATCTAACTCATAAAAGATGATCCTCCTTTTTTTTCTTCTCTACTTACAGCTTGAAGGTGCACCTTAAAAAGTCACTTGCTTCTTCGCTCAGGTTCTCAGGAATGGTGGGTGCGGTGTAGCTACCGATCTTGAAGATTGCTTGCATCTGTGAGAACTCCGGAAACGGGTGGTCACCGGTGAACATTTCGACGACCATGCAGCCAAGCGACCATATGTCTGCTTTTCGGGTATAATGCGTCTGCTTGACCACTTCGGGCGCCATCCAAAACACCGAGCCTTGCAAGCTCGGCCGGTTGGGCGCGGACGAGACTTGCATAATGTCTTCTTCCACCTTTTTGGAGATTCCAAAGTCGGATATCTTGACGCCGCCCTTGTTATCCACTGTAGAAAAGAGAGTGTGCGTGTGTGTCAGCCCCATACATGCGCACATACATACACATTCCCTATATCCAGATTCCGATGCTTACCGAGCACGTTGGCACCCTTGATATCACGGTGCACGATATCCTTGCCGTGCAGATAATTCAGGCCCTTTAAAATCTGCCGCACAAAGCTTTTGACTAAAGGCTCCTGGAATGCACCGTAGCTTGCCAGAAGCCCCGCCACCGAGCCGCCCGGTACATACTCGAGAAAGATGCTGAAATGGGCGACGTCAATATGCGAGCCAAGATATTGTACAATATTCTCGTGCTGGAGGTCCTTGAGGAGTGCAATCTCGCGCTGCAGCGCTTCAACCATCGACCTTTTGCGTCCCTCGGTCGCTGTGTTTTCAACGGGTAACTCGACTTGCTTGACCGCCATCAGCTCGCCGCTGATTGGATTCAATCCAAGGTAGACGTCGCCAAACGTGCCGCGGCCAATCAGCGAGCCCTTCATCCAGGAATCGATCGTATCGTCATCGGCTAAAAGAGGCGTGATGAATGGCGCGTCATCTATTGTTTGCAGCACTTACCCTCCAGTATGGTGGTTGTGGTGGATTTTGTTTCCACAGACGACACGACCAAGGTGCTCTCCCCTTCCTCCTCTTGGTCCTCCTGGCTCTCCTCCTCTTCTGGAGTAGGCGCTCGCTTTGTCTTGTTGTCTTTTTGCTCGTCTTTTTGTTCGTCTTTTCGATCCGTCTCCTGTTTCTCTGCCGCTGACGTTGCCGCCGCTGCATTGGCTGCTGCTGCATTGGCTGCTGCTGCATTGGCTGCTGCTGCTACGGTTGCGGGCAAAGGTTTCTCACCGTTGAGATGTGAAAGACTGGAGGACCGTCGCTGAATTTCGGGCGGATCGCGTACGTTCGCAAAACGGGCATTACTCGTCTCGTGGATACTGCTATCGCTGCTGCTCGTCTCACTTGCCTCGCTTGCTGTCTCCATATCCTCCTCATCGTCGTCCTCTTCCTCGAGAAACTTGCCGAGGTCGACGCCAAGGACAGAAACCAGCTCTGGCATGACGCTGTTTCGGACGCTGAAAGGGTGGTCGGGCCGTGACATGGAGGAGGTGCGTGTCATGGACAAGCGTTTCGCATTGATGCCAGCGGTTTCGAGCACCTCGCGGCGGTGGTTGGGAAAGAAGGAGGGGAGGTTGGAGGAGATGAGTTCAGAAGGCGGACGCTCACCAAAGAAGCGACGCACGCGCGTGTTGGGTTGACCATTATTGTTGTTGTTGATGGATCGCATCGATGCGCGTGTGCTGGACCTGGAAAGGTTGGAGTACATGCTCGGCGAGCTGGTCATGATGCTGTCCAAGGTATGTTTGTCAGGGATCCATCCACTGCGGGGTGAGGGCGTTGTTTCATGGAGGCTCTCGCTGTCGTTCATCCATCGCTGTTGGAGTTGCATGCGGGCTTGGACCGTGCCCTTTCGCTTGAACTCTTCATGAGTCGGGTATTGGTGGCGCTTGCGTAGGATGAGGCGCTCCTTTTCGGGTCGATCCGTCGAGCGGCAGATCTCGGTCAATTCCACGTCGGACAGGGCACGTGCTTAGTTTGGGGGTTATTGTTTTGCCATACACTCGCATTCCAGTAGACTTACCTTCGCCATTGGTGCTAGAGCCGACAAAGATACAATAACGGTCGGCGTTCGTTTCGTCGATGCCGAATTTATGGAGCACTTTGGTCATGATCGTCTTGGCGTCGGTCGCATTATGCATATTGACGATCCGCGTCTGGCCTTCTTCACCAAACACCTTGACACAGGTCTACAGATTATGTAAGCAGCAGAATAACTCAACGATGCTAACTGCCCCAGTACTTGCCTGTTTGACTTTTTCCATCGACATTATGCCACCTTCCAAGGAACTCCTCTACACTGGAATGAGTCCAAGTCACTTTTATATTAGATTAACTTACTTTCTGGACGGTTTTAGGACTGGGCGGCATGGGAGGTGCATCTGTGACATTGGCGCCGGAACGCAGGGACTTTTTCGAGTCGGATCGACCCAGGAAGCGAGAAAAGGAGTTGGATCGGTTAAGAAGGCTTTTCGTTTCGGATGACTTCGAGGATTTTTCAGGGTGAGGACTCGTGACATTGTATCCTTCGTGTTTGCCGTCGAGATGAAACGTGCTGCCTGTTGCGACCGACGTTGTGGATTGATTACCGAATCGATACTCGATGCCTATCCGCTGGTTGTCATGCTTTCGTAAAGTAAAACTGGATCAGAATACAGATAGGATAAAATGAAATGCGATCATTCTTACCCTGGAACGAGCATTCAAGGCAGCCTGTGTATAACAATCTTGGCGCAAGGACTTGACTGCAACGAGGAGGCGAACACGCTCGCCGACGGTCTTGATGCCCATATCCTTCAAAGCGTCATTGTCGAGATCGAGCAGGACCGCGCCTGTGATGTTGTTGTCTTTACAGAAAGAGTTGAATAACTGGGAATTCTAAAGATGAATTGGGCCTACCAATGAAGCGAGTTTTGAAGCGGCCAAAGTTGAATTGCATGAGCCATTCGACGACCTGCTTTTCAGACCACCCGCGTACTTCGTCGAGTGTATAAAGTCGTCTGCCAAGATCAGCATAGGTGGGCGTGGTGGGCGAGGCGAGGACGGCACGAGAGCCAAAGATATGCTTCGGCGAAGGTGATGTTGGCTGTTGTCCAGCGCTACTGCTACCGGTCATTACAAGCAAATGTGGGCGATGGACCTGAGTGAGTTAAAGAACGAACGGGGCAAAAAACCCAAAAAGCGGCTCAAGTAATCGCTCGCTTTTGTTGTCGGCTTTTGAATCCCCATTTAACACTCACATTTATATAAAGAGTGATTACCATTTTCTATCCTTTCCGAGTTATAACTCATGTACGATGTCCCAAGTCACTCTTTTTCCTTACCGTTTCCTCAATACACCTGCCATGCAGCCTCCGCCCGTGACGGCGCCGACCATGTTTGCCGACATTGCTCTGCAATTCGCAAAGCAAATACTACGTCCACGCATCATGCTCCCGATGCTTGCCGTTATTGTCCTTCTCTTTGACCTCGATGACGTATTCGACCTGGACGACGAAGACTATTTTGAAGAAGATGAAGATTTCCCTCCTGAAGGCAGACAAGCTGCAGACGACGCAGCAAATGATGCAGCATATGATACCGATTCGTCTATAGACACTCCCCCATTGATTTAAGCGCTCCTCTAAGCACTCCTCTGATATCTGGTGACGTTGTTGCCTTTCCTGCTCTCTTGTGATTGTACATACTACACATTTACATATTATTATTCTGGATGAATTCATGTTTGAGGAGGGGTGATTTATTGTTGATGCATTTCTCATATTTAAGCCCTGAGTGCCCGTCTGTCTTCCTTGGTTTGTGCCTTGAAACCAGTCTTGATAGCAGACACCGAACGCGTCGAACCACACGACTCACACTGCACAAAGTACAACCGGTTGTCCTTTGTCAAAATCGTATCGGGAGATTTGCACGTCTTACACGTGACATATTCCACTATACACAAAAGACTGTTGAATAACGCATCCTCTCATGATAAAAGTCGCCTGTCTTACCAATATAATGGCGCAAGACGTTCTCGATCTGCTTCTGCTGGAAACGACCCTTGATAACCAGACGCTGCGAACCATCGACGGAACCGTTGGTACCCAATTCGGCAAACAAGAACTGAATGACGTGCTCGGGCTGTCGGTGGAGACGTTTGCAGATATCGGCCACGTTGGCAAAGATGGTCTTTCGGTTGCCTTCACGGTGGATGGAAGGCGGCACGATGGTGTAGCGCTTCTTCTCACCCGCGAGCTCGGGGTTGTTTTGTCTGAGAATGTCAAAGACGCGGCCGAGGAGCTCGTCGTATGTGTAGTCGCGGTCGCTCTTGAGCCATGCCTCATCGCTGGCCTTCTTTTGCTTGTCACCCTCCGCCTTTTCGCCAGGCACTTCACCCTCCTGCTCGGCAAGCTCTGCCTCAAACTCGGCCATGTTCTTCTTCTTCTTCTTCTTTTTCTTCAGAGCACCGAAGTCAAGATCAGCGTCGTCGCCCTCTGGTGGCGCAGCTCCATCTTCACCAGCATCCTAATAAATAAGATATCCTTTCTTGAGTATATCTTTTTGTATTTTATCTGTTCACTTACCTCTACAGTCTTAGATTTCTTCTTCTTCTTTTTCAGATCGGCAAACATGGCCTCAGGATCCTCCTCTGCGTCATCACCGGTGGCTGTCCGAATGAACGTAATTAATTACTCAAGTTCCCTTTCCTTTGACCCCATTCAACGACAATCAAAGGAGATAATTACCAGGTACTTCGGCATCAGCAGATGACTTGGCAGGAGCAGGCTCCTCGGTGTCGAAATCAACCTTCTTCTTGGACTTCTTCTTCTTTTTAAGCTTAGAGAAATCAAGCTAATACAGAACAGAAACAAGAAAAACGAATGGCGTAAGACCCAATGGACATTAAGACTCTGGAATGGTTGTCGTCTATACCTCCTCGTCCTCGACTTGGTCGGGTGTAGGTTCGTTCTCTTTGTCTGACATGTTGAACTGTTTGGCAGGCAAAAGGGAAGGACGTTCAACGTCACGTCTTTGAAAATTATTTATTTTTTTGCCCGCTCGCGACATTCATGGATAATCCCTTTGGCCGCCTTCTGCTATTTTGGCAGAAATCATGTGTTTTACGACTGGTGCATACTCTTCTACTCTTTGTATTCACCTTGGCAGCTCTATATGACTCACTTTATGACTCACTCGAAGTCGTTAAATCGGCTTGCTACTTTCACACAGTGCTTGTAATACCTCAAAAGCCACAACTTGAAAATATTATCCTCAAGCAAGGGAAGGCTGCCTCTGTTGAAGCTGTCGCAAAGTTTACCACAGTATATGAAATATTAGCACGCTGTTCATTTGTGTCTTGCTACTGTTGCCACCTTCAGATTGGTCCAGGCTAAAAGGCGGCAGTAATACATAAGAGGAGAGTTTAAAGCATATATTGCAATAGTTGGTATCCGACTGACTTATTCAAGCATCTACTACTTGGATAAGCATACATATATAATGCAAGGACAAAGTATCTAATAACGCTCCTTGAACGCTATCTTGAGATTATAAGGAGTGAGGAAACCCCCATTGTTTGTCATAACCTTGTCCTTGTGAATCGAGTCAGCAGGGAGAAACCACTCGTATTTTCGAACTGAATTGAAAATAAGAATGAGCACAATCA